>JARFIX010000157.1:0-602500 GCA_036346125.1 Lycocerus yunnanus | reverse complement strand
ACAATTTTAAATTAATTTTTTTTTTTTAAATTTTTTAAAATTTTAAATTTAAATTTTTTCAAAATTTTAAATTTAAAAATTTTAAATTTGGAAATTTAAATTTAAATTTTAAATTTGAAATTTTAAATTAAATTTTAAATTTTAAAATTAATTTAATTTTAAATTTCAAATTTAAATTTTAAATTTAAGAATTTAAAAAAAAAAATTTTAAATTTTAAATTTTAAATTTAAATTCCAAATTTTAAATTTAAAAATTTAAAAAATTTTTTAAAAAATTTTTTTTTTTAAAACCAAATTTTTTTTAAAAATTTTAAAATTTTTTAAAAAAATTTTTTTTGGAATTTTAAATTTAAATTTTTTTAAAATTTAAAAAATTTTTTAAAAAATTGTTTAAAAAATTTTTTAAAAAATTTTTAAAGGAAATTTTAAAATTTAAATTTTAAATTTAAAATTTTTAATTTTAAAAATTTAAAACCAAATTAAATTTTTAAAATTTAAATTTTAAATTTTAAATTTAAATTTTTAAAATTTTTTAAATTTTTTTTAAATTTTTTAAAATTTTAAAAAAATTTAAAATTAATTAAAATTTTAATTTTTTCAAATTAAAAAAATTTTTTTTTTTTTTTTTAAATTAAAATTTAAATTAAAATTTTAAAATTTTTTTTTTTTTTTTTTAAAAAATTTAAATTAAATTTTAAATTAAATTTTAAATTTTTTTTTTTTTAAAAAATTTTTTTAAAAAAATTAAAATTTTAAATTAAATTTTAAAATTTTTTTTTTTAAAAAATTTTTTTAAAAAAATTAAAATTTTAAATTTGGTTTAAATTTTTTTTAAATTTTTTAAATTTTAAATTTTTTTTCAAATTTTAAATTTAATTTAAATTTTTTTTAAAATTTTTTTAAATTTTAAATTTAAATTTTTAAAAAATTTTAAATTTTAATTTAAATTTTTTTTAAATTTTTTAAATTTTAAAGGAATTTTAAATTAAAATTTAAATTAAAATTTTTAAAAATTTTTTTAAAAATTTTTTTAAAAAATTTTTTAAAAAATTTAAATTAACAATTTAAATTTTTTAAAATTTTTTAAAAAAATTTTTTTTTTTTAAAAAAATTAAATTTTAAATTAATTTTAAAATTTTTTTTTTTAAAAATTTTTTTAAAAATTTAAATTAACAATTTTAAATTAAAATTTAAAATTTTTTTTAAAATTTAAAAATTTTTTTTAAAAATTTAAATTAACAATTTTAAATTTTTTAAAAATTTTTTTTAAATTTTTTTTTTAAAAAATTTAAATTAACAATTTTAAATTTTAAAATTTTAAATTTTTTAAAAAATTTTTAAAATTTTTTGGAAATTTAAATTTAAAATTTAAATTTTAAATTTAAATTAAAATTTTTTAAAATTTCAAATTTTTTTAAAAAAAAAAATTTTAAATTAAAATTTAAAATTTTTTTTTTTAAAAAATTTTTTTTAAAATTTAAAAAAAAAGGAAATTTTTTTTAAATTTTTAAATTTTAAATTTAAATTTTTTCAAATTTTAAATTAATTTAAATTTTTTTTAAAATTTTAAATTTTTAAATTTTTTAAAAATTTTTTAAAATTTAAATTTTTTTTTTAAAATTTTTTAAATTTTTTAAATTTTTTTGGAATTTTAAATTAAAATTTTAAATTTTAATTTTTTTTTTAAAATTTTAAAATTTAAAATTCAAATTGGTTTAATTTAAAATTTTTAAAAATTTTAAAATTTAAATTGGTTTTTTAAAAAATTTTTTAAACCTTTTTTTTATTTTAAAATTTTAATTTCCAATTTAAATTGGTTTTTAAAAAAAAAATTTTTTTTTAAAAATTTTTTAAAATTTTAAATTAAATTCAAATTAATTTATTTAAAATTTTTTAAAAAATTTTAAATTTTTTTAAAATTTTAAATTTTTTAAATTTTTTTAAAATTTTTTAAAAAAAGGTTTAATTTAAAATTTTAAATTTTAAATTTAAATTGGTTTTTTAAAAAATTTTTAAAAAAAAGGTTTATTTAAAATTTAAATTTTAAATTTAAATTGGTTTTTTAAAAAATTTTTTAAACCTTTTTTTTTTAAAATTTTAAATTTTTTAAATTTTTTTTAAATTTTTAAATTTTTTAAATTTTTTTAAAATTTTAAATTTTAAACCTTAAATTTTAATTTAAGAAAAATTTTAAATTTTAAATTTAAATTTTTTTAAAAAAAAACCTTAAATTTTAATTTTAAAAAATTTTTAAAAAATTTTAAAAAAAGTTTAAATTTAAATTTTTTGTTTAAAAAAAGAATTATAGTTAACAATTTGTAATTATTAATTCTAAATTGTTTATTTGAGAATTTCAAATTCACAACTTCAAATTGAATTATAGTTAACAATTTGTAATTATTAATTCTAAATTGTTTATTTGAAATTTCAAATTCACAACTTCAAATTGAATTATAGTTAACAATTTGTAATTATTAATTCTAAATTGTTTATTTGAAATTTCAAATTCACAACTTCAATTGAATTATAGTTAACAATTTGTAATTATTAATTCTAAATTGTTTATTTGAGAATTTCAAATTCAAACTTCAAATTGAAGTATAGTTAACAATTTGTAATTATCAGTTCTAAATTGTTTATTTGAAAATTTCAAATTCACAACTTCAAATTGAAGTATAGTTAACAATTTGTAATTATTAATTCTAAATTGTTTATTTGAGAATTTCAAATTCACAACTTCAAATTGAATATAGTTAACAATTTGTAATTATTAATTCTAAATTGTTTATTTGAGAATTTCAAATTCACAACTTCAAATTGAAGTATAGTTAACAATTTGTAATTATAAGTTCTAAATTGTTTATTTGAAAATTTAAATTCACAACTTCAAATTGAAGTATAGTTAATAATTTGTAATTATTAATTCTAAATTGTTTATTTGAGAATTTCAAATTCACAACTTCAAATTGAAGTATAGTTAACAATTTGTAATTATTAATTCTAAATTGTTTATTTGAAGAATTTCAAATTCACAACTTCAAATTGAAGTATAGTTAACAATTTGTAATTATCAGTTCTAAATTGTTTATTTGAGATTTTCAAATTCACAACTTCAAATTGAAGTATAGTTAACAATTTGTAATTATTACTTCTAAATTGTTTATTTGAGAATTTCACATTCACAACTTCAAATTGAAGTATAGTTAACAATTTGTAATTATCAGTTCTAAATTGTTTATTTGAGAATTTCAAATTCACAACTTCAAATTGAATATAGTTAACAATTTGTAATTATTAATTCTAAATTGTTTATTTGAGAATTTCAAATTCACAACTTCAAATTGAAGTATAGTTAACAATTTGTAATTGTCAGTTCTAAACTGTTTATTTGAGTATTTCAAATTCACAACTTCAAATTAAATATAGTTAACAATTTGTAATTATTAATTCTAAATTGTTTATTTAAGAATTTCAAATTCAAAACTTCAAATTGAAGTATAGTTAACAATTTGTAATTATTAATTCTAAATTGTTTATTTGAGAATTTCAAATTCACAACTTCAAATTGAATGTATAGTTAACAATTTGTAATTATTAATTCTAAATTGTTTATTTGAAATTTCAAATTCACAACTTCAAATTGAAGTATAGTTAACAATTTGTAATTATTAATTCTAAATTGTTTATTTGAGAATTTCAAATTCACAACTTCAAATTGAAGTATAGTTAACAATTTGTAATTATTAATTCTAAATTGTTTATTTCAGAATTTCAAATTGACAATTTCAAATTGAATTATAGTTAACAATTTGTAATTATTAATTCTAAATTGTTTATTTGAGAATTTCAAATTCACAACTTCAAATTGAAGTATAGTTAACAATTTGTAATTATTAGTTCTAAATTGTTTATTTGAAAATTTCAAATTCACAACTTCAAATTGAAGTATAGTTAACAATTTGTAATTATTAGTTCTAAATTGTTTATTTGAGAATTTCAAATTCACAACTTCAAATTGAATATAGTTAACAATTTGTAATTATTAATTCTAAATTGTTTATTTGAAGAATTTCAAATTCACAACTTCAAATTGAAGTATAGTTAACAATTTGTAATTATTAATTCTAAATTGTTTATTTGAGAATTTCAAATTCACAACTTCAAATTGAAGTATAGTTAACAATTTGTAATTATCAGTTCTAAATTGTTTATTTGAGAATTTCAAATTCACAACTTCAAATTGAAGTATAGTTAACAATTTGTATTATTAATTCTAAATTGTTTATTTGAAAATTTCAAATTCACAACTTCTAAATTGAAGTATAGTTAACAATTTGTAATTATAATTCTAAATTGTTTATTTGAGAATTTCAAATTCACAACTTCAAATTGAAGTATAGGTAACAATTTGTAATTATCAGTTCTAAATTGTTTATTTGAGAATTTCAAATTCACAACTTCAAATTGTGTATAGTTAACAATTTGTAATTATTAATTCTAAATTGTTTATTTGAGAATTTCAAATTCAAACTTCAAATTGTGGTATAGTTAACAATTTGTAATTATCAGTTCTAAACTGTTTATTTGAGAATTTCAAATTCACAACTTCAAATTGAAGTATAGTTAACAATTTGTAATTATTATTTCTAAATTGTTTATTTGAGAATTTCAAATTCACAACTTCAAATTGAAGTATAGTTAACAATTTGTAATTATCAGTTCTAAATTGTTTATTTGAGTATTTCAAATTCACAACTTCAAATTGAATTATAGTTAACAATTTGTAATTATTAATTCTAAATTGTTTATTTGAGTATTTCAAATTCACAACTTCAAATTGAATTATAGTTAACAATTTGTAATTATTAATTCTAAATTGTTTATTTGAAAATTTCAAATTCACAAATTCAAATTGAATTATAGTTAACAATTTGTAATTATTAATTCTAAATTGTTTATTTGAAAATTTCAAATTCATAACTTCAAATTGAATTATAGTTAACAATTTGTAATTATTAATTCTAAATTGTTTATTTGAAAATTTCAAATTCACAACTTCAAATTGAATTATAGTTAACAATTTGTAATTATTAATTCTAAATTGTTTATTTGAGAATTTCAAATTCACAACTTCTAATTGAATTATAGTTAACAATTAGTAATTATTAATTCTAAGTTGTTTATTTGGGAATTTCAAATTCACAACTTCAAATTCAAGTATACTTAACAATTTGTAATTATCAGTTTGAATTGTTTATTTGAAAATTTTAAATTCACAACTTCAAATTAAAGTATAGTTAACAATTTGTAATTATCAGTTCAAATTGTTTATTTGAGAATTTCAAATTCACAACTTCAAATTGAAGTATAGTTAACAATTTGTAATTATTAATTCTAAATTGTTTATTAGAAAATTTCAAATTCACAACTTCTAATTGAAGTATAGTTAAGAATTTGTAATTATCAGTTCTAAATTGTTTATTTGAAAATTTCAAATTCACAACTTCAAATTGAAGTATAGTTAATAATTTGAAATTATTAATTCTAAATTATTTATTTGAGAATTTCAAATTCACAACTTCAAATTGAAGTATAGTTAACAATTTGTAATTATTAATTCTAAATTGTTCATTTGAGATTTTAAATTCAAAACTTCAAATTAAAGTATAGTTAACACTTTCTAATTATCAGTTCGAAATTGTTTATTTGAGGATTTTAAATTCACAACTTCAAATTAAATATAGTTAACTATTTGTAATTATCAGTTCTAAATTGTTTATTTGAGAATTTTAAATTCTAAACTTCAAATTAAAGTATAGTTAACAATTTGTAATTATCAGTTCAAATTGTTTATTTGAGAATACAAATTCACAACTTCAAATTGAAGTATAGTTAACAATTTGTAATTATCAGTTCTAAATTGTTTATTTGAGAATTTCAAATTCACAACTTCAAATTGAAGTATAGTTAACAATTTGTAATTATCAGTTCTAAATTGTTTATTTGAGAATTTTAAATTCACAACTTCAAATTGAAGTATAGTTAACAATTTGTAATTATTAATTCTAAATTGTTTATTTGAGAATTTCAAATTCACAACTTCAAATTGAAGTATAGTTAACAATTTGTAATTATTAATTCTAAATTGTTTATTTGAGAATTTCAAATTCACAACTTCAAATTGAAGTATAGTTAACAATTTGTAATTATCAGTTCTAAATTGTTTATTTGAGAATTTCAAATTCACAACTTCAAATTGAAGTATAGTTAACAATTTGTAATTATTAATTCTAAATTGTTTATTTAGAATTTCAAATTCACAACTTCAAATTGAAGTATAGTTTATAATTTGTAATTATCAGTTCTAAATTGTTTACTTTAGAATTTCAAATTCACAACTTCAAATTGAATTATAGTTTACAATTTGTAATTATCAGTTCTAAATTGCTTATTTGAAAAGTTCAAATTCACAACTTCAAATTGAAGTATAGTTAACAATTTGTAATTATTAATTCTAAATTGTTTATTTGAGAATTTCAAATTCACAACTTCAAATTGAAGTATAGTTAACAATTTGTAATTATCAGTTCTAAATTGTTTATTTGAGAATTTCAAATTCACAACTTTCAAATTGAAGTATAGTTAACAATTTGTAATTATTATTTCTAAATTGTTTATTTGAAATTTCAAATTCACAACTTCAAATTGAAGTATAGTTAACAATTTGTAATTATCAGTTCTAAATTGTTTATTTGAGAATTTCAAATTCACAACTTCAAATTGAATTATAGTTAACAATTTGTAATTATTAATTCTAAATTGTTTATTTGAGTATTTCAAATTCACAACTTCAAATTGAATTATAGTTAACAATTTGTAATTATTAATTCTAAATTGTTTATTTGAAAATTTCAAATTCACAAATTCAAATTGAATTATAGTTAACAATTTGTAATTATTAATTCTAAATTGTTTATTTGAAAATTTCAAATTCATAACTTCAAATTGAATTATAGTTAACAATTTGTAATTATTAATTCTAAATTGTTTATTTGAAAATTTCAAATTCACAACTTCAAATTGAATTATAGTTAACAATTTGTAATTATTAATTCTAAATTGTTTATTTGAGAATTTCAAATTCACAACTTCTAATTGAATTATAGTTAACAATTAGTAATTATTAATTCTAAATTGTTTATTTGGGAATTTCAAATTCACAACTTCAAATTCAAGTATACTTAACAATTTGTAATTATCAGTTTGAATTGTTTATTTGAAAATTTTAAATTCACAACTTCAAATTAAAGTATAGTTAACAATTTGTAATTATCAGTTCGAAATTGTTTATTTGAGAATTTCAAATTCACAACTTCAAATTGAAGTATAGTTAACAATTTGTAATTATTAATTCTAAATTGTTTATTAGAAAATTTCAAATTCACAACTTCTAATTGAAGTATAGTTAACAATTTGTAATTATCAGTTCTAAATTGTTTATTTGAGAATTTCAAATTCACAACTTCAAATTGAAGTATAGTTAATAATTTGAAATTATTAATTCTAAATTATTTATTTGAGAATTTCAAATTCACAACTTCAAATTGAAGTATAGTTACAATTTGTAATTATTAATTCTAAATTGTTCATTTGAGATTTTAAATTCAAAACTTCAAATTAAAGTATAGTTAACACTTTCTAATTATCAGTTCGAAATTGTTTATTTGAGGATTTTAAATTCACAACTTCAAATTAAATATAGTTAACTATTTGTAATTATCAGTTCTAAATTGTTTATTTGAGAATTTTAAATTCTAAACTTCAAATTAGTATAGTTAACAATTTGAATTATAGTTAATTGTTTATTTAAATCAAATTCACAACTTAAATTGAAGTATAGTTAAAATTGTAATTATTATTCTAAATTGTTTATTAGAAAATTTCAAATTCACAACTTCAAATTAAAGTATAGCAACAATTTGTAATTATCAGTTCTAAATTGTTTATTTGAGAATTTCAAATTCACAACTTCAAATTGAAGTATAGTTAACAATTTGTAATTATCAGTTCTAAATTGTTTATTTAGAATTTCAAATTCACAACTTCAAATTGACGTATGGTTAACAATTTGTAATTATCAGTTCTAAATTGTTTATTTAAGAATTTTAAATTCACAACTTCAAATTAAAGTATAGATAACAATTTGTAATTATCAGTTCTAAATTGTTTATTTGAGAATTTCAAATTCACAACTTTAAATTAAAGTATAGTTAACAATTTGTAATTATCAGTTCTAAATTGTTTATTTGAGAATTTCAAATTCACAACTTTAAATTGAAGTATAGTTAACAATTTGTAATTATCAGTTCTAAATTGTTTATTTGAGAATTTCAAATTCACAACTTTAAATTGAAATATAGTTAACAATTTGTAATTATTAATTCTAAATTGTTTATTAGAAAATTTCAAATTCACAACTTCAAATTGAAGTATAGTTAATAATTTGAAATTATCAGTTCAAAATTGTTTATTTCAGAATTTCAAATTCACAACTTCAAATTAACGTATAGTTAACAATTTGTAATTATCAGTTCTAAGTTGTTTATTTAAGAATTTTAAATTCACAACTTCAATTTGAAGTATAGTTAATAATTTGAAATTATTAATTCTAAATTATTTATTTGAGAATTTCAAATTCACAACTTCAAATTGAAGTATAGTTAACTTTGTAATTATTAATTCTAAATTGTTTATTTGAGAATTTCAAATTCACAATTCAAATTGAAGTATAGTTAACAATTTGTAATTATTATTTCTAAATTGTTTATTTGAGAATTTCAAATTCACAACTTCAAATTGAAGTATAGTTAAAATTTGTAATTATCAGTTCTAAATTGTTTATTTGAGTATTTCAAATTCACAACTTCAAATTGAATTATAGTTAACAATTTGTAATTATTAATTCTAAATTGTTTATTTGAGTATTTCAAATTCACAACTTCAAATTGAATTATAGTTAACAATTTGTAATTATTAATTCTAAATTGTTTATTTGAAAATTTCAAAATCACAAATTCAAATTGAATTATAGTTAACAATTTGTAATTATTAATTCTAAATTGTTTATTTGAAAATTTCAAATTCATAACTTCAAATTGAATTATAGTTAACAATTTGTAATTATTAATTCTAAATTGTTTATTTGAAAATTTCAAATTCACAACTTCAAATTGAATTATAGTTAACAATTTGTAATTATTAATTCTAAATTGTTTATTTGAGAATTTCAAATTCACAACTTCAATTGAATTATAGTTAACAATTAGTAATTATTAATTCTAAATTGTTTATTTGGAATTTCAAATTCACAACTTCAAATTCAAGTATAGTTAACAATTTGTAATTATCAGTTTGAATTGTTTATTTGAAAATTTAAATTCACAACTTCAAATTAAAGTATAGTTAACAATTTGTAATTATCAGTTCGAAATTGTTTATTTGAGAATTTCAAATTCACAACTTCAAATTGAAGTATAGTTAACAATTTGTAATTATTAATTCTAAATTGTTTATTGAAAATTTCAAATTCACAACTTCTAATTGAAGTATAGTTAACAATTTGTAATTATCAGTTCTAAATTGTTTATTTGAGAATTTCAAATTCACAACTTCAAATTGAAGTATAGTTAACAATTTGTAATTATCAGTTCTAAATTGTTTATTTGAGAATTTCAAATTCACAACTTCAAATTGAAAGTATAGTTAACAATTTGTAATTATTAATTCTAAATTGTTTATTTGAGAATTTCAAATTCACAACTTCAAATTGAAGTATAGTTAACAATTTGTAATTATTAATTCTAAATTGTTTATTTGAGAATTTCAAATTCACAACTTCAAATTGAAGTATAGTTAACAATTTGTAATTATCAGTTCTAAATTGTTTATTTGAGAATTTCAAATTCACAACTTCAAATTGAATATAGTTAACAATTTGTAATTATTAATTCTAAATTGTTTATTTGAATTTCAAATTCACAACTTCAAATTGAATATAGTTAACAATTTGTAATTATTAATTCTAAATTGTTTATTTGAAAATTTCAAATTCACAACTTCAAATTGAAGTATAGTTAACAATTTGTAATTTTTCAGTTCTAAATTGTTTATTTGAGAATTTCAAATTCACAACTTCAAATTGAATTATAGTTAACAATTTGTAATTATTAATTCTAAATTGTTTATTTGAAAATTTCAAATTCACAACTTCAAATTGAATTATAGTTAACAATTTGTAATTATTAATTCTAAATTGTTTATTTGAGAATTTCAAATTCACAACTTCTAATTGAATTATAGTTAACAATTAGTAATTATTAATTCTAAATTGTTTATTTGGGAATTTCAAATTCACAACTTCAAATTCAAGTATACTTAACAATTTGTAATTATCAGTTTAAATTGTTTATTAGAAAATTTCAAATTCACAACTTCTAATTGAAGTATAGTTAACAATTTGTAATTATCAGTTCTAAATTGTTTATTTGAAAATTTCAAATTCACAACTTCAAATTGAAGTATAGTTAATAATTTGAAATTATTAATTCTAAATTATTTATTTGAGAATTTCAAATTCACAACTTCAAATTGAAGTATAGTTACAATTTGTAATTATTAATTCTAAATTGTTCATTTGAGATTTTTAAATTCAAAACTTCAAATTAAAGTATAGTTAACACTTTCTAATTATCAGTTCGAAATTGTTTATTTGAGGATTTTAAATTCACAACTTCAAATTAAAGTATAGTTAACTATTTGTAATTATCAGTTCTAAATTGTTTATTTGAGAATTTTAAATTCTAAACTTCAAATTGAAGTATAGTTAACAATTTGTAATTATTTCAAATTGTTTATTTGAAATCAAATTCAAACTTCAAATTAGTATAGTTAACAATTTGTAATTATTAATTTAAATTGTTTATGAAAATTTCAAATTCACAACTTCAAATTAAAGTATAGGCAACAATTTGTAATTATCAGTTCTAAATTGTTTATTTGAGAATTTCAAATTCACAACTTCAAATTGAAGTATAGTTAACAATTTGTAATTATCAGTTCTAAATTGTTTATTTCAGAATTTCAAATTCACAACTTCAAATTGACGTATGGTTAACAATTTGTAATTATCAGTTCTAAATTGTTTATTTGAAAATTTTAAATTCAAAACTTCAAATTGAATTATAGATAACAATTTGTAATTATTAGTTCTAAATTGTTTATTTGAGAATTTCAAATTCACAACTTTAAATTAAAGTATAGTTAACAATTTGTAATTATCAGTTCTAAATTGTTTATTTGAGAATTTCAAATTCACAACTTTAAATTGAAGTATAGTTAACAATTTGTAATTATCAGTTCTAAATTGTTTATTTGAGAATTTCAAATTCACAACTTTAAATTGAAGTATAGTTAACAATTTGCAATTATTAATTCTAAATTGTTTATTAGAAAATTTCAAATTCACAACTTCAAATTGAAGTATAGTTAATAATTTGAAATTATCAGTTCAAAATTGTTTATTTAAATTTCAAATTCACAACTTCAAATTAACGTATAGTTAACAATTTGTAATTATCAGTTCTAAGTTGTTTATTTAAGAATTTTAAATTCACAACTTCAATTTGAAGTATAGTTAATAATTTGAAATTATTAATTCTAAATTATTTATTTGAGAATTTCAAATTCACAACTTCAAATTGAAGTATAGTTAGCACTTTGTAATTATTAATTCTAAATTGTTTATTTGAGAATTTCAAATTCACAATTTCAAATTGAAGTATAGTTAACAATTTGTAATTATTATTTCTAAATTGTTTATTTGAGAATTTCAAATTCACAACTTCAAATTGAAGTATAGTTAACAATTTGTAATTATCAGTTCTAAATTGTTTATTTGAGTATTTCAAATTCACAACTTCAAATTGAATTATAGTTAACAATTTGTAATTATTAATTCTAAATTGTTTATTTGAGTATTTCAAATTCACAACTTCAAATTGAATTATAGTTAACAATTTGTAATTATTAATTCTAAATTGTTTATTTGAAAATTTCAAAATCACAAATTCAAATTGAATTATAGTTAACAATTTGTAATTATTAATTCTAAATTGTTTATTTGAAAATTTCAAATTCATAACTTCAAATTGAATTATAGTTAACAATTTGTAATTATTAATTCTAAATTGTTTATTTGAAAATTTCAAATTCACAACTTCAAATTGAATTATAGTTAACAATTTGTAATTATTAATTCTAAATTGTTTATTTGAGAATTTCAAATTCACAACTTCTAATTGAATTATAGTTAACAATTAGTAATTATTAATTCTAAATTGTTTATTTGGGAATTTCAAATTCACAACTTCAAATTCAAGTATACTTAACAATTTGTAATTATCAGTTTGAATTGTTTATTTGAAAATTTTAAATTCACAACTTCAAATTAAAGTATAGTTAACAATTTGTAATTATCAGTTCGAAATTGTTTATTTGAGAATTTCAAATTCACAACTTCAAATTAAGTATAGTTAACAATTTGTATTTATTAATTCTAAATTGTTTATTGAAAATTTCAAATTCACAACTTCAAATTGAAGTATAGTTAACAATTTGTAATTATTAATTCTAAATTGTTTATTTGAAAATTTCAAATTCACAACTTCAAATTGAAGTATAGTTAACATTTCTAATTATCAGTTCTAAATTGTTTATTTGAGATTTTAAATTCACAACTTCAAATTAAAGTATAGTTAACTATTTGTAATTATCAGTTCTAAATTGTTTATTTGAGAATTTTAAATTCAAACTTCAAATTAAAGTATAGTTAACAATTTGTAATTATCAGTTCGAAATTGTTTATTTGAGAATACAAATTCACAACTTCAAATTGAAGTATAGTTAACAATTTGTAATTATTAATTCTAAATTGTTTATTAGAAAATTTCAAATTCACAACTTCAAATTGACGTATGGTTAACAATTTGTAATTATCAGTTCTAAATTGTTTATTTAAGAATTTTAAATTCACAACTTCAAATTGAAGTATAGTTAACAATTTGTAATTATCAGTTCTAAATTGTTTATTTGAGAATTTCAAATTCACAACTTTAAATTAAAGTATAGTTAACAATTTGTAATTATCAGTTCTAAATTGTTTATTTGAGAATTTCAAATTCACAACTTTAAATTGAAGTATAGTTAACAATTTGTAATTATCAGTTCTAAATTGTTTATTTGAAATTTCAAATTCACAACTTCAAATTGAAGTATAGTTAATAATTTGAATTATTAATTCTAAATTGTTTATTTAGAAATTTCAAATTCACAACTTCAAATTAAGTATAGTTAACAATTTGTAATTATCAGTTCTAAATTGTTTATTTAGAATTTCAAATTCACAACTTCAAATTGAAGTATAGTTAACAATTTGTAATTATTAATTCTAAATTGTTTATTTGAGAATTTCAAATTCACAACTTCAAATTGAAGTATAGTTAACAATTTGTAATTATCAGTTCTAAATTGTTTATTTGAGAATTTTAAATTCACAACTTCAAATTGAAGTATAGTTAACAATTTGTAATTATCAGTTCTAAATTGTTTATTTGAGAATTTCAAATTCACAACTTCAAATTGAAGTATAGTTAACAATTTGTAATTATTAGTTCTAAATTGTTTATTTGAGAATTTCAAATTCACAACTTCAAATTGAAGTATAGTTAACAATTTGTAATTATCAGTTCTAAATTGTTTATTTGAGAATTTCAAATTCACAACTTCAAATTGAAGTATAGTTAATAATTTGTAATTATCAGTTCTAAATTGTTTATTTGAGAATTTCAAATTCACAACTTCAAATTGAAGTATAGTTAACAATTTGTAATTATTAATTCTAAATTGTTTATTTGAGAATTTCAAATTCACAACTTCAAATTGAAGTATAGTTAACAATTTGTAATTATTAATTCTAAATTGTTTATTTGAAAATTTCAAATTCACAACTTCAAATTGAAGTATAGTTAATAATTTGAAATTATTAATTCTAAATTATTTATTTGAGAATTTTAAATTCACAACTTCAAATTGAAGTATAGTTAACAATTTGTAATTATTAATTCTAAATTTTTTCATTTGAGATTTTCAAATTCACAACTTTAAATTAAAGTATAGTTAACAATTTGTAATTATCAGTTCGAAATTGTTTATTTGAAAATTTCAAATTCAAACTTCAAATTGAAGTATAGTTAACAATTTGTAATTATCAGTTTAAATTGTTTATTTGAGAATTTTAAATTCACAACTTCAAATTAAGTATAGTTAACAATTTGTAATTATCAGTTCGAAATTGTTTATTTGAGAATTTAAATTCACAACTTCAAATTGAAGTATAGTTAACAATTTGTAATTATCAGTTCTAAATTGTTTATTTGAGAATTTCAAATTCACAACTTCAAATTGAAGTATAGTTAACAATTTGTAATTATCAGTTCTAAATTGTTTATTTGAGAATTTCAAATTCACAACTTCAAATTGAAGTATAGTTAACAATTTGTAATTATCAGTTCTAAATTGTTTATTTGAAAATTTCAAATTCACAACTTCAAATTGAAGTATAGTTAACAATTTGTAATTATCAGTTCTAAATTGTTTATTTGAGAATTTTAAATTCACAACTTCAAATTGAAGTATAGTTAACAATTTGTAATTATTAATTCTAAATTGTTTATTTGAGAATTTCAAATTCACAACTTCAAATTGAAGTATAGTTAACAATTTGTAATTATTAATTCTAAATTGTTTATTTAGAATTTTAAATTCAAACTTCAAATTAGTATAGTTAACAATTTGTAATTATCAGTTCTAAATTGTTTATTTGAAAATTTCAAATTCACAACTTCAAATTGAAGTATAGTTAACAATTTGTAATTATCAGTTCTAAATTGTTTATTTGAGAATTTCAAATTCACAACTTCAAATTGAAGTATAGTTAATAATTTGAAATTATTAATTCTAAATTGTTTATTTGAGAATTTCAAATTCACAACTTCAAATTGAAGTATAGTTAACAATTTGTAATTATTAATTCTAAATTGTTTATTTGAGAATTTCAAATTCACAACTTCAAATTGAAGTATAGTTAATCAATTTGTAATTATTTAATTCTAAATTGTTTATTTGAGAATTTTAAATTCAAAACTTCAAATTGAAGTATAGTTAACAATTTGTAATTATAAGTTCTAAATTGTTTATTTGAGAATTTCAAATTCACAACTTCAAATTGAAGTATAGTTAATAATTTGTAATTATCAGTTCTAAATTGTTTATTTGAATTTCAAATTCACAACTTCAAATTGAAGTATAGTTAACAATTTGTAATTATCAGTTCTAAATTGTTTATTTGAGAATTTCAAATTCACAACTTCAAATTGAAGTAAGTTAACAATTTGTAATTATCAGTTCTAAATTGTTTATTTAAGAATTTCAAATTCACAACTTCAAATTGAAGTATAGTTAACAATTTGTAATTATTAGTTCTAAATTGTTTATTTGAGAATTTCAAATTCACAACTTCAAATTGAAGTATAGTTAACAATTTGTAATTATCAGTTATAATTGTTTATTTGAGAATTTCAAATTCACAACTTCAAATTGAAGTATAGTTAACAATTTGTAATTATCAGTTCTAAATTGTTTATTTAAGAATTTAAATTCACAACTTCAAATTGAAGTATAGTAACAATTTGTAATTATCAGTTCTAAATTGTTTATTTGAGAATTTCAAATTCACAACTTCAAATTGAAGTATAGTTAACAATTTGTAATTATATTCTAAATTGTTTATTTGAAAATTTCAAATTCACAACTTCAAATTAAAGTATAGTTAATAATTTGTAATTATTAATTCTAAATAGTTTATTTGAGAATTCCAAATTCACAACTTCAAATTAAGGTATAGTTAACAATTTGTAATTTTTAATTCTAAATTGTTTATTTGAGAATTTCAAATTCCAAACTTCAAATTAAAGTATAGTTAACAATTTGTAATTATCAGTTCTAAATTGTTTATTTGAAATTCTCAAATTCACAACTTCAAATTGAAGTATAGTTAACAATTTGTAATTATCAGTTCTAAATTGTTTATTTGAGAATTTCAAATTCACAACTTCAAATTGAAGTATAGTTAACAATTTGTAATTATTAATTCTAAATTGTTTATTTGAGAATTTCAAATTCACAACTTCAAATTGAAGTATAGTTAACAATTTGTAATTATTTATTCTAAATTGTTTATTTGAGAATTTCAAATTCACAACTTCAAATTGAAGTATAGTTAACAATTTGTAATTATTAGTTCTAAATTGTTTATTTCAGAATTTCAAATTCACAACTTCAAATTGAAGTATAGTTAACAATTTGTAATTATCAGTTCTAAATTGTTTATTTAGAATTTCAAATTCACAACTTCAAATTGAAGTATAGATTAACAATTTGTAATTATAATTCTAAATTGTTTATTTGAGAATTTCAAATTCACAACTTCAAATTGAAGTATAGTTAACAATTTGTAATTATCAGTTCTAAATTGTTTATTTAGAATTTCAAATTCACAACTTCAAATTGAAGTATAGTTAACAATTTGTAATTATTAGTTCTAAATTGTTTATTTGAGAATTTCAAATTCACAACTTCAAATTGAAGTATAGTTAACAATTGTAATTATTAGTTCTAAATTGTTTATTTCAGAATTTCAAATTCACAACTTCAAATTGAAGTATAGTTAACAATTTGTAATTATCAGTTCTAAATTGTTTATTTGAGAATTTCAAATTCACAACTTCAAATTGAAGTATAGTTAACAATTTGTAATTATTAGTTCTAAATTGTTTATTTGAGAATTTCAAATTCACAACTTCAAATTGAAGTATAGTTAACAATTTGTAATTATTAATTCTAAATTGTTTATTTGAGAATTTCAAATTCACAACTTCAAATTGAAGTATAGTTAACAATTTGTAATTATCTAGTTCTAAATTGTTTATTTGAGAATTTCAAATTCACAACTTCAAATTGAATATAGTTAACAATTTGTAATTATTAATTCTAAATTGTTTATTTGAAAATTTCAAATTCACAACTTCAAATTGAAGTATAGTTAACAATTTGTAATTATCAGTTCTAAATTGTTTATTTGAGAATTTCAAATTCACAACTTCAAATTGAAGTATAGTTAAAATTTGTAATTATTAATTCTAAATTGTTTATTTGAGAATTTCAAATTCACAACTTCAAATTAAAGTATAGTTAACAATTTGTAATTATCAGTTCTAAATTGTTTATTTGAGAATTTAAATTCACAACTTCAAATTGAAGTATAGTTAACAATTTGTAATTATCAGTTCTAAATTGTTTATTTGAGAATTTCAAATTCACAATTCAAATTGAAGTATAGTTAACAATTTGTAATTATCAGTTCTGAATTGTTTATTTAGAATTTCAAATTCACAACTTCAAATTGAAGTATAGTTAAAATTTGTAATTATCAGTTCTAAATTATTTATTTGAGAATTTCAAATTCACAACTTCAAATTGAAGTATAGTTAACAATTTGTAATTATTAATTCTAAATTGTTTATTTGAGAATTTCAAATTCACAACTTCAAATTGAAGTATAGTTAACAATTTGTAATTATTAATTCTAAATTATTTATTTGAGAATTTCAAATTCACAACTTCAAATTGAAGTATAGTTAGACACTTTGTAATTATTAATTCTAAATTGTTTATTTGAGAATTTCAAATTCACAACTTCAAATTGAAGTATAGTTAACAATTTGTAATTATTATTTCTAAATTGTTTATTTGAGAATTTCAAATTCACAACTTCAAATTGAAGTATAGTTAACATATTTGTAATTATCAGTTCTAAATTGTTTATTTGAGTATTTCAAATTCACAACTTCAAATTGAATTATAGTTAACAATTTGTAATTATTAATTCTAAATTGTTTATTTGAGTATTCAAATTCACAACTTCAAATTGAATTATAGTTAACAATTTGTAATTATTAATTCTAAATTGTTTATTTGAAAATTTCAAAATCACAAATTCAAATTGAATTATAGTTAACAATTTGTAATTATTAATTCTAAATTGTTTATTTGAAAATTTCAAATTCATAACTTCAAATTGAATTATAGTTAACAATTTGTAATTATTAATTCTAAATTGTTTATTTGAAAATTTCAAATTCACAACTTCAAATTGAATTATAGTTAACAATTTGTAATTATTAATTCTAAATTGTTTATTTGAGAATTTCAAATTCACAACTTCAATTGAATTATAGTTAACAATTAGTAATTATTAATTCTAAATTGTTTATTTGGGAATTTCAAATTCACAACTTCAAATTCAAGTATACTTAACAATTTGTAATTATCAGTTTGAATTGTTTATTTGAAAATTTTAAATTCACAACTTCAAATTGAAGTATAGTTAACAATTTGTAATTATCAGTTCTAAATTGTTTATTTGAGAATTTCAAATTCACAACTTCAAATTGAAGTATAGTTAATAATTTGAAATTATTAATTCTAAATTATTTATTTGGGAATTTTAAATTCACAACTTCAAATTGAAGTATAGTTAATAATTTGAAAATATTAATTCCTTATTATTTATTTGAGAATTTCATATTCACAACTTCAAATTAAAGTATAGTTTGCAATTTGTAATTATTTATTCTAAATTGTTTATTTGAGAATTTTAAATTCAAAACTTCAAATTGAAGTATAGTTAACAATTTGTAATTATAAGTTCTAAATTGTTTATTTGAGAATTTCAAATTCACAACTTCAAATTGAAGTATAGTTAATAATTTGTAATTATCAGTT
This sequence comes from Lycocerus yunnanus, assembly GCA_036346125.1. Taxonomy (NCBI): domain Eukaryota; kingdom Metazoa; phylum Arthropoda; class Insecta; order Coleoptera; family Cantharidae; genus Lycocerus; species Lycocerus yunnanus. The sequence continues at coordinate 583,543 of JARFIX010000157.1, read as the reverse complement.
CTAAATTATTTATTTCAGAATTTCAAATTCACAACTTCAAATTGAAGTATAGTTAACAATTTGTAATTATCAGTTCTAAATTGTTTATTTCAGAATTTCAAATTCACAACTTCAAATTGACGTATAGTTAACAATTTGTAATTATCAGTTCTAAATTGTTTATTTAAGAATTTTAAATACACAACTTCAAATTGAAGTATAGTTAACAATTTGTAATTATTAGTTCTAAATTGTTTATTTGAGAATTTCAAATTCACAACTTCAAATTGAAGTATAGTTAACAATTTGTAATTATCAGTTCTAAATTGTTTATTTGAAAATTTTAAATTCACAACTTCAAATTGAAGTATAGTTAATAAATTGAAATTATTACTTCTAAATTATTTATTTGAAAATTTCAAATTCACAACTTCAAATTGAAGTATAGTTAACAATTTGTAATTATTAATTCTAAATTGTTTATTTGAGAATTTTAAATTCAAAACTACAAATTAAAGTATAGTTAACAATTTGTAATTATCAGTTCGAAATTATATCTTATACTTAACTTTTTATATTAACAATTGTAATTATCAGTTCTAAATTGTTTATTTGAGGATTTTAAATTCACAACTTCAAATTAAAGTATAGTTAACTATTTGAAATTATCAGTTCTAAATTGTTTATTTGAGAATTTTAAATTCACAACTTCAAATTGAAGTATAGTTAATAATTTGTAATTATCAGTTCTAAATTGTTTATTTCAGAATTTCAAATTCACAACTTCAAATTGAAGTATAGTTAACAATTTGTAATTATCAGTTCTAAATTGTTTATTTCAGAATTTCAAATTCACAACTTCAAATTGACGTATAGTTAACAATTTGTAATTATCAGTTCTAAATTGTTTATTTAAGAATTTTAAATTCACAACTTCAAAGTGAAGTATAGTTAACAATTTGTAATTATTAGTTCTAAATTGTTTATTTGAGAATTTCAAATTCACAACTTCAAATTGAAGTATAGTTAACAATTTGTAATTATCAGTTTTAAATTGTTTAATTGAGAATTTTAAATTCACAACTTCAAATTAAAGTATAGTTAACAATTTGAAATTATTAATTCTAAATTATTTATTTGAGAATTTCAAATTCACAACTTCAAATTGAAGTATAGTTAGCAATTTGTAATTATTAATTCTAAATTGTTTATTTGAGATTTTAAATTCAAAACTACAAATTAAAGTATAGTTAACAACTTGTAATTATCAGTTCGAAATTGTTTATTTGAGAATTTTAAATTCAAAACTTCAAATTAAAGTATAGTTAACAATTTGTAATTATCAGTTCGAAATTGTTTATTTGAAAATTTCAAATTCACAACTTCAAATTGAAGTATAGTTAACAATTTGTAATTATCAGTTCTAAATTGTTTATTTGAGAATTTCAAATTCACAACTTCAAATTAAAGTATAGTTAACTATTTGAAATTATCAGTTCTAAATTGTTTATTTGAGAATTTTAAATTCACAACTTCAAATTGAAGTATAGTTAATAATTTGTAATTATCAGTTCTAAATTGTTTATTTCAGAATTTCAAATTCACAATTTAAAATTGAAGTATAGTTAACAATTTGTAATTATCAGTTCTAAATTGTTTATTTCATAATTTCAAATTCACAACTTCAAATTGACGTATAGTTAACAATTTGTAATTATCAGTTCTAAATTGTTTATTTAAGAATTTTAAATTCACAACTTCAAAGTGAAGTATAGTTAACAATTTGTAATTATTAGTTCTAAATTGTTTATTTGAGAATTTCAAATTCACAACTTCAAATTGAAGTATAGTTAACAATTTGTAATTATCAGTTTTAAATTGTTTAATTGAGAATTTTAAATTCACAACTTCAAATTAAAGTATAGTTAACAATTTGAAATTATTAATTCTAAATTATTTATTTGAGAATTTCAAATTCACAACTTCAAATTGAAGTATAGTTAGCAATTTGTAATTATTAATTCTAAATTGTTTATTTGAGAGTTTTAAATTCAAAACTACAAATTAAAGTATAGTTAACAACTTGTAATTATCAGTTCAAATTGTTTATTTGAGAATTTTAAATTCAAAACTTCAAATTAAAGTATAGTTAACAATTTGTAATTATCAGTTCGAAATTGTTTATTTGAAAATTTCAAATTCACAACTTCAAATTGAAGTATAGTTAACAATTTGTAATTATCAGTTCTAAATTGTTTATTTGAGAATTTCAAATTCACAACTTCAAATTGAAGTATAGTTAACAATTTGTAATTATCAGTTCTAAATTGTTTATTTGAGAATTTCCAATTCACAACTTCAAATTGACGTATAGTTAACAATTTGTAATTATCAGTTCTAAATTGTTTATTTAAGAATTTGAAATTCACAACTTCAAATTGAAGTATAGATAACAATTTGTAATTATCAGTTCTAAATTGTTTATTTGAGAATTTCAAATTCACAACTTTAAATTGAAGTATAGTTAACAATTTGCAATTATTAATTCTAAATTGTTTATTAGAAAATTTCAAATTCACAACTTCAAATTGAAATATAGTTAATAATTTGAAATTATTAATTCTAAATTATTTATTTGAGAATTTCAAATTCACAACTTCAAATTGAAGTATAGTTAGCAATTTGTAATTATTAATTCTAAATTGTTTATTTGAGAATTTTAAATTCAAAACTTCAAATTAAAGTATAGTTAACAATTTGTAATTATCAGTTCGAAATTGTTTATTTGAAAATTTCAAATTCACAACTTCAAATTGAAGTATAGTTAACAATTTGTAATTATCAGTTCTAAATTGTTTATTTGAGAATTTTAAATTCACAACTTCAAATTGAAGTATAGTTAATAATTTGAAATTATTAATTCCTTATTATTTATTTGAGAATTTCATATTCACAACTTCAAATTGAAGTATAGTTAGCAATTTGTAATTATTAGTTCTAAATTGTATATTTGAGAATTTCAAATTCACAACTTCAAATTGAAGTATAGTTAATAATTTGAAATTATTAATTAATATTAGTTCTAAATTGTTTATTTCAGAATTTCAAATTCACAACTTCAAATTGAAGTATAGTTAACAATTTGTAATTATCAGTTCTAAATTGTTTATTTTAGAATTTCTAATTCACAACTTCAAATTGAAGTATAATTAACAAGTTGTAATTATGAATTCTAAATTATTTATTTGAGAATTTTAAATTCACAACTTCAAATTGAAGTATAGTTAATAATTTGTAATTATCAGTTCTAAATTGTTTATTTCAGAATTTCAAATTCACAACTTCAAATTGAAGTATAATTAACAATTTGTAATTATTAGTTCTAAATTGTTTATTTGAGAATTTCAAATTCACAACTTCAAATTGAAGTATAGTTAACAATTGGTAATTATTAGTTCTAAATTGTTTATTTCAGAATTTCAAATTCACAAGTTCAAATTGAAGTATAGTTAACAATTTGTAATTATCAGTTCTAAATTGTTTATTTCAGAATTTCAAATTCACAACTTCAAATTGAAGTATAGTTAACAATTTGAAATTATCAGTTCTAAATTGTTTATTTGAGAATTTCAAATTCACAACTTCAAACTGAAGTACAGTTAACAATTTGTAATTATCAATTTTAAATTGTTTAATTGAGAATTTTAAATTCACAACTTCAAATTGAAGTATAGTTAACAATTTGTAATTATTAATTCTAAATTGTTTATTTGAGAATTCCAAATTCACAACTTCAAATTGAAGTATAGTTAACAATTTGTAATTATTAATTCTAAATTGTTTATTTCAGAATTTCAAATTCACAAGTTCAAATTGAAGTATAGTTAACAATTTGTAATTCTCAGTTCTAAATTGTTTATTTCAGAATTTCAAATTCACAACTTCAAATTGAAGTATAGTTAACAATTTGTAATTATTAATTCTAATTGTTTATTTGAGAATTTCAAATTCACAACTTCAAATTGAAGTATAGTTAACAATTTGTAATTATCAGTTCTAAATTATTTATTTGAAAATTTCAAATTCACAACTTCAAATTAAGTATAGTTAATAATTTGAAATTATTAATTCTAAATTATTTATTTGAGAATTTCAAATTCACAACTTCAAATTGAAGTATAGTTAACAATTTGTAATTATTAATTTTAAATTGTTCATTTGAGATTTTAAATTCAAAACTTTAAATTAAAGTATAGTTAACACTTTCTAATTATCAGTTCGAAATTGTTTATTTGAAAATTTCAAATTTACAACTTCAAATTGAAGTATAGTTAACAATTTGTAATTATCAGTTTTAAATTGTTTATTTGAGAATTTTAAATTCACAACTTCAAATTGAAGTATAGTTAATAATTTGTAATTATTAATTCTAAATTATTTATTTGAGAATTTCAAATTCACAACTTCAAATTGAAGTATAGTTAGCAATTTGTAATTATTAATTCTAAATTGTTTATTTAATATTTTAAATTCAAAACTTATAGTTAACACTTTCTAATTATCAGTTCGAAAATGTTTATTTGAAAATACAAATTCACAACTTCAAATTGAAGTATAGTTAATAATTTGTAATTATCAGTTCTAAATTATTTATTTCAGAATTTCAAATTCACAACTTCAAATTGAAGTATAGTTAACAATTTGTAATTATCAGTTCTAAATTGTTTATTTCAGAATTTCAAATTCACAACTTCAAATTGACAGTATAGTTAACAATTTGTAATTATCAGTTCTAAATTGTTTATTTAAGAATTTTAAATTCACAACTTCAAATTGAAGTATAGTTAACAATTTGTAATTATTAGTTCTAAATTGTTTATTTGAGAATTTCAAATTCACAACTTCAAATTGAAGTATAGTTAACAATTTGTAATTATCAGTTTTAAATTGTTTAATTGAGAATTTTAAATTCACAACTTCAAATTAAGTATAGTTAATAATTTGAAATTATTAATTCTAAATTATTTATTTGAGAATTTCAAATTCACAACTTCAAATTGAAGTATAGTTAACAATTTGTAATTATTAATTCTAAATTGTTTATTTGAGAATTTTAAATTCAAAACTACAAATTAAAGTATAGTTAACAATTTGTAATTATCAGTTCAAATTATATACTTATACTTAACTTTTATACTTAACAATTGTAATTATCAGTTCTAAATTGTTTATTTGAGGATTTTAAATTCACAACTTCAAATTAAAGTATAGTTAACTATTTGAAATTATCAGTTCTAAATTGTTTATTTGAGAATTTTAAATTCACAACTTCAAATTGAAGTATAGTTAACAATTTGTAATTATCAGTTCTAAATTGTTTATTTCAAATTTCAAATTCACAACTTCAAATTGACGTATAGTTAACAATTTGTAATTATCAGTTCTAAATTGTTTATTTAAGAATTTTAAATTCACAACTTCAAATTGAAGTATAGTTAACAATTTGTAATTATTAGTTCTAAATTGTTTATTTGAGAATTTCAAATTCACAACTTCAAATTGAAGTATAGTTAACAATTTGTAATTATCAGTTTTAAATTGTTTAATTGAGAATTTTAAATTCACAACTTCAAATTAAAGTATAGTTAACAATTTGAAATTATTAATTCTAAATTATTTATTTGAGAATTTCAAATTCACAACTTCAAATTGAAGTATAGTTAACAATTTGTAATTATTAATTCTAAATTGTTTATTTGAGAGTTTTAAATTCAAAACTACAAATTAAAGTATAGTTAACAACTTGTAATTATCAGTTCAAATTGTTTATTTGAGAATTTTAAATTCAAAACTTCAAATTAAAGTATAGTTAACAATTTGTAATTATCAGTTCGAAATTGTTTATTTGAAAATTTCAAATTCACAACTTCAAATTGAAGTATAGTTAACAATTTGTAATTATCAGTTCTAAATTGTTTATTTGAGAATTTTAAATTCACAACTTCAAATTGAAGTATAGTTAATAATTTGAAATTATTAATTCCTTATTATTTATTTGAGAATTTCATATTCACAACTTCAAATTAAGTATAGTTAACAATTTGTAATTATTTATTCTAAATTGTTTATTTGAGAATTTTAAATTCAAAACTTCAAATTGAAGTATAGTTAATAATTTGAAATTATTAATTAATATTAGTTCTAAATTGTTTATTTCAAATTTCAAATTCACAACTTCAAATTGAAGTATAGTTAACAATTTGTAATTATCAGTTCTAAATTGTTTATTTTAGAATTTCTAATTCACAACTTCAAATTGAAGTATAATTAACAAGTTGTAATTATGAATTCTAAATTATTTATTTGAGAATTTAAATTCACAACTTCAAATTGAAGTATAGTTAATAATTTGTAATTATCAGTTCTAAATTGTTTATTTCAAATTTCAAATTCACAACTTCAAATTGAAGTATAATTAACAATTTGTAATTATTAGTTCTAAATTGTTTATTTGAGAATTTCAAATTCACAACTTCAAATTGAAGTATAGTTAACAATTGGTAATTATTAGTTCTAAATTGTTTATTTCAGAATTTCAAATTCACAAGTTCAAATTGAAGTATAGTTAACAATTTGTAATTATCAGTTCTAAATTGTTTATTTCAGAATTTCAAATTCACAACTTCAAATTGAAGTATAGTTAACAATTTGAAATTATCAGTTCTAAATTGTTTATTTGAGAATTTCAAATTCACAACTTCAAACTGAAGTACAGTTAACAATTTGTAATTATCAATTTTAAATTGTTTAATTGAGAATTTTAAATTCACAACTTCAAATTGAAGTATAGTTAACAATTTGTAATTATTAATTCTAAATTGTTTATTTGAGAATTCCAAATTCACAACTTCAAATTAGTATAGTTAACAATTTGTAATTATTAATTCTAAATTGTTTATTTCAAATTTCAAATTCACAAGTTCAAATTGAAGTATAGTTAACAATTTGTAATTCTCAGTTCTAAATTGTTTATTTCAGAATTTCAAATTCACAACTTCAAATTGAAGTATAGTTAATAATTTGTAATTATCAGTTCTAAATTATTTATTTCAGAATTTCAAATTCACAACTTCAAATTGAAGTATAGTTAACAATTTGTAATTATCAGTTCTAAATTGTTTATTTCAGAATTTCAAATTCACAACTTCAAATTGACGTATAGTTAACAATTTGTAATTATCAGTTCTAAATTGTTTATTTAGAATTTTAAATTCACAACTTCAAATTGAAGTATAGTTAACAATTTGTAATTATTAGTTCTAAATTGTTTATTTGAGAATTTCAAATTCACAACTTCAAATTGAAGTATAGTTAACAATTTGTAATTATCAGTTTTAAATTGTTTAATTGAGAATTTTAAATTCACAACTTCAAATTAAAGTATAGTTAATAATTTGAAATTATTAATTCTAAATTATTTATTTGAGAATTTCAAATTCACAACTTCAAATTGAAGTATAGTTACAATTTGTAATTATTAATTCTAAATTGTTTATTTGAGAATTTTAAATTCAAAACTACAAATTAAAGTATAGTTAACAATTTGTAATTATCAGTTCAAATTATATACTTATAAATTAACTTTTTATATTAACAATTGCTAATTATCAGTTCTAAATTGTTTATTTGAGAATTTTAAATTCACAACTTCAAATTAAAGTATAGTTAACTATTTGAAATTATCAGTTCTAAATTGTTTATTTGAGAATTTTAAATTCACAACTTCAAATTGAAGTATAGTTAATAATTTGTAATTATCAGTTCTAAATTGTTTATTTCAAATTTCAAATTCACAACTTCAAATTGAAGTATAGTTAACAATTTGTAATTATCAGTTCTAAATTGTTTATTTAGAATTTCAAATTCACAACTTCAAATTGAGTATAGTTAACAATTTGTAATTATCAGTTCTAAATTGTTTATTTAGAATTTTAAATTCACAACTTCAAATTAAGTATAGTTAACAATTTGTAATTATTAATTCTAAATTGTTTATTTGAAAATTTCAAATTCACAACTTCAAATTGAAGTATAGTTAACAATTTGTAATTATCAGTTTTAAATTGTTTATTTGAGAATTTTAAATTCACAACTTCAAATTAAAGTATACTTAACAATTTGTAATTATTAATTCTAAATTATTTATTTGAGAATTTCAAATTAACAACTTCAAATTAAAGTATAGCTAACAATTTGTAATTATTAATTCTAAATTGTTTATTTGAGATTTTAAATTCACAACTTCAAATTAAAGTATAGTTAACAATTTGTAATTATCAGTTCGAAATTGTTTATTTGAGAATTTTAAATTCAAAACTTCAAATTAAAGTATAGTTAACAATTTGTAATTATCAGTTCAAATTGTTTATTTGAAAATTTCAAATTCACAACTTCAAATTGAAGTATAGTTAACAATTTGTAATTATCAGTTCTAAATTGTTTATTTGAGAATTTCAAATTCACAACTTCAAATTGAAGTATAGTTAACAATTTGTAATTATCAGTTCTAAATTGTTTATTTCAAATTTCAAATTCACAACTTCAAATTGACGTATAGTTAACAATTTGTAATTATCAGTTCTAAATTGTTTATTTAGAATTTGAAATTCACAACTTCAAATTGAAGTATAGATATCAATTTGTAATTATCAGTTCTAAACTGTTTATTTGAGAATTTCAAATTCACAACTTCAAATTGAAGTATAGTTAACAATTTGTAATTATTAATTCTAAATTGTTTATTAGAAATTTCAAATTCACAACTTCAAATTGAAATATAGTTAATAATTTGAAATTATTAATTCTAAATTATTTATTTGAGAATTTCAAATTCACAACTTCAAATTGAAGTATAGTTAACAATTTGTAATTATTAATTCTAAATTGTTTATTTGAGAATTTTAAATTCAAAACTTCAAATTAAAGTATAGTTAACAATTTGTAATTATCAGTTCGAAATTGTTTATTTGAGAATTTCAAATTCACAACTTCAAATTGAAGTATAGTTAACAATTTGTAATTATCAGTTCTAAATTGTTTATTTGAGAATTTTAAATTCACAACTTCAAATTGAAGTATAGTTAATAATTTGAAATTATTAATTCTTATTATTTATTTGAGAATTTCATATTCACAACTTCAAATTAAAGTATAGTTAGCAATTTGTAATTATTTATTCTAAATTGTTTATTTGAGAATTTTAAATTCAAAACTTCAAATTGAAGTATAGTTAATAATTTGAAATTATTAATTAATATTAGTTCTAAATTGTTTATTTCAAATTTCAAATTCACAACTTCAAATTGAAGTATAGTTAACAATTTGTAATTATCAGTTCTAAATTGTTTATTTTAGAATTTCTAATTCACAACTTCAAATTGAAGTATAATTAACAAGTTGTAATTATGAATTCTAAATTATTTATTTGAGAATTTAAATTCACAACTTCAAATTGAAGTATAGTTAATAATTTGTAATTATCAGTTCTAAATTGTTTATTTCAGAATTTCAAATTCACAACTTCAAATTGAAGTATAATTAACAATTTGTAATTATTAGTTCTAAATTGTTTATTTGAGAATTTCAAATTCACAACTTCAAATTGAAGTATAGTTAACAATTGGTAATTATTAGTTCTAAATTGTTTATTTCAAATTTCAAATTCACAAGTTCAAATTAAAGTATAGTTAACAATTTGTAATTATCAGTTCTAAATTGTTTATTTCAGAATTTCAAATTCACAACTTCAAATTGAAGTATAGTTAACAATTTGAAATTATCAGTTCTAAATTGTTTATTTGAGAATTTCAAATTCACAACTTCAAACTGAAGTATAGTTAACAATTTGTAATTATCAGTTTTAAATTGTTTAATTGAGAATTTTAAATTCACAACTTCAAATTGAAGTATAGTTAGTAATTTGTAATTATTAATTCTAAATTGTTTATTTGAGAATTTTAAATTCAAAACTACAAATTAAAGTATAGTTAACAATTTGTAATTATCAGTTCTAAATTGTTTATTTGAGAATTTCAAATTCACAACTTCAAATTGAGTATAGTTAATAATTTGTAATTATCAGTTCTAAATTGTTTATTTGAGAATTTCAAATTCACAACTTCAAATTGAAGTATAGTTAACAATTTGTAATTATTAATTCTAAATTGTTTATTTGAGAATTTCAAATTCACAACTTCAAATTGAAGTTAGTTAACAATTTGTAATTATCAGTTCTAAATTGTTTATTTGAGAATTTCAAATTCACAACTTCAAATTGAATTATAGTTAACAATTTGTAATTATTAATTCTAAATTGTTTATTTGAGAATTTGAAATTCAAACTTCAAATTGAAGTATAGTTAACAATTTGTAATTATCAGTTCTAAATTGCTTATTTCAGAATTTCAAATTCACAACTTCAAATTGAAGTATAGTTAAGAATTTGTAATTATCAGTTCTAAATTGTTTCTTTGAAAATTTTAAATTCACAACTTCAAATTGAAGTATAGTTAATAATTTGAAATTATTAATTAATATTAGTTCTAAATTGTTTATTTCAGAATTTCAAATTCACAACTTTAAATTGAAGTATAGTTAACAATTTGTAATTATCAGTTCTAAATTGTTTATTTTAGAATTTCAAATTCACAACTTCAAATTGAAGTATAGTTAACAATTTGTAATATTAGTTCTAAATTGTTTATTTCAAATTTCAAACCCACATGTTCAAATTGAAGTATAGTTAACAATTTGTAATTATCAGTTCTAAATTGTTTATTTGAGAATTTCAAATTCACAACTTCAAATTGACGTATAGTTAACAATTTGTAATTATCAGTTCTAAATTGTTTATTTAAGAATTTCAAATTCACAACTTCAAATTGAAGTATAGTTAACAATTTGAAATTATCAGTTCTAAATTGTTTATTTGAGAATTTCAAATTCACAACTTCAAATTAAAGTATAGTTAACAATTTGTAATTATCAGTTTTAAATTGTTTAATTGAGAATTTTAAATCCACAACTTCAAATTGAAGTATAGTTAATAATTTGAAAGTATTAATTCTAAATTATTTATTTGAGAATTTCAAATTCACAACTTCAAATTGAAGTATAGTTAACAATTTGTAATTATTTATTCTAAATTGTTTATTTGAGAATTTTAAATTCAAAACTTCAAATTGAAGTATAGTTAATAATTTGAAATTAATAATTAATATTAGTTCTAAATTGTTTATTTCAGAATTTCAAATTCACAACTTCAAATTAGTATAGTTAACAATTTGTAATTATCAGTTCTAAATTGTTTATTTTAGAATTTCTAATTCACAACTTCAAATTGAAGTATAATTAACAAGTTGTAATTATGAATTCTAAATTATTTATTTGAGAATTTTAAATTCACAACTTCAAATTAGTATAGTTAATAATTTGTAATTATCAGTTCTAAATTGTTTATTTCAAATTTCAAATTCACAACTTCAAATTGAGTATAATTAACAATTTGTAATTATTAGTTCTAAATTGTTTATTTTAAATTTCAAATTCACAACTTCAAATTGAAGTATAGTTAACAATTGGTAATTATTAGTTCTAAATTGTTTATTTCAAATTTTAAATTCAAAACTTCAAACTAAAGTATAGTTAACAATTTCTAATTATCAGTTCTAAATTGTTTATTTGAGGATTTTAAATTTACAACTTCTAATTGAAGTATAGTTAACAATTTGTAATTATCAGTTCTAAATTGTTTATTTGAGAATTTCAAATTCACAAATTCAAATTGAAGTATAGGTAACAATTTGTAATTATCAGTTCTAAATTGTTTATTTCAGAATTTCAAATTCACAACTTCAAATTGAAGTATAGTTAAGAATTTGTAATTATCAGTTCTAAATTGTTTCTTTGAAAATTTTAAATTCACAACTTCAAATTGAAGTATAGTTAATAATTTGAAATTATTAATTAATATTAGTTCTAAATTGTTTATTTCAGAATTTCAAATTCACAACTTTAAATTGAAGTATAGTTAACAATTTGTAATTATCAGTTCTAAATTGTTTATTTTAGAATTTCAAATTCACAACTTCAAATTGAAGTATAGTTAACAATTTGTAATTATTAGTTCTAAATTGTTTATTTGAGAATTTCAAATTCACAACTTCAAATTGAAGTTAGTTAACAATTTGTAATTATCAGTTCTAAATTGTTTATTTGAGAATTTCAAATTCACAACTTCAAATTGAATTATAGTTAACAATTTGTAATTATTAATTCTAAATTGTTTATTTGAGAATTTGAAATTCTCAACTTCAAATTGAGTATAGTTAACAATTTGTAATTATCAGTTCTAAATTGTTTATTTGAGAATTTCAAATTCACAACTTCAAATTGAAGTATAGTTAACAATTTGTAATTATTAATTCTAAATTGTTTATTTGAGAATTTCAAATTCACAACTTCAAATTGAATTATAGTTAACAATTTGTAATTATTAATTCTAAATTGTTTATTTGAGAATTTGAAATTCACAACTTCAAATTGAAGTTAGTTAACAATTTGTAATTATCAGTTTTAAATTGTTTATTTGAGAATTTCAAATTCACAACTTCAAATTGAAGTATAGTTAACAATTTGTAATTATTAATTCTAAATTGTTTATTAGAAAATTTCAAATTCACAACTTCAAATTGAAGTATAGTTAACAATTTGTAATTATCAGTTCTAAATTGTTTATTTTAGAATTTCTAATTCACAACTTCAAATTGAAGTATAATTAACAAGTTGTAATTATGAATTCTAAATTATTTATTTGAGAATTTTAAATTCACAACTTCAAATTGAAGTATAGTTAATAATTTGTAATTATCAGTTCTAAATTGTTTATTTCAAATTTCAAATTCACAACTTCAAATTGAAGTATAATTAACAATTTGTAATTATTAGTTCTAAATTGTTTATTTGAGAATTTCAAATTCACAACTTCAAATTGAAGTATAGTTAACAATTGGCAATTATTAGTTCTAAATTGTTTATTTCAGAATTTCAAATTCACAAGTTCAAATTGAGTATAGTTAACAATTTGTAATTATCAGTTCTAAATTGTTTATTTCAGAATTTCAAATTCACAACTTCAAATTGAAGTATAGTTAACAATTTGAAATTATCAGTTCTAAATTGTTTATTTGAGAATTTCAAATTCACAACTTCAAACTAGTATAGTTAACAATTTGTAATTATCAATTTTAAATTGTTTAATTGAGAATTTTAAATTCACAACTTCAAATTGAAGTATAGTTAACAATTTGTAATTATTAATTCTAAATTGTTTATTTGAGAATTTCAAATTCACAAATTCAAATTGAAGTATAGGTAACAATTTGTAATTATCAGTTCTAAATTGTTTATTTCAGAATTTCAAATTCACAACTTCAAATTGAAGTATAGTTAAGAATTTGTAATTATCAGTTCTAAATTGTTTCTTTGAAAATTTTAAATTCACAACTTCAAATTGAAGTATAGTTAATAATTTGAAATTATTAATTAATATTAGTTCTAAATTGTTTATTTCAAATTTCAAATTCACAACTTTAAATTGAAGTATAGTTAACAATTTGTAATTATCAGTTCTAAATTGTTTATTTTAGAATTTCAAATTCACAACTTCAAATTGAAGTATAGTTAACAATTTGTAATTATTAGTTCTAAATTGTTTATTTGAGAATTTCAAATTCACAACTTCAAATTGAAGTTAGTTAACAATTTGTAATTATCAGTTCTAAATTGTTTATTTGAGAATTTCAAATTCACAACTTCAAATTGAATTATAGTTAACAATTTGTAATTATTAATTCTAAATTGTTTATTTGAGAATTTGAAATTCTCAACTTCAAATTGCAGTATAGTTAACAATTTGTAATTATCAGTTCTAAATTGTTTATTTGAGAATTTCAAATTCACAACTTCAAATTGAAGTATAGTTAACAATTTGTAATTATTAATTCTAAATTGTTTATTTGAGAATTTCAAATTCACAACTTCAAATTGAATTATAGTTAACAATTTGTAATTATTAATTCTAAATTGTTTATTTGAGAATTTGAAATTCACAACTTCAAATTGAAGTTAGTTAACAATTTGTAATTATCAGTTTTAAATTGTTTATTTGAGAATTTCAAATTCACAACTTCAAATTGAAGTATAGTTAACAATTTGTAATTATTAATTCTAAATTGTTTATTAGAAAATTTCAAATTTACAACTTCAAATTGAAGTATAGTTAACAATTTGTAATTATCAGTTCTAAATTGTTTATTTGAAAATTTCAAATTCACATCTTCAAATTGAAGTATAGTTAATAATTTGAAATTATTAATTCTAAATTATTTATTTGAGAATTTCAAATTTACAACTTCAAATTGAAGTATAGTTAGAATTTGTAATTATTAATTCGAAATTGTTTATTTGAGAATTTTAAATTCAAAACTTCAAACTAAAGTATAGTTAACAATTTCTAATTATCAGTTCTAAATTGTTTATTTGAGGATTTTAAATTTACAACTTCTAATTGAAGTATAGTTAACAATTTGTAATTATCAGTTCTAAATTGTTTATTTGAGAATTTCAAATTCACAAATTCAAATTGAAGTATAGTTAACAATTTGTAATTATCAGTTCTAAATTGTTTATTTCAAATTTCAAATTCACAACTTCAAATTGAAGTATAGTTAAGAATTTGTAATTATCAGTTCTAAATTGTTTCTTTGAAAATTTTAAATTCACAACTTCAAATTGAAGTATAGTTAATAATTTGAAATTATTAATTAATATTAGTTCTAAATTGTTTATTTCAGAATTTCAAATTCACAACTTCAAATTGAAGTATAGTTAACAATTTGTAATTATCAGTTCTAAATTGTTTATTTTAGAATTTCTAATTCACAACTTCAAATTGAAGTATAATTAACAAGTTGTAATTATGAATTCTAAATTATTTATTTGAGAATTTTAAATTCACAACTTCAAATTGAAGTATAGTTAATAATTTGTAATTATCAGTTCTAAATTGTTTATTTCAAATTTCAAATTCACAACTTCAAATTGAAGTATAATTAACAATTTGTAATTATTAGTTCTAAATTGTTTATTTGAGAATTTCAAATTCACAACTTCAAATTGAAGTATAGTTAACAATTGGTAATTATTAGTTCTAAATTGTTTATTTCAGAATTTCAAATTCACAAGTTCAAATTGAAGTATAGTTAACAATTTGTAATTATCAGTTCTAAATTGTTTATTTCAGAATTTCAAATTCACAACTTCAAATTGAAGTATAGTTAACAATTTGAAATTATCAGTTCTAAATTGTTTATTTGAGAATTTCAAATTCACAACTTCAAACTGAAGTATAGTTAACAATTTGTAATTATCAATTTTAAATTGTTTAATTGAGAATTTTAAATTCACAACTTCAAATTGAAGTATAGTTAACAATTTGTAATTATTAATTCTAAATTGTTTATTTGAGAATTCCAAATTCACAACTTCAAATTGAAGTATAGTTAACAATTTGTAATTATTAATTCTAAATTGTTTATTTCAGAATTTCAAATTCACAAGATCAAATTGAAGTATAGTTAACAATTTGTAATTATCAGTTCTAAATTGTTTATTTCAGAATTTCAAATTCACAACTTCAAATTGAAGTATAGTTAACAATTTGAAATTATCAGTTCTAAATTGTTTATTTGAGAATTTCAAATTCACAACTTCAAATTGAAGTATAGTTAACAATTTGTAATTATTAATTCTAATTGTTTATTTGAGAATTTCAAATTCACAACTTCAAATTGAAGTATAGTTAACAATTTGTAATTATCAGTTCTAAATTGTTTATTTGAAAATTTCAAATTCACAACTTCAAATTGAAGTATAGTTAATAATTTGAAATTATTAATTCTAAATTATTTATTTGAGAATTTCAAATTCACAACTTCAAATTAGTATAGTTAACAATTTGTAATTATTAATTTTAAATTGTTCATTTGAGATTTTAAATTCAAAACTTTAAATTAAAGTATAGTTAACACTTTCTAATTATCAGTTCGAAATTGTTTATTTGAAAATTTCAAATTTACAACTTCAAATTGAAGTATAGTTAACAATTTGTAATTATCAGTTTTAAATTGTTTATTTGAGAATTTTAAATTCACAACTTCAAATTGAAGTATAGTTAATAATTTGTAATTATTAATTCTAAATTATTTATTTGAGAATTTCAAATTCACAACTTCAAATTGAAGTATAGTTAATAATTTGAAATTATTAATTCCTTATTATTTATTTGAGAATTTCATATTCACAACTTCAAATTGAAGTATAGTTTGCAATTTGTAATTATTTATTCTAAATTGTTTATTTGAGAATTTTAAATTCAAAACTTCAAATTGAAGTATAGTTAACAATTTGTAATTATAAGTTCTAAATTGTTTATTTGAGAATTTCAAATTCACAACTTCAAATTGAAGTATAGTTAATAATTTGAAATTATTAATTCTAAATTATTTATTTCGGAATTTCAAATTCACAACTTCAAATTGAAGTATAGTTAGCAATTTGTAATTATCAGTTCTAAATTGTTTATTTCACAATTTTAAATTCACAACTTCAAATTGACGTATAGTTAACAATTTGTAATTATCAGTTCTAAATTGTTTATTTAAGAATTTTAAATTCACAACTTCAAATTGAAGTATAGTTAACAATTTGTAATTATTAGTTCTAAATTGTTTATTTGAGAATTTCAAATTCACAACTTCAAATTGAAGTATAGTTAACAATTTGTAATTATCAGTTTTAAATTGTTTAATTGAGAATTTTAAATTCACAACTTCAAATTGAAGTATAGTTAATAATTTGAAATTATTAATTCTAAATTATTTATGTGAGAATTTCAAATTCACAACTTCAAATTGAAGTATAGTTAGCAATTTGTAATTATTAATTCTAAATTGTTTATTTGAGAATTTTAAATTCAAAACTACAAATTAAAGTATAGTTAACAATTTGTAATTATCAGTTCGAAATTATATACTTATACTTAACTTTTTATATTAACAATTGCTAATTATCAGTTCTAAATTGTTTATTTGAGGATTTTAAATTCACAACTTCAAATTAAAGTATAGTTAACTATTTGAAATTATCAGTTCTAAATTGTTTATTTGAGAATTTTAAATTCACAACTTCAAATTGAAGTATAGTTAATAATTTGTAATTATCAGTTCTAAATTGTTTATTTCAGAATTTCAAATTCACAACTTCAAATTGAAGTATAGTTAACAATTTGTAATTATCAGTTCTAAATTGTTTATTTCAGAATTTCAAATTCACAACTTCAAATTGACGTATAGTTAACAATTTGTAATTATCAGTTCTAAATTGTTTATTTAAGAATTTTAAATACACAACTTCAAATTGAAGTATAGTTAACAATTTGTAATTATCAGTTCTAAATTGTTTATTTGAAAATTTCAAATTCACAACTTCAAATTGAAGTATAGTTAGCAATTTGTAATTATTAATTCTAAATTGTTTATTTGAGAATTTTAAATTTAAAACTTCAAATTAAAGTATAGTTAACAACTTGTAATTATCAGTTCGAAATTGTTTATTTGAGAATTTTAAATTCAAAACTTCAAATTAAAGTATAGTTAACAATTTGTAATTATCAGTTCGAAATTGTTTATTTGAAAATTTTAAATTCACAACTTCAAATTGAAGTATAGTTAACAATTTGTAATTATCAGTTCTAAATTGTTTATTTGAGAATTTCAAATTCACAACTTCAAATTGAAGTATAGTTAACAATTTGTAATTATCAGTTCTAAATTGTTTATTTCAGAATTTCAAATTCACAACTTCAAATTGACGTATAGTTAACAATTTGTAATTATCAGTTCTAAATTGTTTATTTAAGAATTTGAAATTCACAACTTCAAATTGAAGTATAAATAACAATTTGTAATTATCAGTTCTAAACTGTTTATTTGAGAATTTCAAATTCACAACTTCAAATTGAAGTATAGTTAACAATTTGTAATTATTAATTCTAAATTGTTTATTTGAGAATTTCAAATTCACAACTTCAAATTGAAGTATAGTTAACAATTTGTAATTATTAATTCTAAATTGTTTATTAGAAAATTTCAAATTCACAACTTCAAATTGAAATATAGTTAATAATTTGAAATTATTAATTCTAAATTATTTATTTGAGAATTTCAAATTCACAACTTCAAATTGAAGTATAGTTAGCAATTTGTAATTATTAATTCTAAATTGTTTATTTGAGAATTTTAAATTCAAAACTTCAAATTAAAGTATAGTTAACAATTTGTAATTATCAGTTCGAAATTGTTTATTTGAAAATTTTAAATTCAAAACTTCAAATTAAAGTATAGTTAACAATTTGTAATTATCAGTTCGAAATTGTTTATTTGAGAATTTCAAATTCACAACTTCAAATTGAAGTATAGTTAACAATTTGTAATTATCAGTTCTAAATTGTTTATTTGAGAATTTTAAATTCACAACTTCAAATTGAAGTATAGTTAGCAATTTGTAATTATTAATTCTAAATTGTTTACTTGAGAATTTTAAATTCAAAACTTCAAATTGAAGTATAGTTAATAATTTGAAATTATTAATTAATATTAGTTCTAAATTGTTTATTTCAGAATTTCAAATTCACAACTTCAAATTGAAGTATAGTTAACAATTTGTAATTATCAGTTCTAAATTGTTTATTTTAGAATTTCTAATTCACAACTTCAAATTGAAGTATAATTAACAAGTTGTAATTATGAATTCTAAATTATTTATTTGAGAATTTTAAATTCACAACTTCAAATTGAAGTATAGTTAATAATTTGTAATTATCAGTTCTAAATTGTTTATTTCAAATTTCAAATTCACAACTTCAAATTGAAGTATAATTAACAATTTGTAATTATTAGTTCTAAATTGTTTATTTGAGAATTTCAAATTAACAAACTTAAAATTGAAGTATAGTTAACAATTGGTAATTATTAGTTCTAAATTGTTTATTTCAGAATTTCAAATTCACAAGTTCAAATTAAAGTATAGTTAACAATTTGTAATTATCAGTTCTAAATTGTTTATTTCAGAATTTCAAATTCACAACTTCAAATTGAAGTATAGTTAACAATTTGAAATTATCAGTTCTAAATTGTTTATTTGAGAATTTCAAATTCACAACTTCAAACTGAAGTATAGTTAACAATTTGTAATTATCAGTTTTAAATTGTTTAATTGAGAATTTTAAATTCACAACTTCAAATTGAAGTATAGTTAGTAATTTGTAATTATTAATTCTAAATTGTTTATTTGAGAATTTTAAATTCAAAACTACAAATTAAAGTATAGTTAACAATTTGTAATTATCAGTTCTAAATTGTTTATTTGAGAATTTCAAATTCACAACTTCAAATTGAAGTATAGTTAATAATTTGTAATTATCAGTTCTAAATTGTTTATTTGAGAATTTCAAATTCACAACTTCAAATTGAAGTATAGTTAACAATTTGTAATTATTAATTCTAAATTGTTTATTTGAGAATTTCAAATTCACAACTTCAAATTGAAGTTAGTTAACAATTTGTAATCATCAGTTCTAAATTGATTATTTGAGAATTTCAAATTCACAACTTCAAATTGAATTATAGTTAACAATTTGTAATTATAATTCTAAATTGTTTATTTGAGAATTTGAAATTCACATCTTCAAATTGAGTATAGTTAACAATTTGTAATTATCAGTTCTAAATTGTTTATTTGAGAATTTCAAATTCACAACTTCAAATTGAAGTATAGTTAACAATTTGTAATTATTAATTCTAAATTGTTTATTAGAAAATTTCAAATTCACAACTTCAAATTGAAGTATAGTTAACAATTTGTAATTATCAGTTTTAAATTGTTTATTAGAAAATTTCAAATTCACAACTTCAAATTGAAGTATAGTTAACAATTTGTAATTATCAGTTCTAAATTGTTTATTTGAGAATTTCAAATTCACAACTTCAAATTGAAGTATAGTTAGAATTTGTAATTATTAATTCTAAATTGTTTATTAGAAAATTTCAAATTCACAACTTCAAATTGAAGTATAGTTAACAATTTGTAATTATCAGTTTTAAATTGTTTATTAGAAAATTTCAAATTCACAACTTCAAATTGAAGTATAGTTAACAATTTGTAATTATCAGTTCTAAATTGTTTATTTGAGAATTTCAAATTCACAACTTCAAATTGAAGTATAGTTAAGAATTTGTAATTATCAGTTCTAAATTGTTTATTTGAGATTTTAAATTTACAACTTCAATTGAAGTATAGTTAACAATTTGTAATTATCAGTTCTAAATTGTTTATTTGAGAATTTCAAATTCACAATTCAAATTGAAGTATAGTTAACAATTTGTAATTATCAGTTTTAAATTGTTTATTTCAGAATTTCAAATTCACAACTTCAAATTGAAGTATAGTTAACAATTTGTAATTATCAGTTCTAAATTGTTTATTTGAAAATTTTAAATTCACAACTTCAAATTGAAGTATAGTTAATAATTTGAAATTATTAATTAATATTAGTTCTAAATTGTTTATTTCAGAATTTCAAATTCACAATTTTAAATTGAAGTATAGTTAACAATTTGTAATTATCAGTTCTAAATTGTTTATTTTAGAATTTCAAATTCACAACTTCAAATTGAAGTATAGTTAACAATTTGTAACTATTAGTTCTAAATTGTTTATTTAGAATTTCAAACCCACATGTTCAAATTGAAGTATAGTTAACAATTTGTAATTATCAGTTCTAAATTGTTTATTTGAGAATTTCAAATTCACAACTTCAAATTGACGTATAGTTAACAATTTGTAATTATCAGTTCTAAATTGTTTATTTAAGAATTTCAAATTCACAACTTCAAATTGAAGTATAGTTAACAATTTGAAATTATCAGTTCTAAATTGTTTATTTGAGAATTTCAAATTCACAACTTCAAATTGAAGTATAGTTAACAATTTGTAATTATCAGTTTTAAATTGTTTAATTGAGAATTTTAAATTCACAACTTCAAATTGAAGTATAGTTAATAATTTGAAATTATTAATTCTAAATTATTTATTTGAGAATTTCAAATTCACAACTTCAAATTGAAGTATAGTTAGCAATTTGTAATTATTTATTCTAAATTGTTTATTTGAGAATTTTAAATTCAAAACTTCAAATTAAGTATAGTTAATAATTTGAAATTATTAATTAATATTAGTTCTAAATTGTTTATTTAGAATTTCAAATTCACAACTTCAAATTGAAGTATAGTTAACAATTTGTAATTATCAGTTCTAAATTGTTTATTTTAGAATTTCTAATTCACAACTTCAAATTGAAGTATAATTAACAATTGTAATTATCAGTTCTAAATTGTTTATTTGAGGATTTTAAATTTACAACTTCTAATTGAAGTATAGTTAACAATTTGTAATTATCAGTTCTAAATTGTTTATTTGAGAATTTCAAATTCACAAATTCAAATTGAAGTATAGTTAACAATTTGTAATTATCAGTTTTAAATTGTTTATTTCAGAATTTCAAATTCACAACTTCAAATTGAAGTATAGTTAAGAATTTGTAATTATCAGTTCTAAATTGTTTCTTTGAAAATTTTAAATTCACAACTTCAAATTGAAGTATAGTTAATAATTTGAAATTATTAATTAATATTAGTTCTAAATTGTTTATTTCAAATTTCAAATTCACAACTTTAAATTGAAGTATAGTTAACAATTTGTAATTATCAGTTCTAAATTGTTTATTTTAAATTTCAAATTCACAACTTCAAATTGAAGTATAGTTAACAATTTGTAATTATTAGTTCTAAATTGTTTATTTCAAATTTCAAACCCACATGTTCAAATTGAAGTATAGTTAACAATTTGTAATTATCAGTTCTAAATTGTTTATTTGAGAATTTCAAATTCACAACTTCAAATTGACGTATAGTTAACAATTTGTAATTATCAGTTCTAAATTGTTTATTTAAGAATTTCAAATTCACAACTTCAAATTGAAGTATAGTTAACAATTTGAAATTATCAGTTCTAAATTGTTTATTTGAGAATTTCAAATTCACAACTTCAAATTGAAGTATAGTTAACAATTTGTAATTATCAGTTTTAAATTGCTTAATTGAGAATTTTAAATCCACAACTTCAAATTGAAGTATAGTTAATAATTTGAAAGTATTAATTCTAAATTATTTATTTGAGAATTTCAAATTCACAACTTCAAATTGAAGTATAGTTAGCAATTTGTAATTATTTATTCTAAATTGTTTATTTGAGAATTTTAAATTCAAAACTTCAAATTAAAGTATAGTTAATAATTTGAAATTATTAATTAATATTAGTTCTAAATTGTTTATTTCAGAATTTCAAATTCACAACTTCAAATTGAGTATAGTTAACAATTTGTAATTATCAGTTCTAAATTGTTTATTTTAGAATTTCTAATTCACAACTTCAAATTGAAGTATAATTAACAAGTTGTAATTATGAATTCTAAATTATTTATTTGAGAATTTTAAATTCACAACTTCAAATTGAAGTATAGTTAATAATTTGTAATTATCAGTTCTAAATTGTTTATTTCAGAATTTCAAATTCACAACTTCAAATTGAAGTATAATTAACAATTTGTAATTATTAGTTCTAAATTGTTTATTTCAGAATTTCAAATTCACAACTTCAAATTGAAGTATAGTTAACAATTGGTAATTATTAGTTCTAAATTGTTTATTTCAGAATTTCAAATTCACAAGTTCAAATTGAAGTATAGTTAATAATTTGTAATTATCAGTTCTAAATTGTTTATTTCAGAATTTCAAATTCACAACTTCAAATTGAAGTATAGTTAACAATTTGAAATTATCAGTTCTAAATTGTTTATTTGAGAATTTCAAATTCACAACTTCAAATTGAAGTATAGTTAACAATTTGTAATTATCAGTTTTAAATTGTTTAATTGAGAATTTTAAATTCACAACTTCAAATTGAAGTATAGTTAGTAATTTGTAATTATTAATTCTAAATTGTTTATTTGAGAATTTTAAATTCAAAACTACAAATTAAAGTATAGTTAACAATTTGTAATTATCAGTTCTAAATTGTTTATTTGAGAATTTCAAATTCACAACTTCAAATTGAAGTATAGTTAATAATTTGTAATTATCAGTTCTAAATTGTTTATTTGAGAATTTCAAATTCACAACTTCAAATTGAAGTATAGTTAACAATTTGTAATTATTAATTCTAAATTGTTTATTTGAGAATTTCAAATTCACAACTTCAAATTGAATTATAGTTAACAATTTGTAATTATTAATTCTAAATTGTTTATTTGAGAATTTGAAATTCACAACTTCAAATTGCAGTATAGTTACCAATTTGTAATTATCAGTTCTAAATTGTTTATTTGAGAATTTCAAATTCACAACTTCAAATTGAAGTATAGTTAACAATTTGTAATTATTAATTCTAAATTGTTTATTAGAAAATTTCAAATTTACAACTTCAAATTGAAGTATAGTTAACAATTTGTAATTATCAGTTCTAAATTGTATATTTGAAAATTTCAAATTCACAACTTCAAATTGAAGTATAGTTAATCATTTGAAATTATTAATTCTAAATTATTTATTTGAGAATTTCAAACTCACAACTTCAAATTGAAGTATAGTTAGAATTTGTAATTATTAATTCGAAATTGTTTATTTGAGAATTTTAAATTCAAAACTTCAAACTAAAGTATAGTTAACAATTTCTAATTATCAGTTCTAAATTGTTTATTTGAGGATTTTAAATTTACAACTTCTAATTGAAGTATAGTTAACAATTTGTAATTATCAGTTCTAAATTGTTTATTTGAGAATTTCAAATTCACAAATTCAAATTGAAGTATAGTTAACAATTTGTAATTATCAGTTCTAAATTGCTTATTTCAGAATTTCAAATTCACAACTTCAAATTGAAGTATAGTTAAAAATTTGTAATTATCAGTTCTAAATTGTTTCTTTGAAAATTTTAAATTCACAACTTCAAATTGAAGTATAGTTAATAATTTGAAATTATTAATTAATATTAGTTCTAAATTGTTTATTTCAGAATTTCAAATTCACAACTTTAAATTGAAGTATAGTTAACAATTTGTAATTATCAGTTCTAAATTGTTTATTTTAGAATTTCAAATTCACAACTTCAAATTGAAGTATAGTTAACAATTTGTAATTATTAGTTCTAAATTGTTTATTTGAGAATTTCAAATTCACAACTTCAAATTGAAGTTAGTTAACAATTTGTAATTATCAGTTCTAAATTGTTTATTTGAGAATTTCAAATTCACAACTTCAAATTGAATTATAGTTAACAATTTTAATTATTAATTCTAAATTGTTTATTTGAGAATTTGAAATTCACAACTTCAAATTGCAGTATAGTTAACAATTTGTAATTATCAGTTCTAAATTGTTTATTTGAGAATTTCAAATTCACAACTTCAAATTGAAGTATAGTTAACAATTTGTAATTATTAATTCTAAATTGTTTATTATTTTTAATAGTACGGCCCTGCGCGATGTTGTGTGGAAAGTGTAAAGGTGCTACTACAAAATATGAGGATTTAATACAATGCAAGTTGAAATGCGGAACGTTTTATCATATAAAGTGTATTGAGATGTCCCTTAGTACTTTAAGTGAATTAAATATCAGTGGAATGATCGATCAGTGGGTCTGTAATGAATGCGAAAGAGGCAACATAACCTCAAACAATGTTACCGCAAATACTACAACCAATGACGGGGATAGTGCTACCCCTGATGCCAATGATGACCAGCTGCACCAAACTGAAATACATTTCAATCCTAATCAAGAGTCCCAAGAACCGAACATTTCTCAAGAACCGAGTTCTCAAGAACCGCCAAAGAAAGAATGGGAAAGTGTTACATATTACAACAGGAAACGATTAAGAAACAGTCCAGAAGAACCTATCAGAGCTAAACGCCAAACCTTCATGAATGATTATTGGCTGAGTAAACCGGTGAGTACATCAAATCGTTTTGACCCGTTACAGAATCAAGAAAAATCTACAGATGGTGAGACTGACAATGCTCCTAAAAAAGTTGAAAAATCACCACCAATATTTGTAAGCGGAGTTGAAAACATAGGTCCTCTGTATGATATGCTGAACAAAACAGCAAAAGATAACTACACACTAAAAATCTTATATAACAACCAAGTCAAAATCCAACTGAATTCTGCCGAGAAATATTTGCCTGTTATAAACGCACTGAAAGATAAAAAAACAGAATATCACACGTATCAAAGAAAGCAAGATAGAAGCTTTAAAGTGGTATTACGTAATATTCATGCAAGTGCAAACATAATCGAATTGAGAGAGGAAATAGAAGGATACAACCACAAAGTATTAAGAATAACAAACATGGAAAATTCTGCCAAAGTTCCGCTACCCCTTTTTCTTGTGGAGCTGGAAACTAGAGAAAATAATCAAGACATCTATAAAATAAAACACTTGATGCAGTCAATTATCAAGTTTGAACAACCATACAAAAAGAGAGACATTCCACAATGCACCAGATGCCAGGCGTATGGACATACAAAGAGTTTTTGTAATAAAACCCCTAACTGCGTTAAGTGTTTGCAAAAACACTTTACTAAGGATTGCCCGAGGAAGGAAAGAGGTCCAGAAGTGAAATGTTGCAACTGTGGCGGAGCGCACCCTGCAAACTACAAGGGCTGCGTAATACGTAAACAATTAATTCAGAAAATGTTTCCACCACTTAGAAGTAAACAAATAATAAATAATCAATCAAGTAATTTTATATACAATACAACAGGCACTACATATGCGCAACAAACAAGGGGAAACCAACAACAACATGGAAGTGGTCAACACGAACAAACTAGAAATATACAACCCCAACAACAAGCGACTGTACCAATTAATCAATCTAACAATAACTTGGAAAACATGCTGACACAGCTAATGAATAAAATGGATACCATACTAAACCTACTAACAGCCCTCATTTCAAAAATGCCATAATGACATCTTCGTTAAAAATTGCAGTATGGAATGCCAACGGTCTAGTCCAAAGAGGACCAGAACTCAAAACTTTTTTAATCAATCACAACATAGACATAATTATGATATCAGAAACACATTTTACAAAAAAAAGTTATATGAAAATACCGGGATATAACATTTATAGTACACAACGTCCGGACGGTGCGGCATACGGGGGCACCGCAATTGTAATAAAATCATCAATCAAACACCACGAAAAAGAAAAATTCAAACAAGAATATCTACAAGCGACTAGCGTCAGTATAGAAGACTGGGTTGGGAAGATCACACTTACAGCTGTTTACTGCCCACCAAAATATGCAATTAAACAGGAGCAATTTACCCAATTTTTTAAAACTCTTGGTAATAGGTTCATCGCCGGTGGTGACTATAATGCCAAGCACCCGTGGTGGGGCTCGAGATCTAATAATCCCACTCCAAAAGGTAGACAGTTATATTTAGCTTTGCAAGGGGGCAATCTACGAACAGTATCAACTGGGGAACCTACCTATTGGCCTGCAGATCGAAGGAAAATCCCGATCTAATTGATTTCTGTGTGACTAAAGGAATACTAGAAAATAACATCAAAGCTGAATCTTGCCTTGATTTATCTTCTGATCACTCTCCCATAATCGTTACTCTTAGCTCCCAGATAATAGAAAAACAGAAGCCTCCAACACTCCACACCAGTAAAACAAATTGGATCGAATTTAGAAATATCCTGAATAATCGAACTTGTTACGACATATCTTTAAAAACTAAGGAAGAACTTGAAACAGCAATCGGAAACCTCATGACTACGATACAGGAAGCAGCCTGGGAGGTTACTCCAAAATGTGAATCAGTGAAAAGAAATCAAACCTGCTCAACAATTATTAAAATTAAAATTGAAGAGAAGCGTAAACTTCGGAAATTATGGCAAACAACAAGATCTCCTCATGACAAAGCAAAATTCAACAAAGCAATAAAAGAACTAAAAGATCTTATAAATGATGGAAAAAAATGCAGCAATCCAGGAATACTTGGAGAGTTTGAGTGCAACTAAAGCCACGGAGTATTCGTTGTGGAAGGCAACAAAAAAGATTAAACGACCACAATCACACAATCCACCAATTCGACTCGAAAATGGAAATTGGGCCAGGACTGATGAACAAAAAGCACAAAAATTTGCTGAACACCTGGAAAGGGTCTTCGAACCGTTTCCATCAGAAATCGGTGACGAGGAAAAAAACATCAACGAATTTCTGGAAGCGCCTCTCCAGATGGACTTTCCTATAAAAAAGTTTCAAGTAAAAGAAGTACAACAGGTAATACTAAAAGAACTTGGTCATAAAAAAAGCGCCTGGTTACGATTTGATAACTGGTACAGTATTGAAGGAACTTCCCATAAAAGTAATCAGAATAATTACCTTTTTGTTTAATGCAGTGTTGAGACTTGGCTACTTCCCATTACAATGGAAGGTGGCACAAGTAATTATGATACCTAAGCCAGGAAAGGATCCAGAAGAGGTAACATCCTACAGACCTATTAGCCTGCTTCCTGTAATGTCAAAGGTTCTGGAAAAGCTAATTATGAAACGGTTGAGAACAGTTTTGCAAGCAAAGAAAATAATACCAAACCACCAATTTGGGTTTAGGGAACAACATTCAACAATAGAACAAGTCCATAGGGTCGTTGAAAAATCAACAAAGATCTGGAAGAGAAAAGATACTGTTCGGCGGTTTTCTTGGATGTGTCACAGGCGTTTGATAAGGTCTGGCATTCGGGGCTTCTGTGCAAAATAAAGAAACTACTTTCTTATGATTTCTATCACTTAATCAAGTCTTATATTAGCGATAGACATTTCCTCGTTAAATATCAAGAAGAATACACAGGAATATACCCAATTACATCTGGGGTCCCACAAGGAAGTGTCCTGGGACCAATCTTGTATCTTCTATTCACGTCAGACCTACCAACAATGGAACAAAATACTACAGCTACATTTGCAGATGACACGGCTATTATGGCGTCTCATACCAACCCAGTACTTGCTTCGGAACTACTACAAATACATTTAAATAAAATTCAGCGCTGGCTAAAAACATGGAGAATTAAAGTTAACGAAGCTAAATCAGCACATGTAACGTTCACACTGCGCAGTGGGACATGTCCCGCGGTAATCTTGAATGGAAGACAGGTTCCACAAACTGAAACAGTGAAATACTTGGGGATGCATTTGGATCGTCGCCTAACGTGGAAAACCCACATCTGGACCAAAAGAAAGCAATTGAACATACTATTCCAAAAAAATGTATTGGCTTATTGGTGCTAAATCTAAGCTTTCACTAGAAAACAAAGTTTTAATCTACAAAACCATAATTAAACCTATCTGGACGTATGGAATCCAACTGTGGGGCTCCGCATCCAACTCTAACGTGGAGATACTAGAAAGATTCCAAGCAAAAATTCTTAGAAATATAGTAAATGCTCCCTGGTTTGTTCCAAATGAGGTCATACGTAACGATCTTGCTATTCCACTGGTGAAGAAAGAAATTGGTGTTTATAGTGCAAAGTATAAAGACAGAATTAGTGCACATCCAAATCAGTTAACAGCGAGCCTGTTTAGTGAAGAAACCAACATGCGAAGACTAAAAAGATTTCAACCACAAGACTTAATGAATAGATTTAACATGTAATTATTAGTACTTAGTATGCAGAGAGTTGCCCCCGCTTCACAAGTAATTCACTATGTGAATTAATATTTTAAAGGTATAAGCTAGTGAGCTTATACTTAAACGTGTTACTATATTGTCAAACTATTTACTTATTGTCTCTGACAGATTGTAAATTTTCTGGGTTGTTAATAAAAAAAAAAAAAAAAAAAAAATTGTTTATTAGAAAATTTCAAATTCACAACTTCAAATTGAAGTATAGTTAACAATTTGTAATTATCAGTTCTAAATTGTTTATTTGAAAATTTCAAATTCACATCTTCAAATTGAAGTATAGTTAATAATTTGAAATTATTAATTCTAAATTATTTATTTGAGAATTTCAAATTCACAACTTCAAATTGAAGTATAGTTAGAATTTGTAATTATTAATTCGAAATTGTTTATTTGAGAATTTTAAATTCAAAACTTCAAACTAAAGTATAGTTAACAATTTCTAATTATCAGTTCTAAATTGTTTATTTGAGGATTTTAAATTTACAACTTCTAATTGAAGTATAGTTAACAATTTGTAATTATCAGTTCTAAATTGTTTATTTGAGAATTTCAAATTCACAACTTCAAATTGAAGTATAGTTAACAATTTGTAATTATCAGTTCTAAATTGTTTATTTGAGAATTTCAAATTCACAACTTCAAATTGAAGTATAGTTAAGAATTTGTAATTATCAGTTCTAAATTGTTTCTTTGAAAATTTTAAATTCACAACTTCAAATTGAAGTATAGTTAATAATTTGAAATTATTAATTAATATTAGTTCTAAATTGTTTATTTCAAATTTCAAATTCACAACTTTAAATTGAAGTATAGTTAACAATTTGTAATTATCAGTTCTAAATTGTTTATTTTAAATTTCAAATTCACAACTTCAAATTGAAGTATAGTTAACAATTTGTAATTATCAGTTCTAAATTGTTTAATTGAGAATTTTAAATCCACAACTTCAAATTGAAGTATAGTTAATAATTTGAAAGTATTAATTCTAAATTATTTATTTGAGAATTTCTAATTCACAACTTCAAATTGAAGTATAGTTAATAATTTGAAATTATCAGTTCTAAATTATTTATTTGAGAATTTCAAATCCACAACTTCAAATTGAAGTATAGTTAGAATTTGTAATTATTAATTCTAAATTGTTTATTTGAGAATTTTAAATTCAAAACTTCAAATTCAAGTATAGTTAACAATTTGTAATTATCAGTTCTAAATTGTTTATTTGAGAATTTCAAATTCACAACTTCAAATTGAAGTATAGTTAACAATTTGTAATTATTAATTCTAAATTGTTTATTTGAGGATTTTAAATTTACAACTTCTAATTGAAGTATAGTTAACAATTTGTAATTATTAATTCTAAATTGTTTATTTGAGAATTTCAAATTCAAAACTTCAAATTAAAGTATAGTTAACAATTTGTAATTATTAGTTCTAAATTGTTTATTTTAGAATTTCAAATTCACAACCTAAAATTGAAGTATAGTTAACAATATGCAAGTATTAATTCTAAATTGTTTATTTGAGAGTTTCAAATTCACAACTTCAAATTGAAGTATAGTTAACAATTTGTAATTATTAATTCTAAATTGTTTATTTGAAAATTTTAAATTCACAACTTCAAATTGAAGTATAGTTAATAATTTGAAATTATTAATTCTAAATTATTTATTTGAGAATTTCAAATTTACAACTTCAAATTGAAGTATAGTTAACAATTTGTAATTATCAGTTCTAAATTGTTTATTTGAAATTTCAAATTCACAACTTCAAATTGAAGTATAGTTAACAATTTGTAATTATCAGTTCTAAATTGTTTATTTGAGAATTTTAAATTCACAACTTCAAATTGAAGTATAGTTAATAATTTGAAATTATTAATTCTAAATTATTTATTTGAAATTTCAAATTCACAACTTCAAATTGAAGTATAGTTAGCAATTTGTAATTATTTATTCTAAATTGTTTATTTGAGAATTTCAAATTCAAAACTTCAAATTGAAGTATAGTTAACAATTTGTAATTATTAGTTCTAAATTGTTTATTTGAGAATTTTAAATTCACAAACTTCAAATTAAGTATAGTTAACAATTTTAATTATTAATTCTAAATTGTTTATTTGAGAATTTCAAATTCACAACTTCAAATTAAGTATAGTTAACAATTTGAAATTATCAGTTCTAAATTGTTTATTTGAGAATTTTAAATTCACAACTTCAAATTGAAGTATAGTTAATAATTTGTAATTATCAGTTCTAAATTGTTTATTTGAGAATTTCAAATTCACAACTTCAAATTGAAGTATAGTTAACAATTTGTAATTATTAGTTCTAAATTGTTTATTTGAGAATTTCAAATTCACAACTTCAAATTGAAGTATAGTTAACAATTTGTAATTATTAGTTCTAAATTGTTTATTTGAGAATTTTAAATTCACAACTTCAAATTGAAGTATAGTTAACAATTTGTAATTATCAGTTCTAAATTGTTTATTTGAGAATTTCAAATTCACAACTTCAAATTGAAGTATAGTTAACAATTTGTAATTATCAGTTCTAAATTGTTTATTTGAGAATTTCAAATTCACAACTTCAAATTAAAGTATAGTTAACAATTTGTAATTATTATTCTAAATTGTTTATTTGAAATTTCAAATTCACAACTTCAAATTGAAGTATAGTTAACAATTTGTAATTATTAATTCTAAATTGTTTATTTGAGAATTTCAAATTCACAACTTCAAATTGAAGTATAGTTAATAATTTGTAATTATCAGTTTTAAATTGTTTATTTGAGAATTTTAAATTCACAACTTCAAATTGAAGTATAGTTAACAATTTGTAATTATTAATTCTAAATTGTTTATTTGAGAATTTCAAATTCACAACTTCAAATTGAAGTATAGTTAACAATTTGTAATTATCAGTTCTAAATTGTTTATTTGAGAATTTCAAACTCACAACTTCAAATTGAATTATAGTTAACAATTTGTAATTATTAATTCTAAATTGTTTATTTGAGAATTTGAAATTCACAACTTCAAATTGAAGTATAGTTAACAATTTGTAATTATCAGTTCTAAATTGTTTATTTGAGAATTTCAAATTCACAACTTCAAATTGAAGTATAGTTAACAATTTGTAATTATTAATTCTAAATTGTTTATTTGAAATTTCAAATTCACAACTTCAAATTGAAGTATAGTTAACAATTTGTAATTATCAGTTCTAAATTGTTTATTTGAAAATTTCAAATTCACATCTTCAAATTGAAGTATAGTTAATAATTTGAAATTATTAATTCTAAATTATTTATTTGAGAATTTCAAATTCACAACTTCAAATTGAAGTTAGTTAACAATTTGTAATTATCAGTTCTAAATTGTTTATTTGAGAATTTCAAATTCACAACTTCAAATTGAAGTATAGTTAACAATTTGTAATTATCAGTTCTAAATTGTTTATTTGAAAATTTTAAATTCACAACTTCAAATTGAAGTATAGTTAAAAAATTTTGAAATTATTAATTCTAAATTATTTATTTGAGAATTTCAAATTCACAACTTCAAATTGAAGTATAGTTAAAATTTGTAATTATTAATTCTAAATTGTTTATTTGAGAATTTTAAATTCAAAACTTCAAATTGAAGTATAGTTAACAATTTCTAATTATCAGTTCTAAATTGTTTATTTGAGAATTTTAAATTTACAACTTCAAATTGAAGTATAGTTAACAATTTGTAATTATCAGTTCTAAATTGTTTATTTGAGAATTTCAAATTCACAACTTCAAATTGAAGTATAGTTAACAATTTGTAATTATTTATTCTAAATTGTTTATTTGAGAATTTCAAATCCACAAGTTCAAATTGAGTATAGTTAGAATTTGTAATTATTAATTCTAAATTGTTTATTTGAGAATTTTAAATTTAAAACTTCAAATTAAAGTATAGTTAACAATTTCTAATTATCAGTTCTAAATTGTTTATTTGAGAATTTCAAATTCCCAACTTCAAATTGAAGTATAGTTAACAATTTGTAATTATCAGTTCTAAATTGTTTATTTGAAAATTTTAAATTCACAACTTCAAATTGAAGTATAGTTAATAAATTGAAATTATTAATTCTAAATTATTTATTTGAGAATTTCAAATTCACAACTTCAAATTGAAGTATAGTTAGGAATTTGTAATTCTTAATTCTAAATTGTTTATTAGAAAATTTCAAATTCAACTTCAAATTGAGTATAGTTAACAATTTGTAATTATCAGTTCTAAATTGTTTATTTGAAAATTTTAAATTCACAACTTCAAATTGAAGTATAGTTAATAAATTGAAATTATTAATTCTAAATTATTTATTTGAGAATTTCAAATTCACAACTTCAAATTGAAGTATAGTTAACAATTTGTAATTATCAGTTTTAAATTGTTTATTTGAAAATTTTAAATTCACAACTTCAAATTGAAGTATAGTTAA
This sequence comes from Lycocerus yunnanus, assembly GCA_036346125.1. Lineage (NCBI taxonomy): Eukaryota > Metazoa > Arthropoda > Insecta > Coleoptera > Cantharidae > Lycocerus > Lycocerus yunnanus. The sequence goes on along the minus strand of JARFIX010000157.1, from coordinate 550,090 downwards.
TAATTTGAAATTATTAATTCTAAATTATTTATTTGAGAATTTCAAATCTACAACTTCAAATTGAAGTATAGTTAGAATTTGTAATTATTAATTCTAAATTGTTTATTTGAGAATTTTAAATTTATAACTTCAAATTAAAGTATAGTTAACAATTTGTAATTATCAGTTCTAAATTGTTTATTTGAGAATTTCAAATTCACAACTTCAAATTGAAGTATAGTTAAAATTTGTAATTATTAATTCTAAATTGTTTAATTTAAGAATTTCAAATTCAAAACTTCAAATTAAAGTATAGTTAACAATTTGAAATTATTAATTCTAAATTATTTATTTGAGATTTTCAAATTCACAACTTCAAATTGAAGTATAGTTAGTAATTTGTAATTATTAATTCTAAATTGTTTATTTGAGAATTTTAAATTTAAAACTACAAATTAAAGTATAGTTAACAATTTGTAATTATCAGTTCGAAATTGTTTATTTGAGAATTTCAAATTTACAACTTCAAATTGAAGTATAGTTAGGAATTTGTAATTCTTAATTCTAAATTGTTTATTAGAAAATTTCAAATTCACAACTTCAAATTGAAGTATAGTTAACAATTTGTAATTATCAGTTTTAAATTGTTTATTTGAAAATTTTAAATTCACAACTTCAAATTGAAGTATAGTTAATAATTTGAAATTATTAATTCTAATTTGTTTATTTGAGAATTTTAAATTTATAACTTCAAATTGAAGTATAGTTAATAATTTGAAATTATTAATTCTAAATTATTTATTTGAGAATTTCAAATCCACAACTTCAAATTGCAGTATAGTTAGGAATTTGTAATTATTAATTCTAAATTGTTTATTTGAGAATTTTAAATTTAAAACTTCAAATTAAAGTATAGTTAACAATTTGTAATTATCAGTTCTAAATTGTTTATTTGAGAATTTCAAATTCACAACTTCAAATTGAAGTATAGTTAAAATTTGTAATTATTAATTCTAAATTGTTAATTTAAGAATTTCAAATTCAAAACTTCAAATTAAAGTATAGTTAACAATTTGTAATTATTAGTTCTAAATTGTTAATTTAAGAATTTCAAATTCAAAACTTCAAATTAAAGTATAGTTAGCAATTTGTAATTATTAGTTCTAAATTGTTTATTTCAGAATTTCAAATTCACATGTTCAAATTGAGTATAGTTACCAATTTGTAATTATCAGTTCTAAATCGTTTATTTGAGAATTTCAAATTCACAACTTCAAATTGACGTATAGTTAACAATTTGTAATTATCAGTTCTAAATTGTTTATTTAAGAATTTCAAATTCACAACTTCAAATTGAAGTATAGTTAAAATTTGAATTATATTCTAAATTGTTTATTTGAGAATTTCAAATTCACAACTTCAAATTGAAGTATAGTTAAAAATTTGTAATTATTAATTCTAAATTGTTAATTTAAGAATTTCAAATTCAAAACTTCAAATTAAAGTATAGTTAACAATTTGTAATTATTAGTTCTAAATTATTTATTTGAGAATTTCAAATCACAACTTCAAATTGCAGTATAGTTAGAATTTGTAATTATTAATTCTAAATTGTTTATTTGAGAATTTTAAATTTAAAACTTCAAATTAAAGTATAGTTAACAATTTCTAATTATCAGTTCTAAATTGTTTATTTGAGAATTTCAAATTCACAACTTCAAATTGAAGTATAGTTAAAATTTGTAATTATTAATTCTAAATTGTTAATTTAAGAATTTCAAATTCAAAACTTCAAATTAAAGTATAGTTAACAATTTGAAATTATTAATTCTAAATTATTTATTTGAGATTTTCAAATTCACAACTTCAAATTGAAGTATAGTTAGTAATTTGTAATTATTAATTCTAAATTGTTTATTTGAGAATTTTAAATTTAAAACTACAAATTAAAGTATAGTTAACAATTTGTAATTATCAGTTCAAAATTGTTTATTTGAGAATTTCAAATTCACAACTTCAAATTGAAGTATAGTTAACAATTTGTAATTATTAATTCTAAATTGTTTATTAAAAAATTTCAAATTCACAACTTCAAATTGAAGTATAGTTAACAATTTGTAATTATCAGTTTTAAATTGTTTATTTGAAAATTTTAAATTCACAACTTCAAATTGAAGTATAGTTAATAATTTGAAATTATTAATTCTAATTTGTTTATTTGAGAATTTTAAATTTATAACTTCAAATTGAAGTATAGTTAATAATTTGAAATTATTAATTCTAAATTATTTATTTGAGAATTTCAAATCCACAACTTCAAATTGCAGTATAGTTAGAATTTGTAATTATTAATTCTAAATTGTTTATTTGAGAATTTTAAATTTATAACTTCAAATTAAAGTATAGTTAACAATTTGTAATTATCAGTTCTAAATTGTTTATTTGAGAATTTCAAATTCACAACTTCAAATTGAAGTATAGTTAAAAATTTGTAATTATTAATTTTAAATTGTTAATTTAAGAATTTCAAATTCAAAACTTCAAATTAAAGTATAGTTAACAATTTGTAATTATTAGTTCTAAATTGTTAATTTAAGAATTTCAAATTCAAAACTTCAAATTAAAGTATAGTTAGCAATTTGTAATTATTAGTTCTAAATTGTTTATTTCAGAATTTCAAATTCACATGTTCAAATTGAGTATAGTTAACAATTTGTAATTATCAGTTCTAAATCGTTTATTTGAGAATTTCAAATTCACAACTTCAAATTGACGTATAGTTAACAATTTGTAATTATCAGTTCTAAATTGTTTATTTAAGAATTTCAAATTCACAACTTCAAATTGAAGTATAGTTAACAATTTGAAATTATCAGTTCTAAATTGTTTATTTGAGAATTTTAAATTTACAACTTCAAATTGAAGTATAGTTAACAATTTGTAATTATCAGTTCTAAATTGTTTATTTGAGAATTTCAAATTCACAACTTCAAATTGAAGTATAGTTAACAATTTGTAATTATTAAATCTAAATTGTTTATTTGAATTTCAAATTCACAACTTCAAATTGAAGTATAGTTAAAATTTGTAATTATTAATTCTAAATTGTTAATTTGAGAATTTCAAATTCAAAACTTCAAATTAAAGTATAGTTAACAATTTGTAATTATTAGTTCTAAATTATTTATTTGAGAATTTCAAATCACAACTTCAAATTGCAGTATAGTTAGAATTTGTAATTATTAATTCTAAATTGTTTATTTGAGAATTTTAAATTTAAAACTTCAAATTAAAGTACAGTTAACAATTTCTAATTATCAGTTCTAAATTGTTTATTTGAGAATTTTAAATTTACAACTTCTAATTGAAGTATAGTTAACAATTTGTAATTATCAGTTCTAAATTGTTTATTTGAGAATTTCAAATTCACAACTTCAAATTGAAGTATAGTTAAAATTTGTAATTATTAATTCTAAATTGTTAATTTAAGAATTTCAAATTCAAAACTTCAAATTAAAGTATAGTTAACAATTTGTAATTATTAGTTCTAAATTGTTTATTTTAGAATTTCAAATTCACAACCTAAAATTGAAGTATAGTTAACAATATGTAATTATTAATTCTAAATTGTTTATTTGAAAATTTCAAATTCCCAACTTCAAATTGAAGTATAGTTAACAATTTGTAATTATCAGTTCTAAATTGTTTATTTGAAATTTTAAATTCACAACTTCAAATTGAAGTATAGTTAACAATTTGTAATTATCAGTTCTAAATTGTTTATTTGAAAATTTTAAATTCACAACTTCAAATTGAAGTATAGTTAATAATTTGAAATTATTAATTCTAAATTATTTATTTGAGAATTTCAAATCCACAACTTCAAATTGCAGTATAGTTAGGAATTTGTAATTATTAATTCTAAATTGTTTATTTGAGAATTTTAAATTTAAAACTTCAAATTAAAGTACAGTTAACAATTTCTAATTATCAGTTCTAAATTGTTTATTTGAGAATTTTAAATTTACAACTTCTAATTGAAGTATAGTTAACAATTTGTAATTATCAGTTCGAAATTGTTTATTTGAGAATTTCAAATTCACAACTTCAAATTGAAGTATAGTTAAAATTTGTAATTATTAATTCTAAATTGTTAATTTAAGAATTTCAAATTCAAAACTTCAAAATAAAGTATAGTTAACAATTTGTAATTATTAGTTCTAAATTGTTTATTTTAGAATTTCAAATTCACAACCTAAAATTGAAGTATAGTTAACAATATGTAAGTATTAATTCTAAATTGTTTATTTGAAAATTTCAAATTCCCAACTTCAAATTGAAGTATAGTTAACAATTTGTAATTATCAGTTCTAAATTGTTTATTTGAAAATTTTAAATTCACAACTTCAAATTGAAGTATAGTTAATAAATTGAAATTATTAATTCTAAATTATTTATTTGAGAATTTCAAATTCACAACTTCAAATTGAAGTATAGTTAGGAATTTGTAATTCTTAATTCTAAATTGTTTATTTGAGAATTTTAAATTCAAAACTTCAAATTAAAGTATAGTTAACAATTTCTAATTATCAGTTCTAAATTGTTTATTTGAGAATTTTAAATTTACAACTTCAAATTGAAGTATAGTTAACAATTTGTAATTATTAGTTCAAAATTGTTTATTTGAGAATTTCAAATTCACAACTTCAAATTGAAGGTTAGTTAACAATTTGTAATTATTAATTCTGAATTGTTTATTAGAAAATTTCAAATTCACAACTTCAAATTGAAGTATAGTTAACAATTTGTAATTATCAGTTCTAAATTGTTTATTTGAAAATTTTAAATTCACAACTTCAAATTGAAGTATAGTTAATAATTTGAAATTATTAATTCTAAATTATTTATTTGAGAATTTCAAATCCACAACTTCAAATTGAAGTATAGTTAGGAATTGGTAATTATTAATTCTAAATTGTTTATTTGAGAATTTTAAATTCAAAACTTCAAATTAAAGTATAGTTAACAATTTCTAATTATCAGTTCTAAATTGTTTATTTGAGGATTTTAAATTTACAACTTCTAATTGAAGTATAGTTAACAATTTGTAATTATCAGTTCTAAATTGTTTATTTGAGAATTTCAAATTCACAACTTTAAATTGAAGTATAGTTAACAATTTGTAATTATTAATTCTAAATTGTTAATTTGAGAATTTTAAATTCAAAACTTCAAATTGAAGTATAGTTAAAATTTGTAATTATTAATTCTAAATTGTTAATTTGAGAATTTCAAATTCAAAACTTCAAATTAAAGTATAGTTAACAATTTGTAATTATTAGTTCTAAATTGTTTATTTCAGAATTTCAAATTCACAACTTCAAATTGCAGTATAGTTAACAGTTTGTAATTATGAATTCTAAATTGTTTATTTGAAAATTTTAAATTTATAACTTCAAATTAAAGTATAGTTAACAATTTGTAATTATCAGTTCTAAATTGTTTATTTGAGAATTTCAAATTCACAACTTCAAATTGAAGTATAGTTAGTAATTTGTAATTATTAATTCTAAATTGTTTATTTGAGAATTTTAAATTTAAAACTCAAATTGAAGTATAGTTAACAATTTGTAATTATCAGTTCTAAATTGTTTATTTGAGAATTTCAAATTCACAACTTCAAATTGAAGTATAGTTAAAATTTGTAATTATTAATTCTAAATTGTTAATTTAAGAATTTCAAATTCAAAACTTCAAATTAAAGTATAGTTAACAATTTGTAATTATTAGTTCTAAATTGTTAATTTAAGAATTTCAAATTCAAAACTTCAAATTAAAGTATAGTTACAATTTGTAATTATTAGTTCTAAATTGTTTATTTCAGAATTTCAAATTCACATGTTCAAATTGAGTATAGTTAACAATTTGTAATTATCAGTTCTAAATCGTTTATTTGAGAATTTCAAATTCACAACTTCAAATTGACGTATAGTTAACAATTTGTAATTATCAGTTCTAAATTGTTTATTTAAGAATTTCAAATTCACAACTTCAAATTGAAGTATAGTTAACAATTTGTAATTATCAGTTCTAAATTGTTTATTTGAGAATTTTAAATTTACAACTTCAAATTGAAGTATAGTTAACAATTTGTAATTATCAGTTCTAAATTGTTTATTTGAGAATTTCAAATTCACAACTTCAAATTGAAGTATAGTTAACAATTTGTAATTATTAATTCTAAATTGTTTATTTGGGAATTTCAAATTCACAACTTCAAATTGAAGTATAGTTAAAAATTTGTAATTATTAATTCTAAATTGTTAATTTGAGAATTTCAAATTCAAAACTTCAAATTAAAGTATAGTTAACAATTTGTAATTATTAGTTCAAAATTGTTTATTTGAGAATTTCAAATTCACAACTTCAAATTGAAGTATAGTTAGAATTTGTAATTATTAATTCTAAATTGTTTATTTGAGAATTTTAAATTTAAAACTTCAAATTAAAGTATAGTTAACAATTTCTAATTATCAGTTCTAAATTGTTTATTTGAGAATTTTAAATTTACAACTTCAAAATTGAAGTATAGTTAACAATTTGTAATTATCAGTTCTAAATTGTTTATTTGATAATTTCAAATTCACAACTTCAAATTGAAGTATAGTTAAAATTTGTAATTATTAATTCTAAATTGTTAATTTAAGAATTTCAAATTCAAAACTTCAAATTAAAGTATAGTTAACAATTTGTAATTATTAGTTCTAAATTGTTTATTTTAGAATTTCAAATTCACAACTAAATTGAAGTATAGTTAACAATATGTAATTATTAATTCTAAATTGTTTATTTGAAAATTTCAAATTCCAACTTCAAATTGAAGTATAGTTAACAATTTGTAATTATCAGTTCTAAATTGTTTATTTGAAAATTTTAAATTCACAACTTCAAATTGAAGTATAGTTAACAATTTGTAATTATCAGTTCTAAATTGTTTATTTGAAAATTTTAAATTCACAACTTCAAATTGAAGTATAGTTAATAATTTGAAATTATTAATTCTAAATTATTTATTTGAGAATTTCAAATCCACAACTTCAAATTGCAGTATAGTTAGAATTTGTAATTATTAATTCTAAATTGTTTATTTGAGAATTTAAATTTAAAACTTCAAATTAAAGTATAGTTAACAATTTCTAATTATCAGTTCTAAATTGTTTATTTGAGAATTTTAAATTTACAACTTCTAATTGAAGTATAGTTAACAATTTGTAATTATCAGTTCTAAATTGTTTATTTGAGAATTTCAAATTCACAACTTCAAATTGAAGTATAGTTAGAAATTTGTAATTATTAATTCTAAATTGTTAATTTAAGAATTTCAAATTCAAAACTTCAAATTAAAGTATAGTTAACAATTTGTAATTATTAGTTCTAAATTGTTTATTTTAGAATTTCAAATTCACAACCTAAAATTGAAGTATAGTTAACAATATGTAATTATTAATTCTAAATTGTTTATTTGAAAATTTCAAATTCCCAACTTCAAATTGAAGTATAGTTAACAATTTGTAATTATCAGTTCTAAATTGTTTATTTGAAAATTTTAAATTCACAACTTCAAATTGAAGTATAGTTAATAAATTGAAATTATTAATTCTAAATTATTTATTTGAGAATTTCAAATTCACAACTTCAAATTGAAGTATAGTTAGGAATTTGTAATTCTTAATTCTAAATTGTTTATTTGAGAATTTTAAATTCAAAACTTCAAATTAAAGTATAGTTAACAATTTCTAATTATCAGTTCTAAATTGTTTATTTGAGAATTTTAAATTTACAACTTCAAATTGAAGTATAGTTAACAATTTGTAATTATTAGTTCAAATTGTTTATTTGAGAATTTCAAATTCACAACTTCAAATTGAAGGTTAGTTAACAATTTGTAATTATTAATTCTGAATTGTTTATTAGAAAATTTCAAATTCACAACTTCAAATTGAAGTATAGTTAACAATTTGTAATTATCAGTTCTAAATTGTTTATTTGAAAATTTTAAATTCACAACTTCAAATTGAAGTATAGTTAATAATTTGAAATTATTAATTCTAAATTATTTATTTGAGAATTTAAAATTTCCACAACTTCAAATTGAAGTATAGTTAGGAATTGGTAATTATTAATTCTAAATTGTTTATTTGAGAATTTTAAATTCAAAACTTCAAATTAAAGTATAGTTAACAATTTCTAATTATCAGTTCTAAATTGTTTATTTGAGGATTTTAAATTTACAACTTCTAATTGAAGTATAGTTAACAATTTGTAATTATCAGTTCTAAATTGTTTATTTGAGAATTTCAAATTCACAACTTTAAATTGAAGTATAGTTAACAATTTGTAATTATTAATTCTAAATTGCTTATTTCAGAATTTCAAATTCACAACTTCAAATTGAAGTATAGTTAAAAATTTGTAATTATTAATTCTAAATTGTTAATTTGAGAATTTCAAATTCAAAACTTCAAATTAAAGTATAGTTAACAATTTGTAATTATTAGTTCTAAATTGTTTATTTCAGAATTTCAAATTCACAACTTCAAATTGAGTATAGTTAACAATTTGTAATTATCAGTTCTAAATTGTTTATTTGAAAATTTTAAATTTATAACTTCAAATTAAGTATAGTTAACAATTTGTAATTATCAGTTCTAAATTGTTTATTTGAGAATTTCAAATTCACAACTTCAAATTGAAGTATAGTTAAAATTTGTAATTATTAATTCTAAATTGTTTAATTTGAGAATTTTAAATTTAAAACTTCAAATTAAAGTATAGTTAACAATTTGTAATTATCAGTTCTAAATTGTTTATTTGAGAATTTCAAATTCACAACTTCAAATTGAAGTATAGTTAACAATTTGTAATTATCAGTTCTAAATTGTTTATTTGAGAATTTCAAATTCACAACTTCAAATTGAAGTATAGTTAACAATTTGTAATTATCAGTTCTAAATTGTTTATTTGAGAATTTCAAATTCACAACTTCAAATTGAAGTATAGTTAACAATTTGTAATTATCAGTTCTAAATTGTTTATTTGAGAATTTTAAATTTACAACTTCAAGTTGAAGTATAGTTAACAATTTGTAATTATCAGTTCTAAATTGTTTATTTGAGAATTTCAAATTCACAACTTCAAATTGAAGTATAGTTAACAATTTGTAATTATTAATTCTAAATTGTTTATTTGAAATTTCAAATTCACAACTTCAAATTGAAGTATAGTTAACAATTTGTAATATTAATTCTAAATTGTTTATTTGAGAATTTCAAATTCAAAACTTCAAATTAAAGTATAGTTAACAATTTGTAATTATTAGTTCTAAATTATTTATTTGAGAATTTCAAATTCACAACTTCAAATTGAAGTATAGTTAAAATTTGTAATTATTAATTCTAAATTGTTTATTTGAGAATTTTAAATTTAAAACTTCAAATTAAAGTATAGTTAACAATTTCTAATTATCAGTTCTAAATTGTTTATTTGAGAATTTTAAATTTACAACTTCAAATTGAAGTATAGTTAACAATTTGTAATTATCAGTTCTAAATTGTTTATTTGAGAATTTCAAATTCACAACTTCAAATTGAAGTATAGTTAAAATTTGTAATTATTAATTCTAAATTGTTTATTTAGAATTTCAAATTCAAAACTTCAAATTAAGTATAGTTAACAATTTGTAATTATTAGTTCTAAATTGTTTATTTTAGAATTTCAAATTCACAACCTAAATTGAAGTATAGTTAACAATTTGTAATTATTAATTCTAAATTGTTTATTTGAAATTTCAAATTCCAACTTCAAATTGAAGTATAGTTAACAATTTGTAATTATCAGTTCTAAATTGTTTATTTGAAAATTTTAAATTCACAACTTCAAATTGAAGTATAGTTAACAATTTGTAATTATCAGTTCTAAATTGTTTATTTGAAAATTTTAAATTCACAACTTCAAATTGAAGTATAGTTAATAATTTGAAATTATTAATTCTAAATTATTTATTTGAGAATTTAAAATTTCCCACAACTTCAAATTGAAGTATAGTTAAAATTTGTAATTATTAGTTCTAAATTGTTTATTTTAGAATTTCAAATTCACAACTTCAAATTGAAGTATAGTTAACAATTTGTAATTATTAATTCTAAATTGTTTATTTGAAAATTTCAAATTCCAACTTCAAATTGAAGTATAGTTAACAATTTGTAATTATCAGTTCTAAATTGTTTATTTGAAAATTTTAAATTCACAACTTCAAATTGAAGTATAGTTAAAATTGAAATTATTAATTCTAAATTATTTATTTGAGAATTTCAAATTCACAACTTCAAATTGAAGTATAGTTAGAATTTGTAATTAATTCTAAATTGTTTATTTGAGAATTTTAAATTCAAACTTCAAATTAAAGTATAGTTAACAATTTTAATTATCAGTTCTAAATTGTTTATTTGAGAATTTCAAATTTACAACTTCAAATTGAAGTATAGTTAACAATTTGTAATTATTAATTCTAAATTGTTTATTTGAGAATTTCAAATTCACAACTTCAAATTGAAGTATAGTTAAAATTTGTAATTATTAATTCTAAATTGTTTATTTGAGAATTTTAAATTTACAACTTCAAATTGAAGTATAGTTAACAATTTGTAATTATCAGTTCTAAATTGTTTATTTGAGAATTTCAAATTCACAACTTCAAATTGAAGTATAGTTAACAATTTGTAATTATTAATTCTAAATTGTTTATTTGAGAATTTCAAATTCACAACTTCAAATTGAAGTATAGTTAAAATTTGTAATTATTAATTCAAAATTTTTTAATTTGAGAATTTCAAATTCAAAACTTCAAATTAAAGTATAGTTAACAATTTGTAATTATTAGTTCAAAATTGTTTATTTGAGAATTTCAAATTCACAACTTCAAATTGAAGGTTAGTTAACAATTTGTAATTATTAATTCTGAATTGTTTATTAGAAAATTTCAAATTCACAACTTCAAATTGAAGTATAGTTAACAATTTGTAATTATCAGTTCTAAATTGTTTATTTGAAAATTTTAAATTCACAACTTCAAATTGAAGTATAGTTAATAATTTGAAATTATTAATTCTAAATTATTTATTTGAGAATTTCAAATCCACAACTTCAAATTGAAGTATAGTTAGGAATTTGTAATTATTAATTCTAAATTGTTTATTTGAGAATTTTAAATTTAAAACTTCAAATTAAAGTATAGTTAACAATTTGTAATTATTAGTTCTAAATTGTTTATTTGAGAATTTCAAATTCACAACTTCAAATTGAAGTATAGTTAACAATTTGTAATTATCAGTTCTAAATTGTTTATTTGAGAATTTCAAATTCACAACTTCAAATTGAAGTATAATTAACAATTTGTAATTATGAATTCTAAATTGTTTATTTGAGAATTTCAAATTCACAACTTCAAATTGAAGTATAGTTAACAATTTGTAATTATTAGTTCTAAATTGTTTATTTGAGAATTTCAAATTCACAACTTCAAATTGAAGTATAGTTAACAATTTGTAATTATTAATTCTAAATTGTTTATTTGAGAATTTCAAATTCACAACTTCAAATTGAAGTATAGTTAATAATTTGTAATTATTAATTCTAAATTGTTTATTTGAGAATTTCAAATTCACAACTTCAAATTGAAGTATAGTTAACAATTTGTAATTATCAGTTCTAAATTGTTTATTTGAGAATTTCAAATTCACAACTTCAAATTGAAGTATAGTTAACAATTTGTAATTATTAATTCTAAATTGTTTATTTGAGAATTTCAAATTCACAACTTCAAATTGAAGTATAGTTAACAATTTGTAATTATCAGTTCTAAATTGTTTATTTGAAAATTTTAAATTCACAACTTCAAATTGAAGTATAGTTAATAATTTGAAATTATTAATTCTAAATTGTTTATTTGAGAATTTCAAATTCACAACTTCAAATTGAAGTATAGTTAACAATTTGTAATTATTAATTCTAAATTGTTTATTTGAGAATTTCAAATTTACAACTTCAAATTGAAGTATAGTTAACAATTTGTAATTATCAGTTCTAAATTGTTTATTTGAGAATTTTAAATTCACAACTTCAAATTGAAGTATAGTTAACAATTTGTAATTATCAGTTCTAAATTGTTTATTTGAGAATTTTAAATTCACAACTTCAAATTGAAGTATAGTTAAAATTTGTAATTATTAATTCTAAATTGTTTATTTAGAATTTCAAATTCACAACTTCAAATTGAAGTATAGTTAACAATTTGTAATTATTAGTTCTAAATTGTTTATTTGAGAATTTCAAATTCACAACTTCAAATTGAAGTATAGTTAACAATTTGTAATTATTAATTCTAAATTGTTTATTTGAAAATTTCAAATTCACAACTTCAAATTGAAGTATAGTTAACAATTTGTAATTATCAGTTCTAAAATGTTTATTTGAAAATTTTAAATTCACAACTTCAAATTGAAGTATAGTTAAAAAATTTGAAAATTATTAATTCTAAATTATTTATTTGAGAATTTCAAATTCACAACTTCAAATTGAAGTATAGTTAAAATTTGTAATTATTAATTCTAAATTGTTTATTTGAGAATTTTAAATTCACAACTTCAAATTGAAGTATAGTTAACAATTTGTAATTATTAAATCTAAATTGTTTATTTGAGAATTTCTAATTCACAACTTCAAATTGAAGTATAGTTAAAATTTGTAATTATTAATTCTAAATTGTTTATTTGAGAATTTAAATTTACAACTTCAAATTGAAGTATAGTTAACAATTTCTAATTATCAGTTCTAAATTGTTTATTTGAGAATTTCAAATTCACAACTTCAAATTGAAGTATAGTTAAAATTTGTAATTATTAATTCTAAATTTTTTAATTTAAAGAATTTCAAATTCACAACTTCAAATTGAAGTATAGTTAATAATTTGTAATTATTAATTCTAAATTGTTTATTTGAGAATTTCAAATTCACAACTTCAAATTGAAGTATAGTTAACAATTTGTAATTATTAATTTAAATTGTTTATTTGAAATTTTAAATTCACAACTTCAAATTGAAGTATAGTTAATAATTTGAAATTATTAATTCTAAATTATTTATTTGAGAATTTCAAATTCACAACTTCAAATTGAAGTATAGTTAAAATTTGTAATTATTAATTCTAAATTGTTTATTTGAGAATTTAAATTCACAACTTCAAATTGAAGTATAGTTAACAATTTGTAATTATAGTTCTAAATTGTTTATTTGAGAATTTCAAATTCACAACTTCAAATTGAAGTATAGTTAAAATTTGTAATTATTAATTCTAAATTGTTTATTTGAGAATTGCAAATTCACAACTTCAAATTGAAGTATAGTTAACAATTTGTAATTATTAATTCTAAATTGTTTATTTGAGAATTTCAAATTCACAACTTCAAATTGAAGTATAGTTAACAATTTGTAATTATTAATTCTAAATTGTTTATTTGAGAATTTCAAATTCACAACTTCAAATTGAAGTATAGTTAACAATTTGTAATTATTAGTTCTAAATTGTTTATTTGAGAATTTCAAATTCACAACTTCAAATTGAAGTATAGTTAATAATTTGTAATTATTAATTCTAAATTGTTTATTTGAGAATTTCAAATTCACAACTTCAAATTGAAGTATAGTTAACAATTTGTAATTATTAATTCTAAATTGTTTATTTGAGAATTTTAAATTCACAACTTCAAATTGAAGTATAGTTAACAATTTGTAATTATTAATTCTAAATTGTTTATTTGAGAATTTCAAATTCACAACTTCAAATTGAAGTATAGTTAACAATTTGTAATTATTAATTCTAAATTGTTTATTTGAGAATTTCAAATTCACAACTTCAAATTGAAGTATAGTTAACAATTTGTAATTATTAATTCTAAATTGTTTATTTGAGAATTTCAAATTCACAACTTCAAATTGAAGTATAGTTAACAATTTGTAATTATTAGTTCTAAATTGTTTATTTGAGAATTTCAAATTCACAACTTCAAATTGAAGTATAGTTAACAATTTGTAATTATTAATTCTAAATTGTTTATTTGAGAATTTCAAATTCACAACTTCAAATTGAAGTATAGTTAACAATTTGTAATTATTAGTTCTAAATTGTTTATTTGAGAATTTCAAATTCACAACTTCAAATTGAAGTATAGTTAATAATTTGTAATTATTAATTCTAAATTGTTTATTTGAGAATTTCAAATTCACAACTTCAAATTGAAGTATAGTTAAAATTTGTAATTATTAATTCTAAATTGTTTATTTGAGAATTTCAAATTCACAACTTCAAATTGAAGTATAGTTAACAATTTGTAATTATTAGTTCTAAATTGTTTATTTGAGAATTTCAAATTCACAACTTCAAATTGAAGTATAGTTAACAATTTGTAATTATTAATTCTAAATTGTTTATTTGAGAATTTCAAATTCACAACTTCAAATTGAAGTATAGTTAACAATTTGTAATTATTAATTCTAAATTGTTTATTTGAGAATTTCAAATTCACAACTTCAAATTGAAGTATAGTTAACAATTTGTAATTTTTAGTTCTAAATTGTTTATTTGAGAATTTCAAATTCACAACTTCAAATTGAAGTATAGTTAACAATTTGTAATTATTAATTCTAAATTGTTTATTTGAGAATTTCAAATTCACAACTTCAAATTGAAGTATAGTTAACAATTTGTAATTATTAATTCTAAATTGTTTATTTGAGAATTTCAAATTCACAACTTCAAATTGAAGTATAGTTAACAATTTGTAATTATTAGTTCTAAATTGTTTATTTGAGAATTTCAAATTCACAACTTCAAATTGAAGTATAGTTAACAATTTGTAATTATTAATTCTAAATTGTTTATTTGAGAATTTCAAATTCACAACTTCAAATTGAAGTATAGTTAACAATTTGTAATTATTAATTCTAAATTGTTTATTTGAGAATTTCAAATTCACAACTTCAAATTGAAGTATAGTTAACAATTTGTAATTATTAATTCTAAATTGTTTATTTGAGAATTTCAAATTCACAACTTCAAATTGAAGTATAGTTAAAATTTGTAATTATTAATTCTAAATTGTTTATTTGAGAATTTCAAATTCACAACTTCAAATTGAAGTATAGTTAACAATTTGTAATTATTAGTTCTAAATTGTTTATTTGAGAATTTCAAATTCACAACTTCAAATTGAAGTATAGTTAATAATTTGTAATTATTAGTTCTAAATTGTTTATTTGAGAATTTCAAATTCACAACTTCAAATTGAAGTATAGTTAAAATTTGTAATTATTAATTCTAAATTGTTTATTTGAGAATTTCAAATTCACAACTTCAAATTGAAGTATAGTTAACAATTTGTAATTATTAGTTCTAAATTGTTTATTTGAGAATTTCAAATTCACAACTTCAAATTGAAGTATAGTTAACAATTTGTAATTATTAGTTCTAAATTGTTTATTTGAGAATTTCAAATTCACAACTTCAAATTGAAGTATAGTTAACAATTTGTAATTATGAATTCTAAATTGTTTATTTGAGAATTTCAAATTCACAACTTCAAATTGAAGTATAGTTAACAATTTGTAATTATTAGTTCTAAATTGTTTATTTGAGAATTTCAAATTCACAACTTCAAATTGAAGTATAGTTAACAATTTGTAATTATCAGTTCTAAATTGTTTATTTGAGAATTTCAAATTCACAACTTCAAATTGAAGTATAGTTAACAATTTGTAATTATTAATTCTGAATTGTTTATTAGGAAATTTCAAATTCACAACTTCAAATTGAAGTATAGTTAATAATTTGAAATTATTAATTCTAAATTATTTATTTGAGAATTTCAAATTCACAACTTTAAATTGAAGTATAGTTAAGAATTTGTAATTATCAGTTTAAAATTGTTTATTTGAGAATTTCAAATTCACAACTTCAAATTGAAGGTTAGTTAACAATTTGTAATTATTAATTCTGAAATGTTTATTAGAAAATTTCAAATTCACAACTTCAAATTGAAGTATAGTTAACAATTTGTAATTATCAGTTCTAAATTGTTTATTTGAAAATTTTAAATTCACAACTTCAAATTGAAGTATAGTTAATAATTTGAAATTATTAATTCTAAATTATTTATTTGAGAATTTCAAATCCACAACTTCAAATTGAAGTATAGTTAGAATTTGTAATTATTAATTCTAAATTGTTTATTTGAGAATTTTAAATTTAAACTTCAAATTAAAGTATAGTTAACAATTTCTAATTATCAGTTCTAAATTGTTTATTTGAGAATTTTAAATTCACAACTTCTAAATTGAAGTATAGTTAACAATTTGTAATTATCAGTTCTAAATTGTTTATTTGAGAATTTCAAATTCACAACTTCAAATTGAAGTATAGTTAGAAATTTGTAATTATTAATTCTAAATTGTTTATTTGAGAATTTCAAATTCAAAACTTCAAATTAAAGTATAGTTAACAATTTGTAATTATTAGTTCTAAATTGTTTATTTTAGAATTTCAAATTCACAACCTAAATTGAAGTATAGTTAACAATATGTAATTATTAATTCTAAATTGTTTATTTGAAAATTTCAAATTCAACTTCAAATTGAAGTATAGTTAACAATTTGTAATTATCAGTTCTAAATTGTTTATTTGAAAATTTTAAATTCACAACTTCAAATTGAAGTATAGTTAATAAATTTAAATTATTAATTCTAAATTATTTATTTGAGAATTTCAAATTCACTACTTCAAATTGAAGTATAGTTAGAATTTGTAATTATTAATTTAAATTGTTTATTTGAGAATTTTAAATTTACAACTTCAAATTGAAGTATAGTTAACAATTTGAAATTATTAATTCTAAATTTTTATTTGAGAATTTCAAATTCACAACTTCAAATTGAAGTATAGTTAACAATTTGTAATTATTAATTCTAAATTGTTTATTTGAGAATTTAAATTTAAAACTTCAAATTAAGTATAGTTAACAATTTGTAATTCTTAATTCTAAATTGTTTATTAGAAAATTTCAAATTCACAACTTCAAATTGAAGTATAGTTAACAATTTGTAATTATCAGTTCTAAATTGTTTATTTGAAAATTTTAAATTCACAACTTCAAATTGAAGTATAGTTAATAAATTGAAATTATTAATTCTAAATTATTTATTTGAGAATTTTAAATTCACAACTTCAAATTGAAGTATAGTTAACAATTTGTAATTATCAGTTTTAAATTGTTTATTTGAAAATTTTAAATTCACAACTTCAAATTGAAGTATAGTTAATAATTTGAAATTATTAATTCTAAATTATTTATTTGAGAATTTCAAATTCACAACTTCAAATTGAAGTATAGTTAGAATTTGTAATTCTTAATTCTAAATTGTTTATTTGAGAATTTTAAATTTAAAACTTCAAATTAAAGTATAGTTAACAATTTGTAATTATCAGTTCTAAATTGTTTATTTGAGAATTTCAAATTCACAACTTCAAATTGAAGTATAGTTAAAATTTGTAATTATTAATTCTAAATTGTTTATTTAAGAATTTCAAATTCAAAACTTCAAATTGAAGTATAGTTAACAATTTGTAATTATTAGTTCTAAATTGTTTATTTGAGAATTTCAAATTCACAACCTAAATTGAAGTATAGTTAACAATTGTAATTTATAATTCTAAATTGTTTATTTGAAAATTTCAAATTCAACTTCAAATTGAAGTATAGTTAACAATTTGTAATTATCAGTTCTAAATTGTTTATTTGAGAATTTCAAATTCACAACTTCAAATTGAAGTATAGTTAGAATTTGTAATTTCAATTCTAAATTGTTTATTTGAGAATTTTAAATTCAAAACTTCAAATTATAGTATAGTTAACAATTTTAATTATTAATTCTAAATTGTTTATTTGAGAATTTTAAATTTAAAACTTCAAATTAAAGTATAGTTAACAATTTCTAATTATCAGTTCTAAATTGTTTATTTGAGAATTTTAAATTCACAACTTCAAATTGAAGTATAGTTAACAATTTGTAATTATCAGTTCTAAATTGTTTATTTGAGAATTTCAAATTCACAACTTCAAATTGAAGTATAGTTAGAAATTTGTAATTATTAATTCTAAATTGTTATTTGAGAATTTCAAATTCAAAACTTCAAATTAAAGTATAGTTAACAATTTGTAATTATTAGTTCTAAATTGTTTATTTTAGAATTTCAAATTCACAACTTCAAATTGAAGTATAGTTAACAATTTGTAATTATTAATTCTAAATTGTTTATTTGAGAATTTCAAATTCAACTTCAAATTGAAGTATAGTTAACAATTTGTAATTATCAGTTCTAAATTGTTTATTTGAAAATTTTAAATTCACAACTTCAAATTGAAGTATAGTTAATAAATTTTTAAATTATTAATTCTAAATTGTTTATTTGAGAATTTCAAATTCACAACTTCAAATTGAAGTATAGTTAAAATTTGTAATTATTAATTCTAAATTGTTTATTTGAGAATTTCAAATTTACAACTTCAAATTGAAGTATAGTTAACAATTTGTAATTATTAATTCTAAATTATTTATTTGAGAATTTAAAATTTCCCACAACTTCAAATTGAAGTATAGTTAAAATTTGTAATTATTAATTCTAAATTGTTTATTTGAGAATTTAAATTAAAACTTCAAATTAAAGTATAGTTAACAATTTGTAATTATCAGTTCTAAATTGTTTATTTGAAAATTTTAAATTCACAACTTCAAATTGAAGTATAGTTAATAATTTGAAATTATTAATTCTAAATTATTTATTTGAGAATTTCAAATCCACAACTTCAAATTGCAGTATAGTTAGGAATTTGTAATTATTAATTCTAAATTGTTTATTTGAGAATTTTAAATTTAAAACTTCAAATTAAAGTATAGTTAACAATTTCTAATTATCAGTTCTAAATTGTTTATTTGAGAATTTTAAATTCAACTTCAAATTGAAGTATAGTTAACAATTTGTAATTATCAGTTCTAAATTGTTTATTTGAGAATTTCAAATTCACAACTTCAAATTGAAGTATAGTTAGAAATTTGTAATTATTAATTCTAAATTGTTAATTTAAGAATTTCAAATTCAAAACTTCAAATTAAAGTATAGTTAACAATTTGTAATTATTAGTTCTAAATTGTTTATTTTAGAATTTCAAATTCAAAACCCTAAAATTGAAGTATAGTTAACAATATGTAATTATTAATTCTAAATTGTTTATTTGAAAATTTCAAATTCCCAACTTCAAATTGAAGTATAGTTAACAATTTGTAATTATCAGTTCTAAATTGTTTATTTGAAAATTTTAAATTCACAACTTCAAATTGAAGTATAGTTAATAAATTGAAATTATTAATTCTAAATTGTTTATTTGAGAATTTGAAATTCACAACTTCAAATTGAAGTATAGTTAACAATTTGTAATTATTAATTATAAATTGTTTATTTGAGGATTTTAAATTTACAACTTCAAATTGAAGTATAGTTAACAATTTGAAATTATTAATTCTAAATTGTTTATTTGAGAATTTCAAATTCACAACTTCAAATTGAGTATAGTTAAAATTTGTAATTATTAATTCTAAATTGTTTATTTGAGAATTTAAATTTAAAACTTCAAATTAAAGTATAGTTAACAATTTCTAATTATCAGTTCTAAATTGTTTATTTGAGAATTTCAAATTCACAACTTCAAATTGAAGTATAGTTAACAATTTGTAATTATCAGTTCTAAATTGTTTATTTGAAAATTTTAAATTCACAACTTCAAATTGAAGTATAGTTAATAATTTGAAATTATTAATTCTAAATTATTTATTTGAGAATTTCAAATTCACAACTTCAAATTGAAGTATAGTTAGGAATTTGTAATTCTTAATTCTAAATTGTTTATTAGAAAATTTCAAATTCACAACTTCAAATTGAAGTATAGTTAACAATTTGTAATTATCAGTTTTAAATTGTTTATTTGAAAATTTTAAATTCACAACTTCAAATTGAAGTATAGTTAATAAATTTGTAATTATTAATTCTAAATTATTTATTTGAGAATTTTAAATTCACAACTTCAAATTGAAGTATAGTTAACAATTTGTAATTATCAGTTCTAAATTGTTTATTTGAAAATTTTAAATTCACAACTTCAAATTGAAGTATAGTTAATAATTTGAAATTATTAATTCTAAATTATTTATTTGAGAATTTCAAATTCACAACTTCAAATTAAGTATAGTTAACAATTTGTAATTATTAATTCTAAATTGTTTATTTGAGAATTTTAAATTCAAACTTCAAATTAAAGTATAGTTAACAATTTGTAATTATCAGTTCTAAATTGTTTATTTGAGAATTTCAAATTCACAACTTCAAATTGAAGTATAGTTAACAATTTGTAATTATTAATTCTAAATTGTTTATTTGAAAATTTCAAATTCACAACTTCAAATTAAAGTATAGTTAACAATTTGTAATTATTAGTTCTAAATTGTTTATTTTAGAATTTCAAATTCACAACTTCAAATTGAAGTATAGTTAACAATTTGTAATTATTAATTCTAAATTGTTTATTTGAAATTTCAAATTCAACTTCAAATTAAGTATAGTTAACAATTTGTAATTATCAGTTCTAAATTGTTTATTTGAGAATTTCAAATTCACAACTTCAAATTGAAGTATAGTTAACAATTTGTAATTATCAATTCTAAATTGTTTATTTGAGAATTTTAAATTCAAAACTTCAAATTAAGTATAGTTAACAATTTGTAATTATTAATTCTAAATTGTTTATTTGAGAATTTCAAATTTAAAACTTCAAATTAAAGTATAGTTAACAATTTGTAATTATCAGTTCTAAATTGTTTATTTGAGAATTTTAAATTCACAACTTCAAATTGAAGTATAGTTAACAATTTGTAATTATCAGTTCTAAATTGTTTATTTGAGAATTTCAAATTCACAACTTCAAATTGAAGTATAGTTAGAAATTTGTAATTATTAATTCTAAATTGTTTATTTAGAATTTCAAATTCAAAACTTCAAATTAAAGTATAGTTAACAATTTGTAATTATTAGTTCTAAATTGTTTATTTTAGAATTTCAAATTCACAACCTAAATTGAAGTATAGTTAACAATTTGTAATTATTAATTCTAAATTGTTTATTTGAAAATTTCAAATTCAAACTTCAAATTGAAGTATAGTTAACAATTTGTAATTATCAGTTCTAAATTGTTTATTTGAAAATTTTAAATTCACAACTTCAAATTGAAGTATAGTTAAAAATTTTAATTATTAATTCTAAATTATTTATTTGAGAATTTCAAATTCAAAACTTCAAATTGAAGTATAGTTAAAATTTGTAATTATTAATTCTAAATTGTTTATTTGAGAATTTCAAATTTACAACTTCAAATTGAAGTATAGTTAACAATTTGTAATTATTAATTCTAAATTGTTTATTTGAGAATTTCAAATTCACAACTTCAAATTGAGTATAGTTAGAATTTGTAATTATTAATTCTAAATTGTTTATTTGAGAATTTAAATTTAAAACTTCAAATTAAAGTATAGTTAACAATTTGTAATTATCAGTTCTAAATTGTTTATTTGAAAATTTTAAATTCACAACTTCAAATTGAAGTATAGTTAATAATTTGGAATTATTAATTCTAAATTATTTATTTGAGAATTTCAAATCCACAACTTCAAATTGCAGTATAGTTAGGAATTTGTAATTATTAATTCTAAATTGTTTATTTGAGAATTTTAAATTTAAAACTTCAAATTAAAGTATAGTTAACAATTTCTAATTATCAGTTCTAAATTGTTTATTTGAGGATTTTAAATTTACAACTTCAAATTGAAGTATAGTTAACAATTTGTAATTATCAGTTCTAAATTGTTTATTTGAGAATTTCAAATTCACAACTTCAAATTGAAGTATAGTTAGAAATTTGTAATTATTAATTCTAAATTGTTAATTTAAGAATTTCAAATTCAAAACTTCAAATTAAAGTATAGTTAACAATTTGTAATTATTAGTTCTAAATTGTTTATTTTAGAATTTCAAATTCACAACCTAAAATTGAAGTATAGTTAACAATATGTAATTATTAATTCTAAATTGTTTATTTGAAAATTTCAAATTTAACTTCAAATTGAAGTATAGTTAACAATTTGTAATTATCAGTTCTAAATTGTTTATTTGAAAATTTTAAATTCACAACTTCAAATTGAAGTATAGTTAATAAATTTAAATTATTAATTCTAAATTATTTATTTGAGAATTTCAAATTCACACTTCAAATTGAAGTATAGTTAGAATTTGTAATTCTTAATTCTAAATTGTTTATTTGAGAATTTTAAATTTACAACTTCAAATTGAAGTATAGTTAACAATTTGAAATTATTAATTCTAAATTATTTATTTGAGAATTTCAAATTCACAACTTCAAATTGCAGTATAGTTAACAATTTGTAATTATTAATTCTAAATTGTTTATTTGAGAATTTAAATTTAAACTTCAAATTAAAGTATAGTTAACAATTTCTAATTATCAGTTCTAAATTGTTTATTTGAGAATTTCAAATTCACAACTTCAAATTGAAGTATAGTTAACAATTGGTAATTATCAGTTCTAAATTGTTTATTTGAAAATTTTAAATTCACAACTTCAAATTGAAGTATAGTTAATAAATTGAAATTATTAATTCTAAATTATTTATTTGAGAATTTTAAATTTACAACTTCAAATTGAAGTATAGTTAACAATTTGTAATTATTAATTCTAAATTGTTTATTTGAGAATTTCAAATTCCACAACTTCAAATTGAGTATAGTTAACAATTTGTAATTATTAATTCTAAATTGTTTATTTGAAATTTTAAATTTAAACTTCAAATTAAGTATAGTTAATAAATTGAATTATTAATTCTAAATTGTTTATTTGAGAATTTTAAATTCACAACTTCAAATTGAAGTATAGTTAACAATTTGTAATTATCAGTTCTAAATTGTTTATTTGAAAATTTTAAATTCACAACTTCAAATTGAAGTATAGTTAATAATTTGAAATTATTAATTCTAAATTATTTATTTGAGAATTTCAAATTCACAACTTCAAATTGAGTATAGTTAGAATTTGTAATTATTAATTCTAAATTGTTTATTTGAGAATTTTAAATTCACAACTTCAAATTAAAGTATAGTTAACAATTTGTAATTATCAGTTCTAAATTGTTTATTTGAAAATTTCAAATTCACAACTTCAAATTGAAGTATAGTTAATAATTTGTAATTATTAATTCTAAATTGTTAATTTAAGAATTTCAAATTCACAACTTCAAATTAGTATAGTTAACAATTTGTAATTATTAATTCTAAATTGTTTATTTGAGAATTTCAAATTTAAAACTTCAAATTAAAGTATAGTTAACAATTTCTAATTATCAGTTCTAAATTGTTTATTTGAGAATTTCAAATTCACAACTTCAAATTGAAGTATAGTTAATAAATTGAAATTATTAATTCTAAATTATTTATTTGAGAATTTCAAATTCACAACTTCAAATTGAAGTATAGTTAAAATTTGTAATTATTAATTCTAAATTGTTTATTTGAGAATTTTAAATTCAAAACTTCAAATTAAAGTATAGTTAACAATTTCTAATTATCAGTTCTAAATTGTTTATTTGAAAATTTTTCAAATTTACAACTTCAAATTGATGTATAGTTAACAATTTGTAATTATTAATTCTAAATTGTTTATATAAAATTTCAAATTCACAACTTCAAATTAAAGTATAGTTAACAATTTGTAATTATCAGTTCTAAATTGTTTATTTGAGAATTTCAAATTCACAACTTCAAATTAAATTATAGTTAACAATTTGTAATTAATAATTCTAAATTGTTTATTTGAAAATTTCAAATTCACAACTTCAAATTGAAGTATAGTTAACAATTTGTAATTATCAGTTCTAAATTGTTTATTAAACAACTGGCAAATTAAGCAACTGGTAACTGGCAACTGGAAACTGGAAACTGTCAACTGGCAACTGGCACCAACTGGCAACTGGCAACTGTCAACTGGCAACTGGCAACTGGCAACTTTCAACTGGCAACTGGCAAATGGCAACTGGCAACTGGCAACTGGCAACTGGCAAATGGCAACTGGCAACTGGCAACTATCAACTGGCAAATGGCAAATGGCAAATGGCAACTGGCAACTGGCAAATGGCAACTGGCAACTGGCAACTGGCAACTGGCAAATGGCAACTGGCAAATGGCAAATGGCAAATGGCAACTGGCAACTGGCAACTGGGAACTGGCAACTGGCACCTGGCAACTGGCAACTGTAACTGGCAACTGGCAACTGGCAACTGGCAAATGTCAACTGGCAACTGGCAAATGGCAACTGGCAACTGGCAACTGGCAACTGTCAACTGGCAACTGGCAACTGGCAACTGGCAACTGTCAACTGGCAACTGGCAAATGGCAAATGGCAACTGGCAACTGGCAAATGGCAACTGGCAACTGGCAACTGTCAACTGGCAACTGGCAACTGGCAACTGGCAACTGGCAACTGTCAACTGTCAACTGTCAACTGGCAACTGGCAAATGGCAAATGGCAAATGGCAACTGGCAACTGGCAACTGGCAACTGGCAACTGGCAACTGGCAACTGGCAACTGGCAACTGGCAAATGGCAAATGGCAAATGGCAACTGGCAACTGTCAACTGGCAACTGTCAACTGGCAACTGGCAAATGGCAAATGGCAACTGGCAACTGGCAACTGACCACTGGCAACTGGCAACTGGCAACTGGCAACTGTCAACTGGCAACTGGCAACTGGCAACTGGCAACTGGCAACTGGCAAATGGCAACTGGCAACTGGCACTGGCAACTGGCAACTGTCAACTGGCAACTGGCAAATGGCAAATGGCAAATGGCAACTGGCAACTGTCAACTGGCAACTGGCAAATGGCAACTGGCAACTGGCAACGGACCACTGGCAACGGACCACTGGCAACTGGAAACTGGCAACTGGCAACTGCTCAGAAAGTGGGATAAGCCTCCGAAAGTACCCAGTTCTTACCGGCTGATTTGTCTGTTCGACCACATCGGGAAGTTGTTCGGGATCCTGCCCAAACAACAAACAGCTTTCTATGTTGAAGAATTAATTTTAGTTTTAGAATATTTGCATAGCCAAAGAATTCTTTACAGGGACTTGACAGACATTAATACCATGCTGGATGTGAGGGGGACACTTAAAAAATATGGATTTCGGATTAAACCTCTAATTAGAAGACCATTCCAGTTATAATTACTGCGGCACTATGGAATACATGGCTCCCGAAATTATTAGTAAAACCGGACATGGATTTTTGGTTGACTGGTTGTCATTTGGGATACTAATATATAAAATGACGGTAGGAACTTTCCGTTTTTAAAAAAGTGCCATGACGTCCATTCGTGACGCTATATTAATATTAAAATATTTCCTACCAGAAAATTTATTGGAAAATTTAAGACATCTTTTCGGAAAATTATTAACCGCTAATGCACGAAAAATATCGGGATACAATGGAAGAGAAATTAAAAATCATTTTTTTTCAAAATACCTGCTGGAATGCTGTTTTGAAATGTTTGGGAGATTTCTTCATTTTCATCTAATCTACACGATGTTCTTATACTTGACCTATTATCAGAACCAAATAATCCGAATTTGAAAGTATTCTCTAACGCTCATTGTTTCTTCTTCAAGTGCCATACACTTCATTGTGCGTAGGCGATCAGCTTAGCCGAAGCCAAGCTGACTTTACTAGGGAATATAATTAATGGGGTGGTTTCCCGTTGCCTTCCCCACAGTCCAAAGATTGATATCGGACCTTTGATCACAGCAGTGTAACCGACTCGACTAGGAATCGAACCATGGTCTACCGCTTTAAAGTCGGCCGGAGTATGCTTTACGCTACACTGCTGGTCCTCATTGTTTATCGAAGGTTGTAATAAACGATCAACCAAAACATATTAAAGCGTAAAACCAAAAAAAAAACTAATATTATTTTAAT
The DNA here is from genome assembly GCA_036346125.1 of Lycocerus yunnanus. Classification (NCBI taxonomy): domain Eukaryota; kingdom Metazoa; phylum Arthropoda; class Insecta; order Coleoptera; family Cantharidae; genus Lycocerus; species Lycocerus yunnanus. The sequence goes on along the minus strand of JARFIX010000157.1, from coordinate 523,864 downwards.
ATTACATAGGTAATAATATAATTAATTAAATAAATGAATCTGAAAATTTCTTAGTAAATTTAAAAGACCTTATCGGAAAATTATTGACCGCTAATGCACGAAAAAGATTGGCATACAATGAAAGAGAGAAGGTCGAAACCTATACATATATCTTTGTCAAGATACCTGCTGGAAGGTTGTGTTGCAATGTTTGGAAATTTCTCCGTTTTAGCCTAATCGACACAATATTCGTATAGTTGAGCCATTTTCGGAATCAAATAATTCAAATTAACAATAATAACTACAATATAGCAATAATTGCACAAATACTAATTTTTCAAATAGCTCCAATTTAAAAGTGAATAAGACCAAGGTCGACTTCTCTCGGTGGGCCAAATTTTCCATATCAGTACGGGTGTAAAAATTTCCAAAGATAATGGCCTGACGCCATTGCAAAAATATTAAGTTGCAACACAATATGCAATAAATTGAAATCCAACTGATAGTACCCTGGCATTATGGAATCAATGAAATAAAATTAAATTGTAATTACCTGTGATATTAATGATGGAATAACTTATATCAAAAAATGAAAATTTGCACAAAACTAAAAATATGTGCGTACTCATTGGGTGTTATTTTAACATTGGGTTTAGCAAAAAGCAGGATATGTAAGTGTCAAAACATAGTGCAAACTTAATGTGGCTGAAGACAGCACCAGAATCAGAATCAAATAAATGAGTTTTAGAGTGACCAGACAAATAATTAAAGTTTTTTAAATTTATTTATTTTAAATAACAGGTCATTAAATAATATTTTTTAGTTCTCAAGGTGATAACATGAAAGTAAAAATTAATAAAAAACACAAATTCAACGGTTAAATGATAAAAAAGTCGGTTCCACTTACAAAAATTATGCAGGTCTGGTACTTTTCAAAAATAATTTCACTTCTCTCAAACATTTTGATACAGGTTGAAATTAGTGTCAAATGATAGGCAATAGTGACAAGTCAAACATATATTTCAGAATCAAAAAAATTCAGGGGCTGAAGGGTATAACCGCCCCCAAAATTTCAAAAATTTACAACTTCTCCAAACATTTTGATACAGGTCTGAAATTAGTGTCAATGATAGCAATAGTGACAAGTACAACATATATTTCAGAATCAAAAAAATTCAGGGGCTGAAGGGTATAACCGCCGCCCCAAAAATTTCAAAAATTACAACTTCTCCCAAACATTTTGATACAGGCTGAAATTAGTGTCAAATGATAGACAATAGTGACAAGTACAACATATATTTCAGAATCAAAAATTCAGGGCTGAAGGGTATAACCGCCCCCAAAAATTTCAAAATTTACAACTTCTCCCAAACATTTTGATACAGGCTGAAATTAGTGTCAAATGATAGACAATAGTGACAAGTAAACATATATTTCAGAATCAAAAAATTCAGGGCTGAAGGGTATAACCGCCCCAAAAATTTCAAAATTTACAACTTCCCCAAACATTTTGATACAGGTTGAAATTAGTGTCAAATGATAGACAATAGTGACAAGTACAACATATATTTCAGAATCAAAAAATTCAGGGCTGAAGGGTATAACCGCCCTCAAAAATTTCAAAATTACAACTTCTCCCAAACATTTTGATACAGGCTGAAATTAGTGTCAAATGATAGACAATAGTGACAAGTACAACATATATTTCAGAATCAAAAAATTCAGGGCTGAAGGGTATAACCCCCCTCAAAATTTCAAAATTTACAACTTCTCCAAACATTTTGTATACAGGTTGAAATTAGGATTATTCAAAAGTAGTAAGTAGAATTTGCTGTTTTATTTATCAATCAGTGTCTGAGGAGATTAATTCCAATGTTGTTAATAAGTTCAAAACTGCGGTCATCCAGTATGAATTTGTAGAATTTACAAGAGTCGTACAGGTTTCAGCAAAAATAGTATGTAAATAATGTATTAACTTTTAAAAATATGTATTAAGATGTACAAAATTGTACACCAACTCACAAAATTTTACTTTTCATTTACGTCGTACAAATTTTTATTAAATTTTATTTAGTACTGTTTGATGTTCTGCTTCTTTAACGTGCACTTAAATAACATAGTGAAATTATCAAGGGTCAACCGAGGAAACGTGTACAATTAATCACACTTCACGTACTTCATCATAATTCTTCATACTTCTTACAGAAGAGACTTACAAAATACCAAAATTTGAGCACTGGAGTGTTTACCCCCAGACCCCGATTGAGTAGATTATTTTTATCAGTAAACTAAAGATCTTCCGTTGCAGAGGTACTAGAGGTGTTCACCCCCCAACGCCCCGGATCAAGTAGTTTATTTTTATCGAAGTAAACTGAACTCTCCTGTTGCAGAGATCTACCTCCCAGGGATAGGAATTTATAATTACGCAGTTTATAATTAATTGTCAGATTACGAATTAAACACATTTACTTGGCCATAGCTAATTTTAATGAACTTGAGATAATATGCTTAAATATTTAATTCACTTTTAATAAGAATAAATTAATTTAAAAGGTCAGAGTTTAAACATTAGTGTTCGCAATCTGTAAAATATTATAGAAAAAATAGTAAAATTGCTGAGGGTATAACGAAAATTTCTGAAATTTCAACTTCTCAAACATTTTGTACACTGAAGTGTCAAATGCAAGCCATTCATTATTTTAGAATGTGTCAAAAAACTAAGGTTAACCTCAAATTAATATATTTAAACCTTTGAAATTAATATTTGATTCGAATTTTTTAAAAATTATAAGGTTAAATAACAATAAAAACAAACATTATTTGTAGAGCTTTCAGCAATGGTTACTGCTGTCATAGGCATTTAATAATGTCTTATTTAATAATGTCTAATTTAATAATGTTTTATTGTTCATTTAATTATAATTTAAAAAATTTCAATAAGTTAAATAACATTTTAAACAAACTATACTAAATTAATTTTATAATCACAAAACGCATGTTTGTATTATCAGACTTTTTGTGCTAAAATTCAATGAATGTTGTTACAATACTTATTTAACATAGCAAGATTATTTAAATTTACAACTTATATTTGACTATAAAATGGTAAATTTTGATTATCAAAATTTTTCCTAGATCGTGCAAGTATTGTAAATGGCTTAGGAATAAGGTGTTAAATATTTATTCACTTTTAAATTTAGGTTTATTACTATAAAGAAAAGAGTATTTGATTTTCAAATTTTCGTTACAGCAGGAAGATTGTCTAAATGCAATGAAATGTTTGCTTTGTATACTTTAACGCTTATAATCTAGAAAATTCATATCAATGTTAAGTTACTAAACAACTAAATAAAATAAATTTAATAATTGAGCAACCATTTATATCGCAATTATATCGCTTTAATAATGTTAGTTACAATCACTTAAAGACGATTATTTAAATTTACAACATTATATTTTATTAGAAAATGTTTAATATTTTTACAACAATTAGTATAATCAAAAGAGCTTTATTTAGAAATTACCTCATAATTTTTTGTACAAAAAGTAAACAATACTCAAGTTACGGTCGTTGTTTTTATTTTAATTTTAAGTGTTTTGATTTAATTTCAAGGAGAGTTCTATACTGAAAGTTATCTACAATTAGAAAATTCAAAAGAATTAGTTAATATACATTTACTAAATTTAACAACTATATTTAAAACTTAAATTTGACAAAATGGCAACTGTTCAAAGTTAAAATATCGATTTTCGTAAAAAGAAGCAATATCTTTTGTACATAAAATGAAAATACGCACTAAAGAAAAAATCCCGTTAAGTACTAGATTTGGATGTCTAAAAAAGTATAAAAATTTTAAATAAATTTATTCACTAGTTTTGAAATATCTTGATCACCGACTTTCAACATGTAGTACTGAGAAAGTCGCGTTTAAAGTTGTATATGCAGTTTACACTAAAGCAAAGCTTATTTTTACTTACACGAAAGCTTATTTTTACTTACACATTATAACTTTGTAAAACAACAGATTGACAAAACTTGTGGGACATTTCTAACATTATATCCTTTAAGAAAATGTACTTTTGAAAAATTGATTTCTAAGTAGGCATAACCCTTAATAACTTAATGTCGACAATTTTGTTAAAAGATAAAATTTGAATGCAGGCTCTATGAGATTCTCCCATCTTTCTTTAAAATTGGATAGTTTACAAATTTTCAACCAATCCTTAAACTTTATCCAAAGATTAACATCTATTATAAACTGGTAGAACACGCAGATTTATTGAAAACGTATCAAATTTGAGACATCAACCATTAATCCTACATGTAATGGGTAAATCTGTTACGGTTGTTTTTCCGCGCAACAAACTAATTTGGGGGCGGTGATTAGACCTTTAAGCCCCTGAATTTTTTTGATTCTGAAATATATGTTGTATTTGTAACCACAACCTATTATTTGACATTAATTTCAACCTGTATCAAAATGTTTGAAAAAAGTTGTGAACTTTTGAAATTTTAGGGTCGGCGGTTATACCCTTCAACCCCTGAATTTTTTTGATTCTGAAATATATGTTGTACTTGTCACTCTTGCCTATCATTTGACACTAATTTCAGCCTGTATCAAAATGTTTGGGAGAAGTTGTAAATTTTGAAATTTTGGGGGCGGTTATACCCTTCAGCCCTGAATTTTTGATTCTGAAATATATGTTGACTTGTCACTATTGCTATCATTTGACACTAATTTCAGCCTGTATCAAAATGTTTGGGAGAAGTTGTGAATTTTGAAATTTTGGGGCGGCGGTTATACCTTCAGCCCTGAATTTTTTGATTCTGAAATATATGTTTGACTTGTCACTATTGCTATCATGTGACACTAATTTCAACCTGTATCAAAATGTTTGAGAGAAGTGAAATTATTTTTGAAAAGTACCAGACCTGCATAATTTTTGTAAGTGGAACCGACTTTTTTATCATTTAACCGTTGAATTTGTGATTTTTATTAATTTTTACTTTCATGTTATCACCTTGAGAACTAAAAAATATTATTTAATGACCTGTTATTTAAAATAAATAAATTTAAAAAAAAACTTTAATTATTTGTCTGGTCCACTGTAAAACTCATTTATTTGATTCTGATTCTGGTGCTGTCTTCAGCCACATCAAACTTAGATAATTAAAAACCCCGGTATAATTTGAAATTAAAAATTAAATTAAATTATTGTGACAATACAAGTAAAATTGTAATGTTACATTTGCCTAATCCACACGATGTGTGTATAGTTGAGCCATTAACAGTATCAAATAATTTAAATTAACCTAATCTAACCTTTTTTTGAGGGGAAGGGTGCGTCGGGAGTGGGGAAATTTTTCTCTGGCTTATTGGCCCGTCATAAGACACCACATAGTGGTAATATGAGGTTGAATTTGTTGTTCCGACCCACTAAAACCCAATTCCAATTGGACCGACAGGCGTGGCATTGCATAGTATATCTTCACCGCATCGCAGGTTTCACGCTTTAAGTTGTTTGAAGCCTCAGTTTGCTGCTTGTCGATTTCGGGTTTGTCTCTCACTGTAAAATAAATGAAACAAGCAACGCATATGGTCTCCGTATAAACAAACAAAAAACCAAAGTGATGATAATATCAAAGATACCTATCAACAACATAAATATTAATATAGAAGGTGATCGATTGGAGAGAGTAGATAAATTCAAGTATTTGGGCTGTTGGTTGCACGAGGATTGGAATCCCGATGATGAGATCAAAAAACGAATAGAGGTAGCACGCAATTCCATTTTTTAAGATGGAGACCTTGTTGTGTGGCCGGGAATTAGATCTGAAAACCCGCTGGCGCGTCGCAAAGTGCTACATCCTATCGATACTCTTCTATGGCGTGGAAGGATGGACTCTAAAAGTCTCATCTATTAATAAGCTGGAGGCTTTCGAGATGTGGATGTACCGCAGAATGCTCAGAATATCCTGGGTTGAGCACGTCACGAATGAAGAGGTTCTACGCCGCATGCATAAAGACAGAGAAGTTTTCACAACTATAAAAAGAAGAAAAGCGGCTTACTTCGGACATATTTTTAGAAATGAAAGGTATGCTCTTCTACAACTTATTATTGAAGGGAAGATAGAGGGCAAACGAGGTCTCGGAAGAAAGAGACAATCATGGCTGAAAAATCTGAGGCAATGGTTCGATATTCGGGACGCCGCAATATTAATAAGACTCGCGAAGAACAAAGACGAGTACAGCATCATGGTAGCCAACCTCCTATGAGGAGACGGCACTTTAAGAAGAAGAAGTTTTGTCGATATCGACGCCTAACAGCCTGGCACTGTTCCCGTCCGGACAACCTATTCGTTTACGAGGAAGTGAACAGGTCTCTCAATTGTGCGCTTGCTTAATTAATTGTAATTGCTTAAGCAAGATGACCTGACAAGGCCAAGTACACAGACTTGCACTGAGATAATATGTTCAACCTATTATTGATTTTGAGAATTTTTATATTCCACCAGTTCTATCATCTTCCGTGGAGATGGTACTTCGAGCGAGTCTATTAGAAGATAGATTGATGTCCTAATGACATCTTGTTCACTACTTCCAATGTCCAAACAGAGCTGCACCGCTGTTTCGTTTAATTGTCTCCTTATTAATGTTATGATGACCTTTCATGTTAAAAACAACTTTTTGAGTTTCTTGTCTGGTCATTAAAATAAAACCAAATAACAGATGTCCAATTACTGTATTTGGCGCGTTTTGGTTATTACAACCATCTTCGAAATAACTGTTAATATTACACTTATTGTAATAAACTACAAAAAGCTAAAAACTAAAAACCTTCAAAACGATCTCAATATTTTACTATCGCTCTCGCCCAGCATGACGTCAATTATGGCTGTGCCATAATTCCTCCTCACTCCACTCAGAATGAATCCATATGTTTTTATAGAAAGTTTTAGCAGCTTTAAAAGAGAGACAACTTGTTGACGATAGAGTGGACTGTATTTTAATTGTTTGAGTATAAAAGATAGTTTCTTTTAATAAATTGGAGATTATTCATTTCATGTATTTTTATTGATTTGTGCACACTTAAATAACAAAATTATAAATTAATGACGCATAGCAACGAAACCTTCACTTGTAAGTTTTAAGAATAACTCAAGATGCATCGCTTTACTAACAAAATAAATGAATAAACAAAGAAATGCTCTGACTAGCTCATATACAGGTCCCGATTTGTTTTAGATTTTATCCAGATCAACAGTAATATTGAATGGGTTTGTAATAGTGACCCTACCTGCAAGAATATCTGCCATCATTGTGTTGATCGATTTATGTTTGAACATAAATTGAAATAAAATCTGTTTAATGAAATATTTTGTCAGAAGATTCGTGGTTCTTTCATAAAAATGCTAGTTGGGTTAACAATTATTTATTAATTAACAAATTACATGATCGGTCGGTATACAGTTATTTGGTCCGTGAACAAACTAAGACTAAGAACAACAATTGGCAACTAACTACATTTGCAAAATACGCAAGTTATTGATGTCAACTCAAAATAACGTGTACAGCGTTTTTCAGGGTAGATAGCCTCTAAACATCCGTTTTATGAGTATGTACCAGCAAATACTTTGACTGCAGTTCAATGCATTTACTTAAGGCATGTTCCACACTTCACATATTAATTATTTACATTAAAATAAATATAATTACTACATTTAAACTTATACTACAAAGTAAATAAAAATAAAAAATTTTTGACTTATCAAGTAACCATAGCATAAGTTTATTTTGGTAATTTTATTCCATACACCAAACAATAGTTCCACTTTTATTCTCATGGCTATGTGTGCTTTATTATATCGCCCTTCTGCTGCTGTTTGAGTTTCTCTAAGAGGAATCAGTAAAAAGTTGGTGCATGCGTACCCTCCGTCTCCTAATAAAATCCCACTGCCAAAATCTCTTCTTATAAATTGTTTTGGGGCTTGGAAATTGGTAAAAATAGTTTGATCGTGGGCTGATCCAGGCCATCGTGCTGCAGATCATCGGCCGAGCCGACAGCTTGTACATTAATACTAAATATTTTTTTCGGGTCCGAAAAACTTCTGCGTCATTCTCTCCTGGTGACATTATTTTAATATGAGTGCAGTCAATGGATCCAATAGTTTTTGGAAAGGCCCTCATACCAAACCATTTATTTTGTTCCTCTCGGACTTGTGGTATGTTGTTTGGTAGCTGAACATACCGACCTCTTAAAGAAGCTGGTAAATTAAGTTGGTAATCCTCTTGACAATCCTACAGATTTGAAGTCTTTTTAGGCCCAAAATTGTCACTTATGCACAAAAAACGTCCTCCTATGGCATATACTCTTAAGCATATAAAAATTGGTTCATCGGACTTATGCATTGGTTTCTGATACAAGCAAAAATATTCCAATTATTAATATGTACGATATTACTTTACGTTAAGTTTCTTATACCTTCCACTAACAAACTGCAATTCCTCTTCTATCTGCAAAAGAACTTCATGTGCACTGTTTTTTAAATCTAAATCTTTCAAAAAATTTTTTCTGAATATGTTTCAAAATAATTAGTTCTTTTGAGTTGCTTAGGAATCTAATTACAATATTATCAACTTCGTTCAATTGCATTTCTACGTTATTGTATTCGCCAACACCAAACAAATCGTCCTCTTCTAAAACGTCCAATTCCATAGGCATTTCCATATTTTTTAATCAAATAATAGATGAAATTCAAGTTTAATAAAAAAAATAGAAACAAACTGTTAAATTAACTTTTAAAAAAAAATATAACCTAGTTATGGTTTCGTCTGTTTCTGTTTTTGACACATCTGTCAAATTTGTGCATGAGATAAGTTAAAATTTTCACTTAAGTCGTGAAAGTAGTCGTTATAAGTTTCAGCAAAAATATTTCCACTTAAGACAAAAGTTTATGTTGGTGAAACGTAACTCTGTGATACTTAAGACAAAATTACGACTAAGTCTAAGTTTTCGCTTAAATCAGGTTGGTGGAACCGGACGTTAATGTCTTAACCAGAATGTTATCCTCTAATACCTGATTTCTTCACTCACAGTTATCTTCAAGTTAGTGAACTTTAAGTTAAATTGACGGAATAAATCGGACATAAGAGAAAGCTTTAGGAAATCATATTTGAGAATTTCAGTCTAAGTCAAATCTTGTCTTGCCTTTCTTAAAGTAACTCCTTGACTCTGAGACTAAATTGTTTGGATAGCTCTTCCTATGATGTTTCTCTATCGGATTTTGTTCTGGGCTTTTCTTGCAGCTTGTTCTAGTGTGCTACATATAATTTCTTTGATTTGGTCGGTCCATCTTCTCTTTGGCGAACAATCTCGCGGTCTTGTACCATGGACCATCCCTGCACAATCAATCTCCATACAATCGGAAGCTTTTTCGCTTTTAGCAAACCTCGTATATTCCAGGTTCCTGTCTTTATAGTCCGATTTTGAACATTCTCAAAGTGGTCCTTCCGGAGATCCGATTGGGGTACTCTTTTTATCTTCTGAAAATTTTTTCTTGAAAAAATTATTGGGTTCTCATATGTATAGAAATTCAAGGTGATTTAATTTAGCTGCCCAATTTGGGACAAGACGCTGTTTTTAGCCGCCCACTATGAGTGAAGACGCTACTGGTTTCACCATATCTGGTTACCCTCACCTATTAGTTTGATCTGCAGGTCAATGCATTTGCCCGGGGTGTGGCACGTGGAGCAATAGGTGACGGTTGGGTTCTCTATATGGTCCAGTCATCAATGTCAACCTCCTGTCATGACACTTGGTTTGACCGACACAATAAAAGATACTGCTTCTCCAGCAAAACCCCAACACCCCAAAATACACGGCTGCAGCAACACGATAGTCATAGGATTCTGATCCTCCGTAGTGTTGTGATTTTGAATGTTTCCTTGTCACAATGGAATTAAACGATTCATTGGCTTGACTGGATCCACAAGGTGCTAATTTTTTTGCATTGTCCCAAAATGTTTTGAAAATGGCCAAAAGAGTGTTTTTAAGTGATTATCCTTGAAGACCTTTTCTTCGAGGTACTTGCTTGTGCTTATAATTACTTGCATCTTTTTTATAATTACACCAGTCTCCACAGTTTTCGTGCTTATTAAACCCATGAGGAAAAATATTTTTTAAACTTGCTTCTGTTGCATCATCTTTATTTTTTTTTTGATGCGCTTCCAACGCAAAATTTTAAATATTCGATAACTTTTCTATCAATTTTCTGGTTCCATAAAGATTTACTTAGATTTTTTTTAGCATGAGTAATGTTGGACCATTTAGCATCATAATGTTGACACTCACGACGAACAACAGCTATTGTACAATTATCATCACCGATTAGCGTTCCAAAAATAACATTTTAATTCTCAAAATTCTTGTTGTGTGCACCGATTTCTGCTGCAATGTCAAGCTCTTGTCCAATTTAGGCGGCAATCGTGATCTTCGGGTTTGTGACCTTGTGCACACAATCGACAATGTTTTTTTACGTGTTGAAAAAGCTAATACTTTTCCAGAATGCATGCCAATTAGAGATCCGTGACCTATTAATTGAAAAACCAATCAAATATGTAAAGAAAATGATAACAAACGTAAATAAAATAAATCTAGTGAAACCAAAGTAGAAAAAGAAAAAAAACGCAAATACTAAAATTGGGTATTTACGCAAAAAATTGGAATGAGCACAAGTTTATGCAAAATTTGGTATTGTCATAAGTCAAAGAATTCCGCCTTAAGTATGTTTTTGACATTAGGGAATAAATACTATAATTAAGCAAAAAATTACCCGAGAGACTATCGTAGTTACGGCCATTGCCCCGTTTCATCCATGCAGTGTCGTAGCTACATGTCAACTTGGTTGGCCCTTTGGATTTTGTCGATGATCTATAAATTTTCATAATGCATTACGATGACTATGGAATATATAGCAAAGAAAATTACTCTTTTTGTATTGAAATTTGTTTTTCTTCTCGCTTCTACACAGGTGTCTTTTTGCAAGATCTTCAATAGTAGGTCCAATGTGGCGTTCGTGTCTCTTCAATGTTGTACCAGTGAAAGTTGGTATATTTATCGCTGATAACAGCGTATTTAGTAGACTGATCCCAATCCCAGCATCAATTATTCCTACAAATTGAAATATCTAATCAAATCCGAGAAACTGAAAACATCAGATCTCAAAAAATTTAACGCATCAATGGTAGCTTTGCAATTCACGTCAAATCGACTTTTACCAGATTGATTCTGTTGCGCTTTTGAAGTCGCAACTTTATGTAATGTGACATTGATGGCAACGAATTGTGAGAGTGCTCGCCAAACCGACTATATTTTCACTGATAATATTTTGCAATAAAAGAGAACCATCACACGATTTACACCATAACTCTTTTATCAATCTGGCAAATTCAACAATACGTCGACCTTCGTCACTTCAAGAGGAACGCAATATTGTTTGTTAAAACTCAACCAATATTTTGATAATTTCTTTTTGTTTTAAATTTTTCTTGTAACTTTAATTGTATTTGTATACTTAATATTAATTTTAATTCTGCTGTAGATATATTGTAATGAATAGCTTGCTGAATAATTATAGCCCCACGTTGGTGAAGCCAAATCTGTAATGAATATCTAGTTGTGAATTTAAATAATATAATTTGTTGAGATAAATAAAATTGTAATAGTAGATAAAATTGTTACCTCGCATGTACTTACTTGCCTTGATGAGCTGGAATCTTGATTACACTTTGACTCTGTTATTATGAATAAAATTGTTTTGAAATTTTCAAATAAAATGCTACAAATCTTGACCTTTTGTACTAAACTTTGTATTGGATTGAAATGTTTACATGAAATTATAGATGTCACCGACGTAGCTAGATTACAAAGAATTCTTTCTTTGATGATGCATCTTACTGTAAACTATAGGTGTGAGTGCTTGAAAAGTGTAATCTGTGACTTAAAACTAAGTAAACAAGTGATCATTTGAATTAAATTTACTTAAAACTAATTAAATCTAATATGGTGCAAAAATTTTATAGTTCAAATTAAAATTTGTTGGTAAAAACTAACCGTTGCGAACATAACAGCTGTTTAAGTAGGTCATCGTTCCCTCTTCGAGTTCAGTAGTACCAAAACGTAAGCTCGTTGTAATTCTTCTTCAACATTTACGCAGGTAAATACGAAAATTTTATTTATTTGCTTTTTCTCCGATGCACTTTCTTGAATTCACTTTTATTATTTAAATTATCTATAGCGTCACTAGTAATTGTACAATGCATGTCGAAAAATTATTTTTATTGGTTAACTTTCATATTTTTAATTTTTCAGGAACACAAATTATTACGTGTTCACTGGACGAGTGAAATGGGTCGACTGAACGTAATTTTAACATCGAGAGGCACATAAATTCGGAAAATTCATATGTTTATTCCGGTTTTTCCATAAATGCTCGAATCCTATTGGCTGGGCAATCTTATCAAACGGATGTCTATGAAACTTTCACGAAAATTAAAGTCTTCAAAGCCGTTCCCACAAAATTGTTAGAAAAATTCTAACTACACCGGTCGTTCTATAATCGAACGTCAAAGTACGAATTCTTTCTTTGCACCCCATGTTAATTTTCACACACTTTGTCTATCCTAACCACTTGCATAACACTTAGTTTTTAATTCCTCTTCCTTCAACACTTATCTTACTCAAATCCTTAGCCTAATAACAATTTAATCACTAAATCTAAAATTCTGACATATTTGTAGGTTAAAATTTCACATTTTACAATGGTGAAGATTCAATTTGTAGCTACCATCCTCACTTGGATTGCAAATCGTTCTACAAATTAATACGGTTCTTTTGGTATGTCTCATGATCCAATTACAATTTTTATGTTACCTAAATCTCTCTTTTTAGGTTTCCGTAGGATGAAATTTTCTTTGCTCATATTGGCATTATTTTAATCTTTTAGATTTTGGATTCATGTGCAAAAGTGCCAAGAAATGTGTACGCTACTATTGAATATGCAAAATAATTCCAACTTTAATCTGTGATACCCGTAGGATGAAATTTAACTTTTAGAATGCTAACTGCTCCGACAGCTTATAAAATGAAGTTTTGTATTTTAAATGGCTCTAATGGCATTCCATGAACCTATTACAACTGCTACATGCCAAATATTATCAAACCGTTACACAAATTTTCCATCCGAGGATACAATTTTATCTACCGAGGTTACTGGTTTTCATCCGAAGATGCAATTTTCTTTATTAAGGTTATTTATTTAGTTTTTAAGTTGATAACATGACAATATGTACAAGTTTTACATTTAAATAAATATCTATGTATCTATCTATCTACCATTAGGAATAATTTTATTTGCTTTTTTGTCTAAATTCACTTTAGCTCTTTTATTTTCTGTTATTACGTTATTGCGTTGATCCAACTTTTGTTTGTGGTAAAATTTCCTTGCAATCGTAAAGTAACACCGACTTCTGTCACAATTATATACAATTCCTTAATGCGGTCTTGCATGATGTTGACGTGCGGAAAGTGTGGGAATATTATAACGCGATATGAAGATAGCATTCGATGCAAAATGAAATGCAAAAAGTGTTATCATATAAAGTGCATCGGAATGTCTATAGACACATGGAGTGAAATTAATAGATGTGGAAATGAGGAACAGTGGAAATGTGGTGACTGATTTTAACTGCGAAAAAGACCAACAATCCAACCAACAAAGTCAAGAAACAGGCAAATTACTGGCACTAGACTTACAAAATCAAGCACCGATAGATACATCGAAGCAACAAAATGTAACACCCCAAGTGAAGAAGTGGAAATACCACAAGAGGAAGAACTGCAGTGGCAAAGACCAAACCCAAGGAAGCATAAACGTAATTCCCCAGAGTTTGCAATCAGAAATGTTAGACAAAAAAGAATCACCGAATTCGGAACAATGCATCAAAATGCATTCGATACTAATAATGGATTCCTGCCATGAGTAGGCACGGTAATTAAGGAAGTCGAAAGTAACGAACCTAAAATTGTGAAACCACCACCAATATTCGTCCCGTATATCCAGAATATTCGACCACAGAATATTCGAATACAGTAGTTGTTATTGAGCCACCTCACCACAAACGTGAAGTGGTGCAGTGCACAAGATGCCAGCGATACGGACATACTAAAACATATTGCTCAAGACATCCCAGATGTGTAAAATGCGGAGCAACCACTGGACTAAAGAATGTAAATCTGAAAAAAGCAAAAATGCTATCTGTGCTTTATGCGAAGGTAATCATACAGCCAATTACAGAGGTTGCTCTGTATATAAAGAAATACAGGAGCGAAAGTTCCCCTGAGACCTAAACAATTACCACCCCAAAAAAGTAGAGTGTCCAACCCAACTCCCCCAATGCTTTGAACTACTAACTTTCCCCACTTAGACTTAACCAATCACAAATTCAGAGGCAATCAAGAGAGAACCCCCCTCAACAATCAACCTACCCTATGAATGGCAATTCAAATTACTCCAACGTAGTGAGAAATAATGAACAACAAATTCAAAACCTCGAAAACGTATAACAAAAGCAAAGTGAAAACACAATATTAATAATGTTAACCAGAACACGCGGACTTGGAATTCAACTCCTATATTTAATTATCTAGAAAAGGAAAGCAAACATTTCCCGCAAAATACAAAGATGGCAATTACAGAGAAAAGAAAACTTAGGAGAATCTGGCAGAACACGAGACATCCAAATGATAAGGCTAGACTAAACCAAGCAACAAGGGCTCTAAAACATATGCTACAAAACAGTAAAAACCAGGCACTCCAGGATTACTTAAAAAGTCTTACACCAACGGAAGCGACTGAATACTCGCTGTGGAAGGCAACAAAAAAGCTAAAAAAAGTTTATGCACCTGTCCCCCCAATACGTAAACCGAACGGAAGTTGGGCAAGAAGTGATCAGGAAAAAGCTGACACCTTCGCAGAACACCTAGCAAACGTTTTAAATCGGATGTTGGGGTCGGTAATTGCGAGCGGGTAAAATCGCGCCGGAAAGAACGTCACGGACATTCGCAACGTTTCAGCCCTTATCCTGAAAGTTTGTCGAATTTTGGCGAACGAGAGAAGGTCAAAAAGCGCATAAACTCAAACGGTAGAACCGCTTACACCGACCAACAGATCTTGTTATTGGAGCAAGAGTTTTCGCTGGGTACGCACTATCCCATACCCAGCAAGAAGGAGGATCTGGCGCGGCAACTCGGACTTAGGACCGAAGCGGTAAGCAATTGGTTTAAGAACAAGAGCTAAGCTTAATCGCGCCAAACGGTCTTCTTAAGCGCCGTTTGCTGCATTGTTTTTCGTTTTTTATATCAAAACACTTAACTTGACGAAGACCTATCGATTATTTCGATCGGCGGATTAATTTTTTTTTCTTAATAATAAAACACTACTAACTTGACGAAAACTGATCGATTAATTCGATCGGCGGATTAATTAATTCGGTTTCCTAAACGAATTGAATTAATTCCACGATGCCTCACCAGCTACGTGGCGCGTCCCCGGGTTGCGGATGGGGGAACGGCCAAGCGTAATTTGTGCGCTCGGTCGGCTGCGAATATTATGAATAAGCGGCCGCGGACAAGGTGCAAAAATTCAAAAGTAATTAAAACGCGATTCAAATTGGTTTGACTTGTGCAAAAGTCTTTGTGCTTTTCTTACCGTGGCCAACTTTCTCCTCGATCGATCTTCACCGCCACATCTCCCGATTACATTTTTTAAGTTGGTAGCGTACTTTTTTAGGTTGGTAATGTTTTCGCGAAAGAAATTTATAATATACCCCAACCTTAACGTAATATTATTCATTAAGAGCGAGGACCGCCTGAGATACAGACGTACCCATACCTAATTTTTTATCGCATACTAAATTTTATCGCGAACTAAATTTTTGTCCCAGACTAAATTTTATCGCAAACTAAATTTTATCTAAACTAATTTTTATCGTAAACTAAATTTTTATCGCGAACAAAATTTTTGTCCCATGCTACAAAACAGAAAAAACCAGGCACTCCAGGATTACTTAAAAAGTCTTACACCAACGGAAGCGACTGAATACTCGCTGTGGAAGGCAACAAAAAAGCTAAAAAAAGTTTATGCACCTGTCCCCCCAATACGTAAACCAAACGGAAGTTGGGCAAGAAGTGATCAGGAAAAAGCTGACACCTTTGCAGAACACCTAGCAAACGTTTTTAAACCATTTCCAGCGGGAAACACGGAAGCAGATGAGAAAATCACAAAACTATTGGAAGCACAACATCAACAAAACTTTCCAACTGTTAAGCCTATTAAAATTAAAGAGGTAGCCTCCACAATCAAGAAAAGCAATCCCAAGAAAACACCGGGATATGAACTTATTACTGGGAAAGTACTACAGCAGCTGCCCGAGAAAGGTGTGAGAATGATAACATTCCTGTTTAATGCAATCCTTCGATTGGAAATTGTCCCTCCACAATGGAAAGTGGCACAGATAATCCTTATACATAAGCCAGGAAAACCACCGGAACAAGTAACATCTTATCGTCCCATTAGCCTTCTGCCACTTCTATCAAAGGTCTTTGAGAAGCTTCTTCTGAAACGATTACAGCCACATCTGCTGAAGAATAACGTGATACCAGAACACCAATTCGGTTTCAGGAAGCAACATGCTACCATAGAACAGGTGCATCGTGTCGTTAACACTATAAACCAAGATCTAGAAGAGAAAAGATTTTGCACTATCGCCTTTTTGGACATTACGCAGGCTTTTGACAAAGTGTGGCATCCCGGACTGCTGTACAAAATAAAAACATGTTTACCACACCCACACTACGCAATCCTAAGGTCATACCTCTCTGACAGAATGTTTCAGGTGAAATTCCAGGACGAGTTCTCCAAATTTTATCCAATTCAATCCGGTGTTCCTCAGGGTAGTGTGCTGGGACCAATATTATATCTCCTGTTTACGTCAGATTTCCAAACAAAGAAAAATTTTTTCGAAACTACCCCGGACATTACGCAATTTATGGCAAATCCTGGACCCGATTGTACTGCAAATTAAACTGTTTAGCACACCTCCTACGCAATCCAAGGGAACCTGGTTGAAAAATTTTTGGCAAAATAACGAGCTCAAATTTAAATTCAACCCGGGTGCCCCAGGTACTTGCTACCAATATTAGATCACCTGTTTCGCCAGTTTACCCTACAAAGGGAAAAACTGTCCCCAAGCGGATGGGGCAAGTATTGGCATACATCCTAACCCAATTGACTCAAATTATGAAGAAATCAAAAACCCCTGGTTGAAAGAGGAAACAGTAAAGGCCCTAACATTTTCCAGAAAAAGTCCCCGGGTGATTGACCCTCAATGGAAAAGCTAAGCGTTGGAAAATACATACATTTATATAAAGGCTATTGGGAAGGCCCATATGGTCAATGGGGAAATACAGCTAGGTCAAACACCGAGAAACTCGAACCCAATCACAGAAAATTGGGCAGAGATTTAATCTAAGGTTTTGAGGTTTATGTCTATGGGTCCTTGGTACAACAGTAACTCTAACATTGAGATAGAAGTTTAATCAATTTAAATACCAAATGTTTGACTAAGGTTTAGCCCAACAAAAAATACCAAATAAAACTAAGTGAACACCCTAATAGTTTGGCATTGAGGCTTCTTGACGATGGGGACCACACACGAAGGTTTAAGCCGCTGGACTTAACCCAACGTTTTAATTAGTATTTAACAAAATGTAGTATATAGGAAAGGGGAGAAAAACTATTGGGTTTTTTCTTATCATGTGAAAATCTGTGAGATCATTTACTTATTGTTATTATGTTACAGATTGTAAATTAATAAATGGAGTTAAAAAAAAATTATCTACAGGAAAAACTATTTGCATTTATATGACGATGGTAAAATTGGATAAGTTGGCTGACACAGTTACATCGATAGACATTGCTTTTTTATAATTGTAAATTGTAAATATTAACTAAATTTTTAATAGTAATTTTGGCTAACGAGAGCATTGTAATGGTAGGCTCTTCTGATTGAATTGAGTGATTGACATTTAACAAAAATTAGTTCCCAAATTTTGACAAACTGAAGTTTAAACTGGATGTGAGGCTAAAAAATGGAAAATTTTCACTTGTGTTATCTTCATGAATGCAGTATTTGGAAATTTTCTTGCCCTATTGATTTAGGACCACTTTGTTATAATTTGTAGTAATTATTGCTCCCGCGTCTTGATTTGAGTCTAGAAGGATCATAATATTGACGATAGAGTGGACTGTATTTTAATTGTTTGGGTATAAAAGATGGTTTCTGTTAATAAATTGTAGACTATTCATTTCATGTGTCTTTATTGCCTTGTGCACACTTGAATAATAACTAAGTTATAAATTAATGTAGCATAGCAGCAAAACGTGGTAACACAACTAATTCTAATTTTTTTATAAAACTTTAAAAATATTGAGTCCGGGTTAACGGATTCAATGACACAAACATTAAAATAACTACTTCAACTATGAATATAAATTCTAAAAATACATTATAAGCTTTCTTTTGTTCTATCCTAGCAGATAAATTAAATATATAAAATTAGGTAATAAAATTAGAGGGGGCTTTCGTTGCCGGCCTAGGGTAACACAAAACTTTTAAGGGTAGGCCCCCCATGGTTGCAGGAACTCTACTTGCATCCTCTTGGTTGAAATAATACCATGAATCGCACAGCAATCTCTGCGAGTCCATAAATTATGCTAATTAAAATAGCACTTAACGCAACCCACTAATTAAATTTAATTATAATGTTTTAATAAATCACAATTTCAATTAAAAATCCATTCGTGAATTTATTAAATGAATAAATTTTCTTGACCTGTCAAAATTAAAGCAATGAGTACGGCCAGGAATCCCTTAGTTTAACTACTTATTCTTGATTAGTGTATTGCTAGTATTACATAAATATTGGATCGGATAATGTTTTATGTTGGCATCTACTTTTCAGACAGCATTACTTGCATAAAAGTGAAAAATGAAACAGTACTTCTGAGGATCTAAAAAAAACAAATAAAAATCATTAAACAAAAGCAAATGTTCATATTATGTAGCGTGACTCTCAAGAACTCAGACCAACATTACATTAAAAAAAAAACTTATTTAAACGTAACAATTCAAAAATTGAAAAATGGAAAAATTTTGTAAAAGGAAAGTGAAATTGGTAAAGTTGCTATTTGTTTACTTTGAAAACAATAAATTACCATTGTAAACGTTTGTAAATTGACTTGTAATAATCCACCAGCAGTTAATATTTCTGGTTTATTAGCTCGTCGAATGATCATGATTAAAGCTTTTCTTAATTCCGGTTGCGTTTTAATCCACCACATTGATTTGTGAACTTGGGCTGATATTTTCACACTCTTAAATTATAAAATTTAGAATTATCTTTCAGATGCCAAAAATATCATATACCTGATCGGCTAGCATCGATCCATAGATGCAATAAAAGAACAACTGAATAAGATAAAACGTACTGAGCATACCAAATAGCAATTTCGTTGCACTATTCGAAGTGCTAAAACACATTGAAAAAATTAAAATTCTCGTTTACTACAAAAAAAATCATTTTATGTGAGGTTTACCTCGAAGTTGTAATAATCATACAAAAGCACATTCCGAACATATTCAACGAAAACAATCCTAACATTGGACTTCTGTATACTTCTTTCATGATCTTAATACATCTGCAATAATCACGAGTATTTTCAAAAATTCCGCCGATTTAATAATAAGCAAAAACTCTTACTCTAAAATTAAATTGTGATGATCAATCAATAGTTTTAATTCGTCCATTGCTTCCTTGTCAGTACCACGGACAGCCGGATTAATTTTTATATTTGGAAAACGATTTTCAACTAATTTGAATTCGCAGATTACATTAGTGATCAATGATATATATAATATGTCAAAACCCAGGGCTGTTGTGCCTAATATTGCGGTACATAGAACTTGGAGTACATAGCAAATTTTATAACTGAAAAATTTGGAACAACAAGACTTCCATGGCAGTTCAACTACTTCATCAAAAAATAATGGTTTCATGATATAAAGCATGCAGATTACAAATAAAAATACAGTATATCCCCGCACGCAAAATTTTACAAATGAAAATATTTTTTCATTTTCCTGGTGCTCAAATTCGTTAAAATTTAGTTTCCAAAATTTGTTGGTATTTTTTATAAGTAAAACTAGTTCCTTCTTGTATGTTACAATAAATAACATTTTTACCGAGAGCTAAAATAAAAAACACATTATAATATGATTTAAAATTAATTGGTGTAAAGTTCTGAAATTTTAATAACAAACCTGAGCAAATGCTACGACAATCAATACTTCCATTGTGGAATTACCACCTTGATAGTTAAAACTCAAATATAAAGAAACATCAATAAATACACCTATTACAACTCCTACAGTACATCGTCCGCATAAGCGATTGATAATTAAATTAGACGAGAATGGATTTACACTTAAAAATGATAATATTTGTAGAGATTCTTTTATTAATGGCCTGAAATCCATTTTTCACTTCAAAACGCAAGTCTTATTTTCACAAAGTGTAGGTTTATTGAAAAGTACCTAACTCACGTAATCAAATTTCTATCAAATTACGCAATTAACTAAATTTTGTTATAAAATTGGAACGATTTTCAAACTTTTTAAATTGATTACCAAAAACTTGTATAATAGTGTAATCTCTTTACTATATCTAGCGGTAATAAAAAATGCCCGATCATGAAAAGTTACCTATAAATTATTATTAGGAATTTTATTTAATTGTATACTTAAGATTTAAATGTCTGTTATAAAACGTCAATTTTCAAATTATTTTAAAATTTTTCTAATGGTTTCTGTGCTTATGTTTTTACACTCAATTTTTTACAATATTTCAAAATAGTAAAAATCATATTAATCATCAAATTATCAGTTTAACTGATTATTACGACATTAGTCAAATCGATTTTAAAATAAATTATTGTCCGAAAAAAATTTTAAATTTAAAGCCCATTAAATTTGCTATCCAAATTGGGCCATTAGTTTTTTGTAAATAGTTTCGTTTAAAAGATACAGGATTCGCAAGAAAAACAAAAAAATAAAATTTGCAATTTTTAACATTTCATCTCTTAATTTAATTCATAACTCGAAATCCGTTGATTCTGGATGATAGCAATTATAAACCAGTTTGTAGATAAATAATAATTGATCTTTCAAAAATTACTAATCTGAGTATTAATACCATAAAATCAATGGTTACGGTGCTATCGCCGTTTGAAGACAGAAATTCAAAAAATTGCTTTAAAGAGAGGTATCCCCCATGGGTTTTGATTTGGACAAAAATTTTATTAAAAAATGTCTTACAAGGGGAACCGGCAACTTCCCTTTACTGAATTGATTCATTTTATTGTGCGTGTAGGTCTTGTATTGGACTTCAGCAGGTGCAAGTATAAGGGCACGCTTCTTTGCCAATTTCGAGAAAATTTAATTTGAATAATTATATATTACTGATGAACTGAATAAAATTAACATAAATTTGGTAAGTTGTTATTGGAATTCCGTAATATTGCAAAAATAAAACATATGCAAAGGGTACTGGGATCGCATCCAGATCCTGCCAATTTGTTTTTATTTATTTGATTACTAGCTGACCAAGGTTGTGCGGCCTAAAGGCCGCACTGTTGAATAATTTTAAATTCACTCTGTATGGTCTATTATTATATTTAATCATACATTTTTAAGTGAACAGTAAAATGTTAAAAGTTTAAAATAAAAATATTTGCAGTCAAAAGTCCAATATAACGCAATATTTGTTACAGCTGCACATACATAGTATATAGCTGGATACCGGCTTCGCCCGGGGTCTCATTAAAAGGTGGAACTCTGCCTTTGTCTGAATGATTGAATAGTTGGATACCTGGCTTCGCCCGGGGTTTTCCCTATAATTAAAATACTTTGCCTTTGTGTGAAGTATTTAGATTTTCCTGAGTATCCTGCTTCGCTTAAGGTTTTCTTCTCGACGAAATCTTGCTTCCCGTTGCTAGAGCGTTTCAGAATGATTTTAGTGTTCCCGTTGTCGAGTGTTTTAGAACGGTTTATATTGTACTCTACAATTTTCTCTACAGCTTTTCTTCTCCAGTATTTTAAATCACTTATAATAGTGTAGGTACTGAATGTGAATATACCAACGTAAAATACCATATATCAATTACAGGTATTGGCGATGGGAATCTCGTTAATCCATTCATGCTCGTCCGCAATTTATCACTTTTTTTTAAATTAAGCTTTTCGGTCCCGGTTTTAGCGGAAAACCTCTTTAGGGTCCTAGAGAGTAACTGTGCAAAATTTGGTTGGGATCGGTCAAACGGTCTAGGAGTCTATAAGGAACAAACACACACACAACACACACACAAACACACAAACATACATCCATTTTATATATATAGATAGATAGATAGATAGATAGATAGAAGATAATTTTAAATTCACCCTGTATGGGAATCTCGTTCCATTCATGCGCGTCCGCAATTTTTCACTTTTTTTAAATTAAGCTTTTCGGTCCCGGTTTTAGCGGAAAACCTCTTTAGGGTCCTAGAGAGTAACTGTGCAAAATTTGGTTGAGATCGGTCGAACGGTCTAGGAGTCTATAAGGAACAAACACACACACAAACACACACACAACACACACACAAACATACATCCATTTTATATATATAGATTAATTCCCCAGTATAATTTATGTCATCGTTTTCAAGAAAACCAAAGTAATATTCCAATTAGCCCAAATTATAAACCAAAGTTGTCGAAACCGGGGGGTCTGGGGTTAAAAAGTGATACAATGATATTATATCACTTTTGTCTGATCTATTTTTACGACAATACGACAATACGAGTAGAAGTTGAGTGGTCGAGCGCATCACATGCTCGGATTTTGTAAATAGGGAAATTAACATTATGATAGCAGAAGTTCGTTGGATCTCAAACGAAACTCTGTAGATTGACATGAATTTCACAAAATAATTAAAATGGAAAGGAAAATATAAAACATTTCTTCCCTCCAAAGTTTTTGCGATGAAGTCCGTGACGGTGAAGATCAAAGGATATAAACAGAAATTTATTGAAGTTCAAACGATTAACATCAATTTGAAACAAGAATTGAATTTCGGGGCTACCATTCTTTCTCCCCCCCCTTAAATTTTTGCAAATAATTCCGCGACAATTGTGGTTTAAACGATTCAAATAAAAGCTCTTCTTCTTAATGTGCCATCTTCTCATAGGAGGTTGGCTACCATGATGCTATTCTCGTCTTTGTTCTTCGCGAGTCTTCTTAATGTTGACTCAGATTTTTTCAGCCATGATTGTCTTTTTCTTCCAAAACCTTGTTTGCCCTCTATCTTCCCTTTTATGATAAGTTGTAGAAGAGCATACTTTTTATTTCTGAAAATATGCTCGAAGTAAGCCGCTTTTCTTCTTTTTATAGTTGTGAGGACTTCTCGGTCTTTATGCATGCGGCGTAGAACCTTTTTGTTTGTGACGTGGTCAACCCAAGATATTCTGAGGATTCTTCGGTACATCCACATCTCAAAAGCCTCTAGCTTATTAATAGATGAGACCTTTATAGGTCATCCATCCTTCCACGCCATAAAAGAGTATCGATAGGATGTAGCACTTTTCGATGCGTTAGCGGGTTTTCAGATCTAATCTAATAAAAAAAAAGAAAAATATAGAAATTATATATATATTTGACCTTTGAATTTAATATTTGATTCAAATTTTTTAAAATTAAAAGGATAAATGAACAATAAAACGAAAGATTATTTGTAAGCTTTTAGCAATGGTTACTGCTGTCATCAGACGTTTTTTTTTTAAATCAGACTAAACACGTCTGATGATGTCTGATGTTTTTTTCAAATCAGACAAAAAACGTCTGATGATGTCTGATGTTTTTTTAAAAATCAGACAAAAAACGTTTGATGACAGCAGTAACCATTGCTGAAAGCTTACAAATAATGTTTCGTTTTATTGTTCATTTAACCTTCTAATTTAAAAAAATTTGAATCAAATAAAAAAGAAAAATTAAACTTTTTACTTGTGTAATTTTATTCCAGCTTATGAAATGCATATTAATAAAGTACAAAATTGGCAAGCAAGTAATCGATTATCAATTACTCGTAATAGTTACCACAGAAACAATTACATGTCAAACTTAATAAACGAAAATCTTAACAATTTTAAAGACCTTGATTGCTCATTGAGTAAAAGCTAGATAAACTATAATACTGTCATCAATCGTAGTTAATATTTTTCGTAATTTTTATCCCTTTTATTTTTTCTCTAAATTAATTAGGAAAAAATAAAAGTGTTATTACATGCAACTTCCGTATGTCTGGGTAAGCCATTCAACACCCGGTATAACACCGCCAAATTTATAAAATACAATCTTCTATATTTGATTCGTAAATTGGATCAATAAAAACATAACTACATAATACTAAGGTACATGTATAATCTTAAAATAGAACAAGAATTTTTTGTAGTTATTAAGTTTCTTGCAATAAACTGTTTGTAAAACTTAGGTAATAGCTCCAATTTTAAAATCAATTTTGATTAAACATGCAATTTAACAGAAGTTCAGTAATAAAGTGAAAACCTTACATGACAACAAGAAATTCGTTTTCTACTCTAAAATGAGTTCTAGGCCGTTAATATCCGATGCACTTCAAATTTTATCATTTCTGAATCTAAATTCGAATTTTTTTAATTCACGTAATCGCATTGATGCAATATGTAGTGTAGTGGTTGTGCTGAGTGCATTGATTGATGTTTTTTAAATTTGAGTTTCAACTATCAGGGTGTCGATTCTACAATGGATGTAGGTATTGGCTGCTGGAGCAATTTTTCAGGTTTGTTAATCAATTTTTTTAATTAAAAAATTAGGAGTATTGAAATGACAGATATTTTAATTTTAGAGTACCACGAAAGTACTATTTCCCTTGGCTCACAAAAGGAACTAGCATTGCTAATAAATAACACCAACATGTTTTGGAAATTAAATTTTAATGATTTTGAACAGAAGGAAAGAAATGAACAAATATTTTTGTTTGTAAAATTTTGTTTACGGTTATACATTGCATTATTAATAATAATCATGGTAGTTTATTTTATAAAACCATTATTTTTTCTTATTGAAGTGGTTGAACTGCCTTGGAGATCTGGGTGTTTAAAATTTTTAAACTATAAGGTTAGAGGCAAGCGAACAAGGTGGAGGGATCGAAGAAACAACAAAATATATGCCACTTAAGCAAGAAGACTGTGAGATCACCAATTGCTAAAAGAGAAGAGGTTGGCTTTGCAGAAATGGGAACAAATGAAATAGTGAAGGCCATAGAAGGCATGAGAGAGGAGATGAGAGCAGGTTTCAGAGAACAAAGAAGAGATAATAAAAATGTAGGAAGAAATGAGGGGAATACAGGAAAAGATTAGGATCAAAGCGCTGACGCGGAAAAATTAAAAAAAGGAATTAACTCAAAGAATAGAGGTTATGGAGAGTGCCTTGGAGAATCAAGAGAGGCAAGAAGAAGGAACAACATAGTGATAAAAGGAATGGAAACGAAGAAGAAAGGTAAACTAATGGAAAATGTACGCTTATTACTAAGAAATGAGATAGGGGTAGACGTACAACTGACGGATGCGTTTGAAATAGGAAAGAGCTAAGAAAGAAGGGCAGTAGTGGTGAAAGTCCAAAGTTGGGATGATAAAATAAAGATCATGAAAAGCAAGAAAAAACTGGTGGGTAGTGAGATTTTTATTGAGGACGATATGACGGGAAAAGAGCGGATGATCCAAGGTAAGATGAAACGATTGGCAAGAAAAGAGATCGAAAGAGGTAACACAGCAAGAAGGGGTTATCAGAAGATCACGGTAAACAGTAGAACCTTCCATTGGAAGAATGTGGAAAAACATTGGAACTACGGGGGGATCAGTAATCATGAGGAAGGAATGAAGTCAAAAAACTAGCAACGAAAAAATCGGACTATCACATTATGCCAACACATGTAACGAAACCGGTTAGTGAGAAGGGACACATTGGATTGGATAATGATACGGACACTGAACATGTAATGAAGACAAGGAGTAGGCGAGTAAAGAAAGACATTATGAGGATTGGAACTCTGAACGTTAGAACGCTGCTGAGGCCAGGAAAGATGAGCGAAGTTGCAAGAAAACTGAAAAGATACTTGGTTGAGGTAGCGGTAGTGCAGGAGGATAAATGGGGGGGGGTGAGATAATAAAAAATGAATATACGTTTTTTTACTCGGGTGAAAAGAAACAGGAGAAAAATTTAACGGAATTTTATGGAAATAAACGATTAGAGAAAGAAGGTCGATGGTAGACAGGCGTGGAGAAGCCATTTCGAATGAATGGAAAACTCAGTTATAGGTTATCTTAAAAATTCAAAAATTATGACCTTAAAACTGTAAAAAAGAGTTACTTACATCATTTAAAGCAGAAAATCCGTAATTACTCAAGCGGAAGAAATAAGGATTTATAAGAACACCTGAGAATTCACATAGACGAAAAACTATTTTCATGTAAAACAAGAGTGGTAGAAAGCGAAATAAGTATATAACATTTTATTTAATATTTAAACTTATTTATAATATTTAACGTATTTCATATTTTTTATTGCTTAATTGCTAATTATAGCATATTTTCTGATATTTAAAGGTAATTTACCTATTAGAAGGACGGCTACCATTTGGTACAAACATTCTATAAGCATCCATATGACGTGCACGGATTTCACTTATTCGGCGGCGGAAAGCGGTGGTCGTACCAACTCCCCGTGGAAAATTTACATTATTTGTATTTTCTACCACAGTTGAATTTGGAACTTTATGATTTGGTTGAACGTTTGCACGTATTTTATATACACCAGTCGCTTTACTATAAACTGCCGTGGATGTAAAGGATCTTCTACAGTTTGGGCACGTAGAGGCATTAATCTTCCATTTGTTTATGCAAGAATGACAAAATATATGGTTGCACACATTTGGAATTGCAATGTCTTGATCCAGGATATCGTTTAAACAGATTGAGCAGCTTTCATCTGCTAATATAATATCTGCGGAAATCATTACTATTGATTTGGTTTAACAATTGGCAATACAATACAATACAATACAAAACTTGATAGTTCAAATTTTCTACATAACTACAAATTTGTCATACCTATATAAGTATTGATCCGCTGATCAGGTAATCTTTTGATCAATTGATCTCATGATCAGTTGATCTCTTGATCAGTTGATTTCTTAACCGCTGATCTCTTGATTCGTTGATCGGCAGAGAAAATATCTAATAAAACCCCCATCATTAAGATCAACTAACGATAAAAAACAAGGTCTTTCAGATGCTCACTGACCTGACTTGACCTTTGCCTGCATCATGCGAATAATTTAAAGTGAAGTAAAAAATCAAATTGAGTACAAAACAGTAAAAAACAGCGAACGGTGGTTCAGATAAAACACGTAGAGCGTTCGTGGATTACTCTCAAAATCTTGAATTATTTATTATTTTATGAGGAGTCAGTAGTATTAAAATAAAAACAATACAATGATAAATTTTACTAAATTAAAAACTACAAAAGTTTAATAAATAAAATTTGCAGTCAAATTTATTTACAATGTTGTTATATTACATGGTAATATAACATTGACTTTAAACCTATTTACAATTTGACTTTTATTATAACTATATAAACTCAAAAAATATCTCAAATTTTCTTCTCTTCTTAAACTTAACTAAACTGACTAATTCTTGTAATACAATTTTCATTATTCTTTTAAACTGAAGGATTTGAAGAAAGAAGTTTGAACGACCTAAGAAAGGCGGTTCATTTATGAATCGCAAAAACAAAACTTGTTTGTTGGTTTTGTGTTGATCGCGAAATGCAATTAAAAGACCAAATAAACCTATCAGCAATTTTTTAGTACTTAAATAAAGTTAGACGTCGACAATGATGAACGGCCATGTAAACTCTCTGCGCAACCGTCCGTACGTACTGATGGTTCTACCGCTTGCGGCGAAAGTATCAAATTGTTAAATTTGAATTTTTGTCTTGAGGTGCTGATGGTACTATGGAAAGGTCCGATCCTGAGTTAACTAAGAACTTTTGGTTCCAGGTTTTAATACATACATATTAACAAAGGACTGGATTGAGTGCGCCGTACCTCATTCGTTGCTGTGGATGAGGAGTGATAGCATTACGTGCATCTCATAGCGTTTTGTTTGAACTTGTAATGGTATATATTAACATTTATCATACTGGTTTGGAGATGGACTTCAATTTTTAAACTGACTGTGGTCTTTTGAAAACAATCTGCTAATTTGTTTACTAATTCGTGCAGCTGTTCCTGGATTCCATCGTCGTTATCTTCCCGCTCTGTTGTTGCTGAGGTTTTGAATTTTGTGATGTCTAATATTTTATCGGCGGTTTTGGTCTTTTTTTATAAATACGGCGATTATAGCCTCAGATATGCTTTAATCAAACCTGGACAAGATTCAAAAATGGATATAACCTTGGCGAATCAAAGCTAATGAGAAGAAATCTGTACACATCACATTTACTATGCACAGAGAAACGTGCCCGTCAGTAACTTTAAATGGCTATGTTCTTCCCAGGCGGAAGATACAAAATATCTCGAGATGCACCTGGATTGAAGATTGACATGGAAGAAACACATATAGTCCAAACGCAAACAGCTTGGCATTGAGGTGTTCAAATTAAATTGTTTAATCGGTCAGCAATCCCAGCTAACTATGGAAAACAAAATTCTGCTATATAAAGCCATCATCAAACCTATTTGGTTTCATGGCATGCAACTCTGGGGTTCGGCCACCAGCTCAAATATCAAAATCTTTGTAAGATTTCAATCTAAAACGCTGCGAAAAATAAGCAACGCTTCATGGTACATCACCAACGAAATCATCCATCGAGATCTGAGAGTGAAAACCGTTAAGGAAGAGATACAGGCTAGTAGTGCTACGTATTTTTAAAGGCTGTCTAATCATCCAAACACTCTTGCCCTTAAAGTACCAGATAACTCAAATCAATTTAGGAGACTCAAAAGAGCCGATTTTCTAGATTTGCCAAAAAGAACATTTTGATACGTGCATGAATAAATCAGAACCTGAATGTAGCTATTACTAATATTGTAAATTTTAGCCTTGGCAACTGTTGTGGGACGGTAGGCCATTCAAGTCACAAAAAACCAAATGATAGTAAATAAATGAAAGAAGAAGTAAATAAATGAAAGAATTTCAAGAAAAAAAATTCGGCTATAAAAACAAACCACGGTTAAAAACAGAGTATAGATAACGTACCATGCTCAAATTTGCAGACATGATATATTTGAACATTTGTTGATAATTTGTTATAATTAGTGATATGTGAACGTACGGTAATTTAGGATTACCTCCGCTCGCAATAACACAAAGTTATGTTTTACGTGTTTACCCTGACGTTCGTTTAGAGCTAGCTTTGTTTGATGCGGAAGCAAGAACCTTGAGTTCGTTAAGCTTACGTTGTCCTTACGCTTTCTTAAAAGTAGTGACTAAATAAAACTCAAATGATTAAAACAAATACGTTTATTTCATAAAATGAAAATGTAGAAACTCTGCAGATGCGTAAGTATAAGAAATCGAAAATATTATTAAGTGCAATAATCATTTTTGGTTTCGATTTGCGATTTTTCAAAAACATGAGGTGGACAAAAATGTGGTTAACCGATGATAAATTTATTTTCAAACTAGCCACTTTAAATGCTCTCAATTGAGTGATACACGTTATATCCGCTAATAAGCGCTACCGCGAATGATGCACTAACTTATTAATCGAAACGATTAATTAACTTCCATCAACTTTGCTAGATTACTCGTGATGGCCCGCAACACTCTTAACTGCCTTACACGTAACCTCGTAAACCCAAGGGAATATAGGAAAAGTGCTGCTAATCATGTTTGTTCTATCGTGGATAATGATTTTACCGGCAATGGATTTTGTTCGATCTTCCTTCCCTATTTTTGGATTAAAGTCCCCAAAGAAAATCAGCATATCTTGTTAGGGGATGGTGTCGCAAATGATTTCAACTCACTATAGAATGCTTTCTTTTCGTTGTAGTTACTATCTTCTGTTGAGGTATAGCAATTTACCATTGACAAATTGTGTATAACCGGATAAGCATGTAAAATCTGCCCCCAGCGATTTTTAAAAATCCATATGGTGGATCGATTTCTAACTAAAAAAAAATGTTTTTCTGAAAATTTTAACTTTTAAACCCCGTGGGGTACGACGTAATTAAATAAAACGTGTTTTTTGGTAATTATTTTATTGTTACTATTCTGATGAATATTTTTTAACAAAAATTTTACTGGTAAGAATTATCAACAAAGGACGTTAAAATAGTTATTTTCGATACTAGTACTTAAATAGGCTACTTTTCCATTCGAGGTTGATTTTGCTGACGAGCCCGAAGGGCGAGTCAGCAAAATCAACCGAGAATAAACTATTTAAGTACGTGTAACGAACACTATTTTTGCAAATCTGAAATTCGGCAAATAAAGAAAGCGAGTTATTAATAGTAATGCTCTTGACCTCATACCTGCCGATTGCTAGAACAAATAAGGAGAACAAGATACAAATTGTATGCAATTCTGAAAGATCAAAATTATTATTAAGCATTAAAGCCCACGTTAAAGCAAGTTAGCGAGTAATGCGTAATTAGTAATCAACAAATAAACAAATCTTTCATAATTGTAGATACACTATTGCACTTACTTATGTTTTGTCGAAAAATGTACTTAGGAAGGTTACTTTGTCATACGACGTTATTACAACAAATAAACACATCAATCTTTTAAACTAGCCTAGTTATTTATAAATTTGCAGGAAGCATAGATCATGAGTAGGCATATTTTACATACAAAGACCGAGTTTATAACTGAAGCGATGAAATTTTTTAGAAACAAAGGCCGACGAGATTATTACCTAGAAATATTTTAACAAAGTTGCACAATCTGGACGATGCTGAAATGAAAATAACTCGCACTAGTGCGGAAAAGTGAAGTCCTCTCGCGGAAGAATCGTACGTGCAGAAAACATGCCGCTTTCAATGCTATGTAACGTGTACGAAATGATCACATTTCACAACAGAATTGCAAAAATATTTTTTATAATTTTGTAACCACCCCTTTTAAAAAAAAAATAAAAAGTTTTGTCGTTATATTTAAATATGGTACTTTCATATGTCACTCACGAATTTTTCAAAAACTCCTTTTGGATCTTCATTATACGGTAAAATTTTCAACTTGATCTATTTGGTGGAACAAGGTCAAAAAAATAAAATTGATTTTTTTTATATTTTTTTCTAATATTATTCACTAGATTTATTAGTAAAATACTGCTTTTTTTTATTCAAAAATATATCAAAAATCTTATTTAATCAATCAACGTCAATCAACTTCAATCAACTTCGTCATTCGATAATCTTCCTGCCGGATATTACCTTGTGCGCATACCCGAATCAAGTTCGACCGAACCCGTAACTTATTACGCGGTGGACGATCGGCGAGCGGAAGAGCTTATAGCTCCTCCAATCGTTCAACCAATCCAGAAACCTTCGGATGTTGGGGTCGGTAATTGCGAGCGGGTAAAATCGCGCCGGAAAGAACGTCACGGACATTCGCAACGTTTCAGCCCTTATCCTGAAAGTTTGTCGAATTTTGGCGAACGAGAGAAGGTCAAAAAGCGCATAAACTCAAACGGTAGAACCGCTTACACCGACCAACAGATCTTGTTATTGGAGCAAGAGTTTTCGCTGGGTACGCACTATCCCATACCCAGCAAGAAGGAGGATCTGGCGCGGCAACTCGGACTTAGGACCGAAGCGGTAAGCAATTGGTTTAAGAACAAGAGAGCTAAGCTTAATCGCGCCAAACGGTCTTCTTAAGCGCCGTTTGCTGCATTGTTTTTCGTTTTTTATATCAAAACACTTAACTTGACGAAGACCTATCGATTATTTCGATCGGCGGATTAATTTTTTTTTCTTAATAATAAAACACTACTAACTTGACGAAAACTGATCGATTAATTCGATCGGCGGATTAATTAATTCGGTTTCCTAAACGAATTGAATTAATTCCACGATGCCTCACC
This sequence comes from Lycocerus yunnanus, assembly GCA_036346125.1. Taxonomy (NCBI): domain Eukaryota; kingdom Metazoa; phylum Arthropoda; class Insecta; order Coleoptera; family Cantharidae; genus Lycocerus; species Lycocerus yunnanus. The sequence goes on along the minus strand of JARFIX010000157.1, from coordinate 491,539 downwards.
AGCTACGTGGCGCGTCCCCGGGTTGCGGATGGGGGAACGGCCAAGCGTAATTTGTGCGCTCGGTCGGCTGCGAATATTATGAATAAGCGGCCGCGGACAAGGTGCAAAAATTCAAAAGTAATTAAAACGCGATTCAAATTGGTTTGACTTGTGCAAAAGTCTTTGTGCTTTTCTTACCGTGGCCAACTTTCTCCTCGATCGATCTTCACCGCCACATCTCCCGATTACATTTTTTTTTAAGTTGGTAGCGTACTTTTTTAGGTTGGTAATGTTTTCGCGAAAGAAATTTATAATATACCCCAACCTTAACGTAATATTATTCATTAAGAGCGAGGACCGCCTGAGATACAGACGTACCCATACCTAATTTTTTTTTATCGCATACTAAATTTTTATCGCGAACTAAATTTTTGTCCCAGACTAAATTTTATCGCAAACTAAATTTTTATCTAAACTAATTTTTTATCGTAAACTAAATTTTTATCGCGAACAAAATTTTTGTCCCAGACTAAATTTTTATCGCAAACTAAATTTTTATCCAAACTAATTTTTTATCGTAAACTAAATTTTTATCGCGAACTAAATTTTTGTCCCAGACTAAATTTTTATCGCAAACTAAATTTTTATCCAAACTTATTTTTTTATCGTAAACTAAATTTTTATCGCGAACTAAATTTTTGTCCCAGACTAAATTTTTATCGCAAATATCTTTTTTTGTCGCAAACTAAATTTTTATCGCGAACTAAATTTTTGTCCCAGACTAAATTTTTATCGCATACTAAATTTTTATTCAAACTTATTTTTTATCGCATACTCAATTTTTATCGCGAACTAAATTTTTGTCCCAGACTAAATTTTTATCGCAAATACATATCTTTTTTTGTCGCAAACTAAATTTTTATCATGAATTCTTCTAAGCCCAGCTTAGATTTAGACACAGCGTCGATGATTGAGCGCCAAGCGTCAGAAGGTACTTCGCACAATCATAATACCTCCGTCGGATCGGATGCATTATATTCATCGTTCGAATCGGATTCGTCGTCCTCGTCGGATTCGTCGTCCTCGTCGGATTCGTCGTCCTCATCGGATAATTTTGCGAACGATATCGTAAGCGACGCACGCATGCAAGAGGTTTTAAACAACCTCGAAGAATATGTTCCTCCAACACCACGGGTGATTGAGCACGAAGCGTCGGAAGATACTCCGCACAATCAAGATAATCCCGTCGCATCTGAATCGTCGTTCTGTTCGGATGATTTTGCGAACGATATCGTATGCGACGCACGCATGCAAGAGGTTTTAAACAACCTCGAAGAATATGTTCCTGCAACACCACGGGCGATTGAGCACGAAGCGTCGGAAGATACTCGGCACAATCACGATAATCCCGTCGCATCTGAATCATTGCCCTGTCCGGATTATTTTGCGAACGATATCTTATTCGACTCGCATATAAAAGATATTTCTCCAACACGGGTGATTGAGCACGAAGCGTTGAAAGATACTTTGCACAATCAAGATGTCCCCGCCGTATTGGATTTGTCGTTCGGTTTTGATGATTTTGCGAACGATATCCTATGCGACTCACGCATGCAAGAGGTTTCAAACAACCTCGAGCACGAGTCCGTTAGACATCAGCACCCGTTGGAAGCTCAGGAAACGCCACAAGGCGATCTGCGCAACCACGACGATTTCGTTACGTCCAACGACATGCTGCACGTCGACGGCCACAAAACCAACGACGACGACAACTATTCTTTTTTGAACGACAACGCAAACGACGAATATCTCGGCAAGATCTACTCCGATCTAATCGAGCAGTTGGATAACACCACCACCACCACCAATATCACCACCACCACCACCAATACCACCACCACCACCACCACCACCAGCAGCAGCCATCGAATGGAAATCGATATAGTTTCTTGCCCGCCAACCGTTGACGAAAATTTCGACGGGTGTAATGAGAAGGGAGGCGTCGATCACGAATCAACTTCGTCATTCGATAATCTTCCTGCCGGATATTACCTTGTGCGCATACCCGAATCAAGTTCGACCGAACCCGTAACTTATTACGCGGTGGACGATCGGCGAGCGGAAGAGCTTATAGCTCCTCCAATCGTTCAACCAATCCAGAAACCTTCGGATGTTGGGGTCGGTAATTGCGAGCGGGTAAAATCGCGCCGGAAAGAACGTCACGGACATTCGCAACGTTTCAGCCCTTATCCTGAAAGTTTGTCGAATTTTGGCGAACGAGAGAAGGTCAAAAAGCGCATAAACTCAAACGGTAGAACCGCTTACACCGACCAACAGATCTTGTTATTGGAGCAAGAGTTTTCGCTGGGTACGCACTATCCCATACCCAGCAAGAAGGAGGATCTGGCGCGGCAACTCGGACTTAGGACCGAAGCGGTAAGCAATTGGTTTAAGAACAAGAGAGCTAAGCTTAATCGCGCCAAACGGTCTTCTTAAGCGCCGTTTGCTGCATTGTTTTTTCGTTTTTTTATATCAAAACACTTAACTTGACGAAGACCTATCGATTATTTCGATCGGCGGATTAATTTTTCAATCTCATTCTTAGTGAAATTTAAGTCACTGATGTTAGTAAACCTATTGTGGAACTTATGGACTGTTTTGGTGGCTTGTTGTTATGTAATTTTGCTTTTTTCTTTCCTAAGATTTTTCAGTTTGTTATTCTTTCTGCTGATCCTTTTGTTTGAATATAGATTTCATGTCTTCTATTTCACTCATGTATATATCCAATTCAACTTTATGTAGATGTTCAATCATGTGTAGGTATCAAATAAAATTTCATTAATGTGGATTATTCTACTGTAATGCAAGTGTTTTTCATGTTTTGAGGCTTGTTTTGTAGAACAAATTTTTACGGTGTTCCTTCGTATTCTTTGGAAATCTACATTTAATGAAGGTAGGTATCAGATCTTCGTTAATGCATGTGTTTATAAAACCGATGTGTTGTTGTCGTCTGCATCTTGCTTTTATCAACCTCTCGTATTTCTGGAGTAAAAGGACATACTAGCCATAATTCAATTTGAAATGAAAACTGTATACTCCAATGTAAGATATTTCTATATTATGGTTTAACTAACTAATTTTATCTGTTATTTCGATCATGTTAGTATAATAACCATGTGTGATGATTACGTTTGCGTGTTTATGTTTTTAACTGTATCTTAAATATTTGACGCGTAAGTTATTTTTGAGATGATCTGTATCTTGTTGTCAAATTCTTTATATATTTTTTATTATAGATTGTCCTGAAGATGGCATAAAGCCGAAACCGGTTGACAAATTAGTATTTGTAGTTTTTGTAAGAATATACCTTTAATCCAAAACCTTAATTAACAATAATAACAAGAAGAAACAAAACGTGCAATAAACACGTGCCATACTTTATTTTATTTAAAATGCTCCTTTTCTATCGGTCATTTAACTAAACGACTCTTTAAATACGTTAATATTACCGAGCGGAACAGAGAACCCAGAAATTAAAATTGAAATAAAATCTATAAGATTAAAAAATCTTTGATGTTTAATTTTAAATTTAAATTAAGTATTTTATAATTTATATTTTAATGTTAATATTTTTACATTTCAAAATTATAGTTTCTTTTGAAATTCTTTTTGTATTTTCGCATTTCGCTCAGGGAGTACTAGCTTAGGTTTTTCAAATTCTATTAGTTTCCTTGATTGGCCTTTGTTTTGTTATGGTGTTTTCCATCAAATTTACTTCTCCGTGCTCTTCTTTAATCTTGTTCTGTCGCTTTTTTCAAGGAGGTTTTCATGGACAGAGCAGCGATCTTCTCGAGCGCCGACTGTCTCGAATTTTCTCTCCACTCTGCCAATCTCTTCCTCACACCTCTGCGCAATGCTGTTCTCTGCCGCTTGTGAGGCGCGGGCACCCGTGGCCTATAGCTTAGTGTGTAGCCGATCCAGTGCCATCGTCAGCCTCTCGTCCGTTCTACCCGCTCTATCAGGTCGGCAATTTCGTCCATTCCCTAACATGGCGTGCTTTTTTTGTGCGCATGTTGTTCCTCATGTTCTTGTACATGCAGCAGTCGGCTACGAAAATTTGAGCAGTTTGTAGCCGTGCATTTCATATTCTGCCAATTCAGAAGGTTCTGGCTCGTGGTTATCGTCTTTGAATCGCTGCTGGAGCTTGCCGTGGATCTCTTTCACAGCGATTCTCATCTCACTATACACTCCTGTTGATTTGCTATAGTACGCTTCTGACGTCCACCAGCATTATTGTATCCCATATCTTGCGTCACCTCCTGCTCTTGCTATAGCTGGTGGAAATCACTTCCAAAATCTCTTGCAGATGTCGTATATAGTGCCTATAGGCCACTATTACAGCGCTCTTCATGACGCTTGTTAAACGTTCTGTGTCTGGATGAGACGTTCCATCCGCTCCATATCTCTCGTTTAGTTTTTGTCTCGTTTGTGACTGCTTCCTCTCCTTTTCACACCATATGAACAATTTGTCATCCACGTACAGTTTTCTGTATTCAATCCTGGTCTTCCTGTCGTTTATGTTTTCTTCCTTGACTACCTCAATGATTTAATCCTGCACTACTCTTTTTTTGTGTAAGATCATTTTCAAAATACTATATTCTTGTTCCTTTCGTCTTCTCTTATTCTACATTACAGATAATTTTCGGCTAAGGTTTACATTTCTGCTACCACCATCTCCTTTCGCTACTTTATGATCTCAATCACCTCTACCTGTATTTTAATTTCTTTTCTAATAAATTCCTCTCCCGCTCTCCACTTTGTCCTCCACTCTGCGCCCAGTATTTGTTTCCTTTATCCACACAATCCTACGCCTCCTTCTTTCCATCTCGTATCGCTCCATTTATGCTTCCAAGCCATTTATTATCCTCTCCTGCCCGTTTTAGACTATTGACTAAGCTACTACTTATATCTTCTTGCCCATTTAATTTATTACACTAGAAATTATATTCTTATGTAAATCTACCTCAGTTGTGAGATTGTTAGAAAACGAGCAATTTATGACTCCTAGTTTAAAAGTACAGTGAGACTGCGTGAAAACAAAACAGTGATTGTTGGTATAAGAGATATTAGATAGAAGTGGTAGCAAGTAGAAGATAAAAACAGAAAAAAGTCTAAAAAAGGTGTTAAAAGTATCAATAAAAGTGAGGTTATAGAGCGAGTATTTCAGAGGTGTAGATCAGAGCGGTCGTTCTTAGCGCGAGTATTAGGGAAGAGTAGGCAACACTTCATAAAATGCTTAAGTTGTACAGGAAAAAGTATTGAAATCGTGAAAGTAGACAACACACCATACTAAAGCAAACAAATTCATACACTAGAGAAACATACTACATTTTGTGCCTGTACATGTGAAAAACCATTCAAGTTGAAATACTGTATGAATTCTGAGAAAGAGCATGTGGCAATGAAACAACAATCGATGAAAACAGTAAAAAAATAACAGCGCTCTGCGATATATTTAGAAGGAGTTAACAGATGAGTACATCACCAACTGGAACAGCAAAAAAAAATAGCTAGGTCACATCATGAAAAATGGTGATAGGGAATCAACAAAACTATCGACAATAACCAGATCAAATAAGAAAGAGAGAAAGACCCAAATTACGATGGTGAGACTGCGTGGTGGAAGATGGTTGTAGAGAAATTGAGACAGTTGGTTAACGACAAAAATTATGGAGAGAAATAATCAATGAAGGAAGAACACATCACAATCTTTAGGAAGAACGGTGAAATAATTGAATCTGTAAGAGAACTAATCTCCCTCTATAAAAAATTCTGTAGGGTAAATAATAATCTACTCTGCAAAGTTACCAATTCGTGTCTATTTGCAAAATTTTCTTTATTTATACTAGCTGGATACCCAGCTTCCCCGGTCTCATTAAAAGGTGGAACTCTGCCTTTGTCTGAATGATTGAATAGCTGGATACCCGGCTTCGCCCGGGTCTCCTATAATTAAAATACTTTGCCTTTGTGTGAAGTATTTAGATTTTCAGTATCCTGCTTCGCTTAAGGTTTTCTTCTCGACGAAATCTTGCTTCCCGTTGCTAGAGCGTTTCAGAATGATTTTAGTGTTCCCGTTGTCGAGTGTTTAGAACGGTTTATATTGTACTCTACAATTTTCTACAGCTTTTCTTCTCCAGATTTAAATCACTTATAATAGTGTATATGAATGTGAATATACCAAGAATAATTACCATATATAATTACAGGTATTGGCGATGGGAATCTCGTTAATCCATTCATGCTCGTCCGCAATTTTCACTTTTTTTAAATTAAGCTTTTCGGTCCCGGTTTTAGCGGAAAACCTCTTTAGGGTCCTAGAGAGTAACTGTGCAAAATTTGGTTGGGATCGGTCGAACGGTCTAGGAGTCTATAAGGAACAAACACACACACAACACACACAAACAAACATACATCCATTTTATAATAAAATAGAAGTAGATAGATAGATAGAAGATAATTTTAAATTCACCTGTATGGGAATCTCGTTCCATTCATGCGCGTCCGCAATTTTCACTTTTTTTAAATTAAGCTTTTCGGTCCCGGTTTTAGCGGAAAACCTCTTTAGGGTCCTAGAGTAACTGTGCAAAATTTGGTTGGGATCGGTCGAACGGTCTAGGAGTCTATAAGAACAAACACACACAAAACACACACACAAACACACAAACATACATCCATTTATATATATGATAGAGATAGAAGATAATTTTAAATTCACCCTGTAGGGAATCTCGTTCCATTCATGCGCGTCCGCAATTTTCACTTTTTTAAATTAAGCTTTTCGGTCCCGGTTTTAGCGGAAAACCTCTTTAGGGTCCTAGAGGTAACTGTGCAAAATTTGGTTGGGATCGGTCGAACGGTCTAGGAGTCTATAAGGAACAAACACACACAAAACACACAAACATACATCCATTTTATATATATAGATAAATTATTCTGCTTTTGAATTGACTATGCTGAATTGTTTGACTAGTCAAGTTTGAACAAAATTTTAATAACTTTTTTAATTTAGATTTCAAGCACGAATTAATTAAAATTTTGAAAGATATTATGTACACAATTAAAATATGCCATACCAGAATTCAAATAGAAAATTATAATTTGCAAGAGTTAAAAAATATAGTTGAAGAACAACAAAAGAAATACCTTGAGAACATTACCATAATAAAAAATTGTAGTGCTGAGGTTTTAAAACCTTTGGTTATACATGTTAAGTATAACATCGGCCGAGTTCTTCAAATGGCTTACCATCTTAATAATGTGGTAAGGTTACAAATTACTTTTTGTTGCCAAATAATATTCTTTCAACTTACAGGCAAGCAACTTTCGAGCATTAGAAATTCAAAATAAAATTATAAACGCTGCCTATAATCTTAACATGAGAAACACTTCTTTCTTGATTGCAAAATTGACCGACACTGAGCAAGGAATAATGGAACTCAAAAACTATTGCATATATGGTTGGGGCACTGTAAAAGGATTATTTGAGTTGGTTGAAGTTAGTGTCGATGATGAAAAGGGTAAAGGTATTTGACTTGCTCTGTGCACACTTTTTAATGATGGTTTTTAGATTCTGAAAACTTGAGCGAAATTGCTAAGTACATAATTAGCAATGGAGTTGTTATAGGTGCACATTTGGGGAAAAGTATCAAGAATGATATTTTATTTGTTTAATGGACAAATTATATCTTTTGGAGATTTTGAGTTTTGATTCGAATTAATCTAATACAAAATTTTTAAATTACTGGGTTACTAAATTTTGTTAACATTACTTATTTGGACGATTTCTTTGCAAATATAAATTTTACATTTTAACGGTAAATATTATTGGTTTATAATTTAAATATTATTATTCTCACGTCATTCGAAAACAAAGTTTTATATTAACAGCAGTGGATAAGATAATAAAAGTTAATAAATATTTAACCTACTTACCAAGCACACATTGGGGAAAGTATAAATTACAGATTTTGTTTTCATTTTATGTGTATTTAATCAATCTATTAATAAAATTTATTTAACATTAAGATATACAAATTATTGTAAAATATCCGCGTCCATGTTCATACAAGGTTCTCATTTGTCGACGTATTATTTGTATTTATGTTTATTATATTGTATTTGTATTTATTTGTTTGCTAGCTATGCGTAGAACATAATAAATAAATATTTTTTTTTATTAACTCAGTATACAGCAATTTGCTTGTTAGGCATTAGGCGTTTAGTCTGACAATATAAATAACATGTATAGAATTATTCCATTGAAGAATATCTACAATAAATTTACTGATTTCCAATTTTTATGTACCTTCGCACTTCCGGTTCATTTGTATCTGTCTATGAGGTCTGTAGGTTGGTATCTTTTTAGTCTGCGAACTTCAATTGAAACCACTAGCAGTTTGTTTGCATATAAGTTAGGATAATGTAGCAGCTTTTTACTATATTTAGCACTAAATGTTTTTATTGTTTCTCTGACTGAAGATAGTGGTATATCGCGTTGTATCACTTCATTTGTCACATATCTTTTTTTTTTTTTGGTGCGCTGGGAGGAACTCTTCATGAACACCACCCAGATGTTGTGAGTGGTAGTGTCGGGCTCTTACCGACTAAAACCCCCTCCCTTTTGGTGGACTGCAGGAGCGGATATCCGTCTTCCGACATTTCTTCGATCCTCCTGCAGATTTCGCGCTAGGAAGTTTCCTTCCTGATATACTTGTAGGTTCTTGTGTTGTTGTGTTTTCCTCTATTTCGCGTATTATACTGTTATATCTTTAAGGTTTTGTTCTTCTCTTTCGTCACGTTCTTTTCTGGAAAGGATGTTTCTAATTAAGTTTGTTATTGTTGTCCACTTCTCCTGGTTTCCAGCATCTGGGGTATTAGCGTTTCTCAGTTGTGTTATTCCCAGTGCTTCGTTTGACCATGACCACTTTAAGTCTTCTTTCAGATCTCGAGATTGGGAATCAAGTCGTGATTCCATCTTCCCTTAACTCCGCTGTCCCACCTGTTTTGCCAGAGCTGTCTTAGTTCGTTTGCCACTACTTTTTTGTCCTGTTTCAGGTAGATTTCCCATCGACCGAGGGCCTGTAGGTCTATAAGCATGCAACGCGCGATTACAAGTACCGCCGCCTCTGAGACGGTCTTGTACGCGCACACCGTTCTAATTGCGGCTCTTCTTTGAATTTTCGCTATGATGCTTCTGTAGGACTCATATCGCATCGCCTCGTGCCACACCGGGGCTCCGTATAACAACACCGAGTGTGTCACCGAGTTTAGGAGTTTTCTCTTGCAGGTCGTGGGGCCCGCCATGTTGGGCATGAGTTTCTGCAGAGCAGATTTAGTTTTTTCGGCCTTGTTTGCGGCCATTAGCAGGTGTTGCTTGTACTCCAAGTGTGACCCCGAGGCTCTTCAAGGTCTCTCTCGAGGATAATCTCGCCCTCTATCGTGAAGTGGGTATTTGCGATCTTCCTCCTTCCTATAGGAAGGAGTGCTTCTGTCTTCTCCGGTACCATCCGAAGACTGTGGTTTCTCATCCATTCGTTTAGAGTAGTCAGCGCTTCATTAACTTTTGCAGATAGATCTTGCTCCGTTCTGGCCGCGCGATCACCGTCACGTCATCCGCGTATGCAACCTAAAGAAACTCCTTCGGGCATCGTCAGTCTCGGCACTTCGTCGTAAAGACGATTCATAACGTAGGCCGAGAACCGACCCTGTGCCACTCCGCTGCTTATGTTTCTGGATGCCTGCATCTTTTTCGTCTATTTGTAACGTTCTATGAGAGGTAGTCCGCCATTATATTGTACAAGTAGTTTATTATACTTCTATCGTTTAGGGCTTGGAGAATGTCTGCCCATTTGACGAAGTTGAACACGTTTTTAACGTCCACTGAAACCAGTGCGACGTATTTTGCGTGCGCCATGTTCCTTCTCTTCTCTCTTGACTGTGTTGGTCATGGTTTCCAAAGCATTGGTTGTGGAAAACCCTTTCTGAAAGCGTATTGATTCGGGGCTAAACCTCCAGTTTTGTCTATCTCTTCGTGCAGCCTTTTCACTAAAGCCTCTTGAATAATTTCCCATTTCGTCGAGGAGACATATGGGTCTATATGAACTTGGAAGATGGAGGGGTTTGTCTCCCTTCTCAGTAGCACTAGCTTGGCTCTCTTCCATATCTCCGGGTATTTTCCTGCAAGAGGTAGTGATTTAGTACCGGAGGATCTCTTCTGGGCAGCTCTCCGCCATGCGTTTTATAATGAGCGCCGGTATCGCATCAGGGCCGCGTGCTTTGTTTGTGGGCATTTTAGTAGAGCGCTCTGGTTCCAACTGAGTGAATTGTAGAACTTCCTCTGGCAGAACGGTTTTTTTTTATTTTGACCTCCATGTGTAGAACAACGCTTCCACAATTTCGTTGATTCGGTCAGGAGTCATGCCCGGTATGCCTGGCGGCCCAATCTTCTTATGACGATCCGGTAGCCCATGCCCCATACGTCTTGATCCACTTCGGCTGCAATTTTTTCCAATGTACCTTCTTGCTATTTTTATAGCATTGAATAGCACCTTTAGCTGCTCTTGCCTCTCTTGTTCCTCGTTTGTTGCTTGTTCATATCCTCTTACTAATTTTCTCTGAAACGTGTACGAGCGTGGAAGCAGGCTTTTCTGAGGCCTGCCACTTCCTCGTTCCACCAGTACGTTTCGCTTCTTGTTTTTTGGTTTCTTCTGCGAGGCATGCACATCGCATATCTTAATCGCCGTTTCTCTTAGCTCTTCTGCCGTGTTAATGTTTCTTCCTTTAAGGTGAGTTTCACCCTATGGCTAACTGTTTCTGGTCGAGCTTCTTTATCGACCATCCTGTTATGTCCTTTCGTATTAAGGGTGGGCCGGTTACGCCTAGGTCAAAATTGATGTAGGCGTGGTCGCTTAGGTTTCCTTCGGTGATACTCGCCAACCTGAAATCTTAGCCGCAACACTTGCAGATGCTGTAGTTATGTCGATGATGGAGCTCGACTCTCTTCAACGAAAAGTAGGATGGTCGCCGACGTTCCAGACCTAGAGATCGAGCTTAGATAAAACTCACACCAGCTGTCTTCTACGATTCAGTCTCGATTCCCCATTCGGCTGCCTTAGCGTTAAAATCGCCCGCTACCACTATTTGGGGGTTTCTTGACCTAACAGCATTTGCCAGCTCAATAAGTTCCTCTCAAACTGCTGTATTGTGTGGTTCGGTGAGTAATAGCAGCTAAAAGCGCCACCTTGTTGATCTCGACTCAGACAAATCCGGACCCGTTATCCCAGCCTGATATCGTTGTCGTTCTTGGGGCGTAGATTGCTGCTGTCTCTCTTGTATCAGCGAACCATCTATCCCCGTCTGTGTTATATGGCTCACTAACGAGTGCCACTGCGTACCCCGTGCTCCTAATGTTATGGAGCATCTTATGACCTTGTTCTGGAATCTCTGTAAAATTTCTATGTTGGAATTGGCTGATGAGCCCCACAGTTGCATTGCGTAGGTCCATATTGGCTTGATGATTACCTTGTAGAGAGTATTTTATTTTCCAGAGTGAATTGGGACTTTCTGCCAATCAGCCAATACATTTAGTTGAGCTTCAAACCGAGCTGTTTTCTTTTGGTGAGAATGTGTTTCTTCCATGTTAGGCGCCTATCCAGGTGAATGCCAAGATATTTGACGTCCTCAGCCTGTGCGAGTTGTTTGCTGTTCAGCATAACTGGTGGGCAGCTTGACTTGTTCAAGGTGAAGGTAATGTGAACAGATTTGGTTTCATTAGCCTTGATGCGCCATCATTGCAGCCATGTCTGTATTTTGTTCAGGTTTAATTGGAAGTTTTTGGATACATTTGCTGGATCTGAATGTGATGCCCATACTGCCTAGGTCGTCTGCAAATGTGGCTACCGTTGTTAAACGAGTAGTTGGTAAATCTGATGTGTACATTAGGTAGAGTACCGGCCCCAATACGCTACCCTGAGGAACTCCCGATAGGAAGTGATAGAGATCTGTATTGCTGTGTTATAAACTGTAATTGCAGTGTAGAATTTGAGTTGGTACAGTAACGAGAAGGAGCGAAGCGTCGAAAGCTTTAATCGAGTCGCTTAGTTATCGGAAATTCAAGTTGTTTGGCATTTGGCAAATTTGTGCACCTAAAATGAATTGAAATAAAATTTTATAAGTAAATGAACGAATTCAATACAAACCTTGAGTCAAATTAATTAATTAAAAGTTATTTTGAATTTGAATTTAAATAATTAAAAATTTGAGCGAAACTATTAAGAGATGGCGCCAGAGTCACATCTAAATTTAAAAAATAGTAAAATTTGACAGCTACCAAAAAATTTAATTAATTATAGATGTAAATAGTATAATTTTAATAGTTTTAAGAGTTTTGTAAATTAATTAGGTGATCATAGATGTTTAATGTGAACAATAGATTAAAGAAAAGAGAAAATTTTATAAAAGTGAAATTTTCATGCATATTACTTTTGTTACGCCCTGTATGAACAATCGAAAGTGAAAATAAATTGGTGTGCCATGAAAAATCGGAATTAACAAGGGGCTAGGTAAATTGAGGAGGTAGAAGGATTCTCTCTGAGATGCTGGGAGATGAGGACGTGTTAAATTTTGTCCGCAACTAAAATTACAATTTAGTAAGAAAAAGTTTAAAAATAAAAGGAAATACTTACCAGAAGGCCAGAAGCTGATTGTGCACGGCGAATTGATGGAAAGTGAGTTGTGATGGTTTAATAAAGAAACGAATAGACCTACAAGATAAAACTCAACACGAAATTTTGGTTATGCAACAAGAAAAGACTCACCAGATGAATTGCTGGGTTAAAGAAAGAACATTCGAAGTAAGCAAGCAGAACGATCAACAGATTAAATTGCAGTTCGTCAAATAAGGTAAAATTTCAAACTACAAAATTATTTCACTTGTAAAACGCAACTCACTTACAAAGTTTCAACCTTAAGTGCGATTATCGTAAAGTTCGACGTAATTAGTGGCATGCGCAAATTGTACGTTAGTAAATTCATGAAGAATACAGGGTATTGCAATAATAAAAGACATGTTTAGTTTGGTAATAATAGCTTTAATTTGTGTAAATTAGTTAACATGTGGGTAGAATTAAGTTGTTTGTTTGTTTTAGGATAAATTGCATTAATATAAGACGTACGAGGAGTTAATTATCAGTATTAAATTCAAAATAAATGTTTACCTTCATATCAAAATAAGTTTCATTGCAGTGAGAAGTTTTATTTCAAGAAGTAAATAAGCAGGTCACGTAACGGTAAGTCGAGGACACCACCTTACGTAGCAGTAATTCATTTTGGTGTTTTACCAAGAAGTTTCTGCCTTTTAAATAGGATTGTAGTATTTCATAGTGCTGGTCAAGGCAAGTGATTTTTAATTTTATAACGCAGACCCTCATGCCAGACCTTATCGACCGCTTGGCTCACATCCAAAAATGCCGCTGGGCAGAATCTTTTTTCTATATTGTTGTTGATAATATTTGCTAGTCTGTGTACTTGCTCGATAGTTCCGTGCTTGTCCTAAATCAAACTGGTGATTAGGTATGATGCCTTGTTGTTCGAGTAGAGGTTTTAATCTTTTTAGATAAATTTTTCAAAAGTTTTGAGAACATTGGTAGCAGGCTTATGCGTCTATATGATTTAACTTCTTCCGGTTTCTTGCCAGGTTTCAGTATCATCATTATTTGAGCCACCTTCCACAAGTTTGGGAAATATCGTATCCGTATAATTGCATTAAAGATAAAAGTAATTAGTTTTAGGCACTTTCTGATAATTCTTGTAGAATTTTTCCTGTAATTAGGTTAAATCCAGGGGCTTTTCTGATGTTCATTTTTTTCTGTATTGTACTTTTAATTTCTTTAATTTTGATGTTTTTAATGGAAGATCTAATTGGATAGAGACTTCAAGGTAATCTGTTATTCCTTTTCTTCTTCTAGTGTTGACATTGAGGAAATGGTTGGAAGACTTCCTTTAAGTGTTTGGCAAATAATTCAGCTTTCTCTTTGTCATTTCTTGCCCATTTGTTACTTGGTTCATCTTTGATTGATGGTAACTGACCTCCGAACGAATCGGAGACAAAGGAAACCACCCTTTTGCCACCGGACACTCCCCCAAATTTTTCCCGTTTTCTCGGATTTGGGCCCAATTTTAGGCAGGAAACTGTTTGATTTCCAGGGGAAACTGTTTTCACCAAAAAGCGGGAAACTGTTTTCACCCCTTTAATTGGGCGCCGACCGGGGCAAAATTTTGGGGGAAAGCAGCTTTTTCGGAGAAGATTCGACCGGGGATCTTTAAGTCCGTACGAGGTCGAGTAACTTCCCGAATGTTGCTCGGAGCAAAAGTGTTGGAGGTAGTAACACCAATCTGCGTATAATACCGCGCCTCTGGCGCGGTATTTGACCCTTTTTCGGGAAAGCTCCGCCCGGGGGGATTTTACGTCCGCAGGGAGCCGAGAGAAACCTTCCGGATCCTATCGCGCATTTTATCTCACGCCCGCAGGGGATAACTATCGCGTACAATACACAGAGAGGTTTTTCAAGGTTTTTCCCGACGGGGTAATTAAAAAATTAAATAAAGAAGGAAATAGTAACAAAGATAAAGAACGAATCAAAAAAAAAGGGCAATAACTAATTCATTTGTAAAAAATAAAAGGGAAAAAAACAAAAAAAAATTAAAAAGCTATAGTGAAGTGTAAGGGGAAATTATTGAGTAATAATAACGAAAATTGTTGTAAAAAGGGTTGCAGAAATCCAGAATAAAGGAAAAAAGATTAAAGAAGAACCATGAATAGGGAAACTGACACAAGAAAAAAAAGGAAACTGATATGGTTTTAAAAAGGAAAAAAAATTGGCCACGAAAGGGGTTTTTTATTTGGAATTTTTTGGATCCCACCGGAACGGAAAAGGGGAAGAGGACGGCCTAGGAGAAGCTGGAGACGATATCGATGGGGCGATGAATTCAGAAACATGGAAGAAGAGTTGTTTTCAGGATAGAAAGAGATGGAAACTGGGAACGGAAAGGCGGCTCTAGCCGTAGAAACGGGCCACATACATACAATTACGACCGGGGATTTTATGTCCGCACGGGTAGAGAAACCTTCCGAATCCCATCGCGCACTTTATCTCACGCCCGTGGGGATAAATATTGCGCATTAAGAATCGGCGTAAATCACGTGTTTGTGTCATAAGTTGACTCATCATGTTTTAAGTTTACTTATATTTTGTGATCGTTGATTTGAAGTTTGATTTGTGGCCGAGGACGAGAACGTCTGATGACAGCAGTAACCATTGCTGAAAGCTCACAAATATTGTTTCGTTTTATTGTTCATTTAACCTTATAATTTTAAAAAATTTGAACCGAATATATTTTTATTACTTTGAAGATTCCTTTATAGTAAGTCTATAAAACTCCCATATGCGGCAACACAATTTGAATTTTATATTTAATTTTCTAAATATTAGTTATCCAAGTTGTAGATTAGAAAATTTCAGCTGTTAATTTCCAATTCTAAAAGTTGTACGTATTGTAATTTTTGCACAAAAATTTAGTTTTTTGGTCGTTACAGTGATCCAATTGTTGATTGAATTTCGAGTTTTTTTCAATCCAAGTTGTTTGGGATTTGATCATTGCCTTGGATATATTTTTTGTACCGGCTTTTGTAAGCAATTTTGAGGAAATTATCCGAACTTCGTTTGAAGGATTTATTCGTCCAAGTTTTAACATCCTGGAAGAATTGGAATTATCGCTGAAATTGTTGAAACGATCCAATAACATCTTCGAGGTAGGTTTGATAATTATTATTACCGCATTATGTTAATTCCGACTTTTAGGGTTTTTTGTGTCCCTTTTGGTTTCTTTTGAGTGATCCAAAATATTTTGAATTGCCGATCGAGTTTTCGACCGAAAGGAGTCTGGCCAAAGTTTTTAATTCACCACGACTTGTCAATCCGAGGTCCACCTGAATCCTGCTATTCCATCTTTATCAGATTTGTCCATCTGTCAAGAACGAAGACTCAACAAGATAAGATTTTGTTTGTGCCTTCAGATTTAATTTGTTACGTTTTGAAATTTATTAAATATTATTGCGCGGATTATTTCCATTGGGTCGTTCTTTTGAATGTGTTTATTTTGTCTAAAAGATCAAGAATTGTCAGTTGATTATTTTGAAAACTGTGATTTCGTCACAGGGTTGTACGTATACGTGATATCATGTAAATCATGGAAGATAAATAATTTGAAATAAAACAATACCGCTACGAAGAACTATGAATAGTAAAATAGGTACTTACACTCGAGAATTAGGATGTTACTCGTTATGTTATGACGAATTTTGTATCTGCTATAATTCATATGCAAAAAAATTTCCGAAATATTTTATGCTAGTTATGCCAAATATTTATAACACAGAAGAAACAAGTTCTGTAGGAGAAAGAGGACAGAAGTGTGTGAAGAAGGCGGCGGGAACGGGAAGAAGTGCGGTGGAACGGTGGTAAAGGAGTGGGAAAGTCGGTGGGGGAGACCATCGGAGTGCAAATAACCAAATTTGTAAGATATGGTATGCCCAAGAATATTATGTATAGGCGTCATTTTCGATGAAGGGCTTTTCGAAATCATTTAAAATCAAGTTCTGGGGTATCGAAGAGCCATGTCTACAATATGAGGTGACAGGACTACAAAGAGTAAATCATTAAACAACAATGGAACTGGATTGCTTACTCAACTTAAATTTGGTAGTCGAAGGAGTAAGTACTAATAAATAATTTTATAATGTCGGAAGCTTTAAAATGTACTAATTGAGAACTGATATCAAATGCGATTCAAGTTGAAGAGGTACGGTTTGTACACGTGTTGAAAAATTATGTTATGAAGTCTGCAGAACAACTTGAAGAAAATTTTCGAAGAGGTTGCAACGTGATTCGACAGTACGAAGTACAAGCATTAATGGTGATTACCTAACGATTTTATAACACCGACGCTTTGAAATGCCGAAACAAATTCACAAACATTACCAGATCATTACGGTGCCGATAACATCAAAATCTGCAAAGTGGTTTGCTTCACGAAAGAAAAGAAATTTTAGAAGTAAACTGAATTGAAATGAGAGGAACAAGTATTAATTCGGTCTGCGATATCTTAACAACAATGGAAGGCGTTTAACGTTTATTATTGTGCCAGTCATGCAAGGAAGAGGCAAGGAAGAGGCTTCACGTGAAAACACATTTTAATTGTAACCCGGAAGACGCCAATTTAATTCCTTGTCACGAATTCAGTATCATCATCAGCCAAGAAGATCGTAATTGGTGGCAAACATATAAAAAGGAGAAGATCAAACTTTGGCGTGTTTGATTTCCTCTCAGTCTTTTCAACATCAGAAGACTCAAAGACTGGCAACTAGTCGGCCGGCGGTCCAAATTTACCTGGAGAAGTCATAGTGATACGTATTGACAGACACATAAACAATAGCAACTTGAAATACGTTGTGCCACATTACGATGCGTTGGGGAAAGAGATTGGATTATTGGTCCAGGGAATTAAGCTAAACAGTCCTATCGATAAAGACGGTCGTATTTCTTTGAACGACCGCATCATGAAAATTAACGGTCAAAGCGGTACACCTCCAAGCACTACGCAAATACGAATGGCTCGCCAAAAAGATTTTGAATATAATTTTGCCTTCGAAATTACTGTACTTCCGCTCTGTACTGTACTGCAATGGTTGATAAGCGCGTGGCGAAGAATCTTGTGAAAATATAGATAGAAAAATAATTTTGTGGTAGTGATTGGTCGTTAATTTTTATGTAATTGATCGAACTGTGATCATGTTCAGCGAAACAATAATTTAATGAAAATTCCAGCGAAATGTATCGATATCACATGCCAGAACTTTTGTTTGGAACGTACAAAATTACGTAGACAAGGCAATTTCCACAAAAACTAAAACAAAACTAAAAAGAATTAGTTTTGTAAAAGTTTTTGTAGACTCAAAACCGGCGTGTCCGACGCAATAACATAAACTTACTATAAATAGAAGGGTACACACAGTAGACGCAACGCAATCGTCAAAAATGTAGTAGCCAAGGATCACGCTTAAAAAGTTGAAAATAAGAAAAACGGCTAAGAGGAAATCAAACAATTATTATCAGAATTTCTGCTGAAATAAACAACCATGAATTGAAAGTTGAGTTAAATAGAAATAAGGTTCAAAGTAACACGAAGATAGGTACAAAGTATGCATTAAACATTTAATAAACTGTATACATCAACATTATTTTTAATTTAACGTTAAATATGTTTATCTACTATCATTTAATAATGTCAAACTTTATGACGTTTTAATAAAATCGTAATAGCTTGTTTTACCGCACTAGTGGGGTAAAGTGTTACTTACCCCACGGGAAATTAAAATAAATATTTATTATTTATTATAAACATTAATTATACATTTTTACAATTTGAAATATTAATACCGGCCGAAGTTGAATCAATGCAGCTAATATTGGCAGAAGAATTTTGAACATTCAGAATATTTTCATTTACTCCCATAATTTTGGTTGCAATTTGCTTTTTGTTTTGAAGATATCAATCTCATTCTTAGTGAAATTTAAGTCACTGATGTTAGTAAACCTATTGTGGAACTTATGGACTGTTTTGGTGGCTTGTTGTTATGTAATTTTGCTTTTTTCTTTCCTAAGATTTTTAGTTTGTTATTCTTTCTGCTGATCCTTTTGTTTGAATATAGATTTCATGTCTTCTATTTCACTCATGTATATATCCAATTCAACTTTATGTAGATGTTCAACCATCGATGTGTAGGTATCAAATAAAATTTCATTAATGTGGATTATTCTACTGTAATGCAAGTTTTTTTCATGTTTTGAGGCTTGTTTTGTAGAACAAATTTTACGGTGTTCCTTCGTATTCTTTGGAAATCTACATTTAATGAAGGTAGGTATCAGATCTTCGTTAATGCATGTGTTTATAAAACCGATGTGTTGTTGTCGTCTGCATCTTGCTTTTATCAACCTCTCGTATTTCTGGAGTAAAAGGACATACTAGCCATAATTCAATTTGAAATGAAAACTGTATACTCCAATGTAAGATATTTCTATATTATGGTTTAACTAACTAATTTTATCTGTTATTTCGATCATGTTAGTATAATAACCATGTGTGATGATTACGTTTGCGTGTTTATGTTTTTAACTGTATCTTAAATATTTGACGCGTAAGTTATTTTTGAGATGATCTGTATCTTGTTGTCAAATTCTTTATATATTTTTATTATAGATTGTCCTGAAGATGGCATAAAGCCGAAACCGGTTGACAAATTAGTATTTGTAGTTTTTGTAAGAATATACCTTTAATCCAAAACCTTAATTAACAATAATAACAAGAAGAAACAAAACGTGCAATAAACACGTGCCATACTTTATTTTATTTAAAATGCTCCTTTTCTATCGGTCATTTAACTAAACGACTCTTTAAATACGTTAATATTACCGAGCGGAACAGAGAACCCAGAAATTAAAATTGAAATAAAATCTATAAGATTAAAAAATCTTTGATATTTAATTTTAAATTTAAATTAAGTATTTTTTATAATTTATTTTTTAATGTTAATATTTTTTACATTTCAAAATTATAGTTTCTTTTTGAAATTCTTTTTTGTATTTTCGCATTTCGCTCAGGGAGTACTAGTTTAGGTTTTTCAAATTCTATTAGTTTCCCTTGATTGGCCTTTTGTTTTGTTATGGTGTTTTCCATCGAATTTACTTCTCCGTGCTCTTTTTTAATCTTGTTCTGTCGCTTTTTTTCAAGGAGGTTTTTCATGAACAGAGCAGCGATCTTCTCAAGCGCGCCGACTGGCTCGAATTTTCTCTCCAATCTCTTGCTCACACCTCTGCACAATGCTGTTCTCTGCCACTTGTGAGGCGCGGGATCCCGTAGTCTATAGCTTAGTGTGTAGCCGATCCAGTGCCATCGTCAGCCTCTCGTCCGTTCTACCCACTCTATCAGGTCGGCAATTTCGTCCATTCCCTGACATGGCGTGCTTTTTTTGTGCGCATGTTGTTCCTCATGTTCTTGTACATGCAGCAGTCGGCTACGAAAATTTGAGCAGTTTGTAGCCGTGCATTTCATATTCTGCCAATTCAGAAGGTTCTGGCTCGTGGTTATCGTCTTTGAATCGCTGCTGGAGCTTGCCGTGAATCTCTTTCACAGCAATTCTCATCTCACTTGTACACTCCTGTTGCTTTGCTAGAGTACGCTTCTGACGTCCACCAACATTATTGTATCCCATATCTTGCGTCACCTCCTGCTCTTGCTATAGCTGGTGGAAATCACTTCCAAAATCTCTTGCAGATGTCGTATCATCCTATAAGCCACTACTACAGCGCTTTCCATGGCGCTTGTTGAATGTTCTGTGTCTGGATGAGACGTTTCATCCGCTCCATATCTCTCGTTTAGTTTTTGTCTTGTTTGGTGACTGCTTCCTCTCCTTTTCACACCATATGAACAATTTGTCATCCACGTACAGTTTTCTGTATTCAATCCTAGCCTTCCTGTCGTTTATGTTCTTTTCCTTGACTTTCTCAATGATTTAACCCTGCATTACTCTTTCTTTTGTGCAAGATCATTTTCAAAATACTATATTCTTGTTCCTTTTGTTTTCTCTTATTCTACATTACAGATAATTTTTGGCTAAGGTTTTTCATTTCTGCTACCACCATCTCCTTTCGCTACTTTATGATCTCAATTACCTCTACCTGTATTTCCATTTCTTTTCTAATAAATTCCTCTCCCGCTCTCCACTTTGTCCTCCACTCTGCGCCCAGTACTTGTTTCCTTTATCCACACAATCCTACGCCTCCTTCTTTCCATCTCGTATCGCTCCATCTATGCTTCCAAGCCATTTATTATCCTCTCCTGCCCGTTTTTAGACTATTGACTAAGCTACTACTTATATCTTCTTGCCCATTTAATTTATTACACTAAAAGTTATATTCTTATGTAAATCTACCTCAGTTGTGAGATTGTTAGAAAACGAGCAATTTATGACTCCTAGTTTAAAAGTGCAGTGAGACTGCGTGAAAACAAAACAGTGATTGTTGGTATAAGAGATATTAGATAAAAGTGGTAGCAAGTAGAGAAGATAAAAAACAGAAGAAAAGTCTAAAAAAAGGTGTTAAAAAGTATCAATAAAAGTGAGGTTATAGAGCGAGTATTTCAGAGGTGTAGATCAGAGCGGTCGTTCTTAGCGCGAGTATTAGGGAAGAGTAGGCAACACTTCATAAAATGCTTAAGTTGTACAGGAAAAAGTATTGAAATCGTGAAAGTAGACAACACACCATACTAAAGCAAACAAATTCATACACTAGAGAAACATACTACATTTTATGCCTGTACATGTGAAAAACCATTCAAGTTGGAATACTGTATGAGTTCTGAAAAAAATCATGTGGCAATGAAACAACAACCGATGAGAATAGTAAAAAATAACAGCCCTCTACGATATATTTAGAAGGAGTAAACAGATGAGTACATCACCAACTGGAACAGCAAAAAAAAATAGCTAGGTCACATCATGAAAAATGGTGATAGGGAATCAACAAAACTATCGACAATAACCAGATCAAATAAGAAAGAGAGAAAGACCCAAATTACGATGGTGAGACTGCGTGGTGGAAGATGGTTGTAGAGAAATTGAGACAGTTGGTTAACGACAAAAATTATGGAGAGAAATAATCAATGAAGGAAGAACACATCACAATCTTTAGGAAGAACGGTGAAATAATTGAATCTGTAAGAGAACTAATCTCCCTCTATAAAAAGATTCTGAAGGGTAAATAATAATAAATCTACTCTGCAAAGTTACCAATTCATGTCTATTTGCAAAGTTTTTCTTTATTTATTACTAGCTGGATACCCAGCTTCGCCCGGGTCTCATTAAAAGGTGGAACTCTGCCTTTGTCTGAATGATTGAATAGCTGGATACCCGGCTTCGCCCGGGGTCTCCTATAATTAAAATACTTTGCCTTTGTGTGAAGTATTTAGATTTTCCAGTATCCTGCTTCGCTTAAGGTTTTCTTCTCGACGAAATCTTGCTTCCCGTTGCTAGAGCGTTTCAGAATGATTTTTAGTGTTCCCGTTGTCGAGTGTTTTAGAACGGTTTATATTGTACTCTACAATTTTCTCTACAGCTTTTCTTCTCCAGTATTTTAAATCACTTATAATAGTGTAGGTACTGAATGTGAATATACCAACGTAAAATTACCATATATCAATTACAGGTATTGGCGATGGGAATCTCGTTAATCCATTCATGCTCGTCCGCAATTTATCACTTTTTTTTTTAAATTAAGCTTTTCGGTCCCGGTTTTTAGCGGAAAACCTCTTTAGGGTCCTAGAGAGTAACTGTGCAAAATTTGGTTGGGATCGGTCGAACGGTCTAGGAGTCTATAAGGAACAAACACACACACAAACACACAAACATACATCCATTTTTATATATATAGATAGAAGATAGAAGATAATTTTAAATTCACCCTGTATGGGAATCTCGTTCCATTCATGCGCGTCCGCAATTTTTCACTTTTTTTTTAAATTAAGCTTTTCGGTCCCGGTTTTAGCGGAAAACCTCTTTAGGGTCCTAGAGAGTAACTGTGCAAAATTTGGTTGGGATCGGTCGAACGGTCTAGGAGTCTATAAGGAACAAACACACACACACACACACAAACACACACACAAACACACAAACATACATCCATTTTATATATATATAGATAGAATAGATAGAAGATAATTTTAAATTCACCCTGTATGGGAATCTCGTTCCATTCATGCGCGTCCGCAATTTTCACTTTTTTTAAATTAAGCTTTTCGGTCCCGGTTTTAGCGGAAAACCTCTTTAGGGTCCTAGAGAGTAACTGTGCAAAATTTGGTTGGGATCGGTCGAACGGTCTAGGAGTCTATAAGGAACAAACACACACACAACACACACACAAACACACAAACATACATCCATTTTATATATATAGATAGAAGATAGAAGATAATTTTAAATTCACCCTGTATGGGAATCTCGTTCCATTCATGCGCGTCCGCAATTTTTCACTTTTTTTAAATTAAGCTTTTCGGTCCCGGTTTTAGCGGAAAACCTCTTTAGGGTCCTAGAGAGTAACTGTGCAAAATTTGGTTGGGATCGGTCGAACGGTCTAGGAGTCTATAAGGAACAAACACACACACAACACACACACAAACATACATCCATTTTTATATATATAGATGCAAAATTATTCTGCTTTTGAATTGACTATGCTGAATTGTTTGACTAGTCAAGTTTGAACAAAATTTTAATAACTTTTTTAATTTAGATTTCAAGCACGAATTAATAAAAATTTTGAAAGATATTATGTACACAATTCAAATATGCCATACCAGAATTCAAATAGAAAATTATAATTTGCAAGAGTTAAAAAATATAGTTGAAGAACAACAAAAGAAATACCTTGAGAACATTACCATAATAAAAAATTGTAGTGCTGAGGTTTTAAAACCTTTGATTATACATGTTAAGTATAACATCGGCCGAGTTCTTCAAATGGCTTACCATCTTAATAATGTGGTAAGGTTACAAATTACTTTTTGTTGCCAAATAATATTCTTTCAACTTACAGGCAAGCAACTTTCGAGCATTAGAAATTCAAAATAAAATTATAAACGCTGCCTATAATCTTAACATGAAAAACACTTCTTTCTTGATTGCAAAATTGACCGACACTGAGCAAGGAATAATGGAACTCAAAAACTATTGTATTTATGGTTGAGGCACTGTAAAAGGATTATTTGAGTTGGTTGAAGTTAGTGTCGATGATGAAAAGGGTAAAGGTATTTGACTTGCTCTGTGCACACTTTTTAATGATGGTTTTTAGATTCTGAAAACATGAGCGAAATTGCTAAGTACATAATTAGCAATGGAGTTGTTATAGGTGCACATTTGGGAAAAAGTATCAAGAATGATATTTTATTTGTTTAATGGACAAATTATATCTTTTGGAGATTTTGAGTTTTGATTCGAATTAATCTAATACAAAATTTTTAAATTACTGGGTTACTAAATTTTGTTAACATTACTTATTTGGACGATTTCTTTGCAAATATAAATTTTTACATTTTAACGGTAAATATTATTGGTTTATAATTTAAATATTATTATTCTCACGTCATTCGAAAACAAAGTTTTATATTAACAGCAGTGGATAAGATAATAAAAGTTAATAAATATTTAACCTACTTACCAAGCACACATTGGGGAAAGTATAAATTACAGATTTTGTTTTCATTTTATGTGTATTTAATCAATCTATTAATAAAATTTATTTAACATTAAGATATACAAATTATTGTAAAATATCCGCGTCCATGTTCATACAAGGTTCTCATTTGTCGACGTATTATTTGTATTTATGTTTATTATATTGTATTTGTATTTATTTGTTTGCTAGCTATGCGTAGAACATAATAAATAAATATTTTTTTTTATTAACTCAGTATACAGCAATTTGCTTGTTAGGCATTAGGCGTTTAGTCTGACAATATAAATAACATGTATAGAATTATTCCATTGAAGAATATCTACAATAAATTTACTGATTTCCAATTTTTATGTACCTTCGCACTTCCGGTTCATCTGTATCTGTCTATGAGATCTGTAGGTTGGTATCTTTTTAGTCTGCGAACTTCAATTGTAACCACTAGCAGTTTGTTTGCATATAAGTTAGGATGATGTAGCAGCCTTTTACTATATTTAGCACTAACTGTTTTTATTGTTTCTCTGACTGAAGATAGTAGTATATAGCGTTGTATCACTTCATTTGTCACGTATCTTTTTTTTTTGGTGCGCTGGGAAGGGGGAACTCTTCATGAACACCACCCAGATGTTGTGAGTGGTAGTTTCGGACTCTTACCGACTAAAACCCCCTCCCTTTTGGTGGACTGCAGGAGCGGATATCCGTCTTCCGACATTTCTTCGCTCCTCATGCAGATTTCGTGCTAAGGAAGTTTCCTTCCTGATGTACTTGTAGGTTCTTGTGTTGTTGTGTTTTCCTCTATTTCGCGTATTATACTGTTATATCTCTAAGGCTTTGTTCTCCTCTTTCGTCACGTTCTTTTCTGGAAAGGATGTTTCTAATTAAGTTTGTTATTGTTGTCCACTTCTCCTGGTTTTCCAGCATCTGGGGTATTAGCGTTTCTCAGGTTAATGTTATTCCCAGTGCTTCGTTTGACTGCTTTCTTCTGACCACTTTTGACCACTGTGAAGTCCATCCCATGACCCGAGCCAGATCTCGAGATTGGGAATCAAGTCGTGCGTCCATCTTCCCTTAACTCCGCTGTCCCACCTGTTTTGCCAGAGCTGTCTTAGTTCGTTTGCCACTACTTTTTGTCCTGTTTCAGGTAGGTTTTCCATCGACCGAGAGCCTGTAGGTCTATAGGCATGCAACGCGCGATTACAAGTACCGCCGCCTCTGAACGGTCTGTACGCGCACACCGTTCTAATTGCGGCTCTTCTTTGAATTTTCGCTATGATGCTTTTGTAGGACTCATATCGCATCGCCTCGTGCCACAGGGGCTCCGTATAACAACATCAAGTGTGTCACCGAGTTTGGGAGTTTTCTCTTGCTGGTCGTGGGGCCCGCCATGTTGGGCATGAGTTTCTGCAGAGCAGATTGAGTTTTCGGCCTTGTTTGCGGCCATTAGCAGGTGTTGCTTGTACCCTGGTGTTTATCAAGTGTGACCCGAGGCTCTTCAAGGTCCCTCTCGGGGATAATCTTGCCCTCTATCATGAAGTGGGTATTTGCGATCTTCCTCCTTCCCATAGGAAGGAGTCCTTCTCTCCTCTCCGGCACCATCCGAAGACTGTGGTTTCTCATCCATTTATTTAGAGTAGTCAGCGCTTCATTCACTTTTGCAAATAGATCTTGCGCCGTTTTGGCCGCGGCAATCCCCATC
Source organism: Lycocerus yunnanus (assembly GCA_036346125.1). Taxonomy (NCBI): domain Eukaryota; kingdom Metazoa; phylum Arthropoda; class Insecta; order Coleoptera; family Cantharidae; genus Lycocerus; species Lycocerus yunnanus. The sequence continues at coordinate 465,466 of JARFIX010000157.1, read as the reverse complement.
ACGTCATTCGCGTATGCAACCAAAGAAACTCCTTCGGGCATCGTCAGTCTCGGCACTTCGTCGTAAAAGACGTTCCATAACGTCGGCCTGAGAACCGACCCCTGTGCCACTCCGCTGCTTATGTTTCTGGATGCCTGCATCTCTTTTCGTCTATTTGTAACGTTCTATGAGAGAGGTAGTCCGCCATTATATTGTACAAGTAGTTTGTTATACCTCTATCGTTTAGGGCTTGGAGAATGTCTGCCCATTTGACGGAGTTGAACGCGTTTTTAACGTCCACTGAAACCAGTGCGACGTATTTTTGCGTGCGCCATGTTCCTTCTCTTTCTCTCTTGACTGTGTTGGTCATGGTTTCCAGAGCATTGGTTGTGGAAAACCCCTTTCTGAAACCGTATTGATTCGGGGCTAGACCTCCGGTTTTGTCTATTTCTTCGTGCAGCCTTTTCACTAGAAGCCTTTCGAATAATTTCCCCATATCGTCGAGGAGACATATGGGTCTATATGAACTTGGAAGATGGAGGGGTTTGTCTCCCTTTCCCAGTAGCACTAGCTTGGCTCTCTTCCATATCTCCGGGTATTTTCCTTGCAAGAGGTAGTGATTTAGTACCCGGAGGATCTCTTCTGGGCAGCTCTCCGCCATGCGTTTTATAATGAGCGCCGGTATCGCATCAGGGCCGGTGCTTTGTTTGTGGGCATTTTAGTAGAGCGCTCTGGTTCCAACTGAGTGAATTGTAGAACTTCCTCTGCCAGAACGGTTTTTTTAATTTTCTCTCCTGACCTCATGTGTAGGGAACAACGTTTCCACAATTTCGTTGATTCGGTTAGGAGTCATGCCCGGTATAGCCTGGCGGCCCAATCTTCTTATGACGATCCGGTAGCCCATGCCCCATACGTCTTGATCCACTTCGGCTACAATTTTTTTCCAATGTACCTTGTTGCTATTTTTTATAGCATTAGATAGCACCTTTTTAGCGGCTCTTGCCTCTTGTTCCTCGTTTGTTGCTTGTTCATATCCTCTTACTAATTTTCCCTGGAAACGTCTACGAGCGTGGAAGCAGGCTTTTCTGAGGCCTGCCACTTCCTCGTTCCACCAGTACGTTTCGCTTCTTGTTTTTTGGTTTCTTCTGCGAGGCATGCACATATCGCATATCTTAATCGCCGTTTCTCTTAGCTCTTCTGCCGTGTTAATGTTTCTTCCTTTAAGGTGAGTTTCCACTCCTATGGCTAACTGTTTCTGGTCGAGCTTCTTTATCGACCATCCTGTTATGTGCCTTCGTATTAAGGGTGGGCCGGTTACGCCTACGTCAAAATTGATGTAGGCGTGGTCGCTTCGAGTTTTCTCCGGTGATACCCGCCAACCTGAAATCTTAGCTGCAACACTTGCAGAAGCTGTAGTTATGTCGATGATGGAGCTCGACTCTCTTCGACGGAAAGTAGGATGGTCGCCGACGTTCCAGACCTAGAGATCGAGCTTAGATAAAAACTCGCACACCAGCTGTCTTCTACGATTCAGTCTCGATTCCCCATTCGGCTGCCTTAGCGTTAAAATCGCCCGCTACCACTATTTGGGGGTTTCTTGACCTAACAGCATTTGCCAGCTCAATAAGTTCCTCTCAAACTGCTGTATTGTGTGGTTCGGTGAGTAATAGCAGCTAAAAGCGCCACCTTGTTGATCTCGACTCAGACAAATCCGGACCCGTTATCCCAGCCTGATATCGTTGTCGTTCTTGGGGCGTAGATTGCTGCTGTCTCTCTTGTATCAGCGAACCATCTATCCCCGTCTGTGTTATATGGCTCACTAACGAGTGCCACTGCGTACCCCGTGCTCCTAATGTTATGGAGCATCTTATGACCTTGTTCTGGAATCTCTGTAAAATTTCTAAGTTGGAATTGGCTAATGAGCCCCACAGTTGCATTGCGTAGGTCTATATTGGCTTGATGATTACCTTGTAGAGAAGTATTTTATTTTCCAGAGTAAATTGGGATTTTCTGCCAATCAGCCAATACATTTGGTTGAGCTTAAACCGAGCTGTTTTCTTTTGATGAGAATGTGTTTCTTCCATGTTAGGCGCCTATCCAGGTGAATGCCAAGATATTTGACGTCCTCAGCCTGTGCGAGTTGTTTGCTGTTCAGCATAACTGGTGGGCAGGTTGACTTGTTCAAGGTGAAGGTAATGTGAACAGATTTGGTTTCATTAGCCTTGATGCGCCATCGTCGCAGCCATGTCTGTATTTTGTTCAGGTTTGATTGGAGGTTTTGGATGCGTTTGTTGGATCTGAATGTGATGCCAATACTGCTTAGGTCGTCTGCAAATGTGGCTACCGTTGTTAAACGAGTGGTTGGTAAATCTGATGTGTAGATTAGGTAGAGTACCGGCCCCAATACGCTACCCTGAGGAACTCCCGATAGGAAGTGATAGAGATCTGTATTGCTGTGTTATAAACTGTAATTGCAGTGTAGAATTTGAGTTGGTACAGTAACGAGAAGGAGCGAAGCGTCGAAAGCTTTAATCGAGTCGCTTAGTTATCGGAAATTCAAGTTGTTTGGCATTTGGCAAATTTGTGCACCTAAAATGAATTGAAATAAAATTTTTATAAGTAAATGAACGAATTCAATACAAACCTTGAGTCAAATTAATTAATTAAAAGTTATTTTGAATTTAAATTTAAATAATTAAAAATTTGAGCGAAACTATTAAGAGATGGCGCCAGAGTCACATCTAAATTTAAAAAATGGTAAAATTTGACAGCTACCTAAAAATTTAATTAATTATAGATGTAAATAGTATAATTTTAATAGTTTTAAGAGTTTTGTAAATTAATTAGGTGATCATAGATGTTTAATGTGAACAATAGATTAAAGAAAAAGAGAAACATTTTTATAAAAGTGAAATTTTCATGCATATTACTTTTGTTACGCCCTGTATGAACAATCGAAAGTGAAAATAAATTGGTGTGCCATGAAAAATCGGAATTAACAAGGGGGCTAGGTAAATTGAGGAGGTAGAGAGGATTCTCTCTGAGATGCTGGGAGATGAGGACGTGTTAAATTTTGTCCGCAACTAAAATTACAATTTAGTAAGAAAAAGTTTAAAAATAAAAAGGAAATACTTACCAGAAGGCCAGAAGCTGATTGTGCACGGCGAATTGATGGAAAGTGAGTTGTGATGGTTTAATAAAGAAACGAATAGACCTACAAGATAAAACTCAACACGAAATTTTGGTTATGCAACAAGAAAAGACTCACCAGATGAATTGCTGGGTTAAAGAAAGAAAATTCGAAGTAAGCAAGCAGAACGATCAACAGATTAAATTGCAGTTCGTCAAATAAGGTAAAATTTCAAACTACAAAATTATTTCACTTGTAAAACGCAACTCACTTACAAAGTTTCAACCTTAAGTGCGATTATCGTAAAGTTCGACGTAATTAGTGGCATGCGCAAATTGTACGTTAGTAAATTCATGAAGAATACAGGGTATTGCAATAATAAAAGACATGTTTAGTTTGGTAATAATAGCTTTAATTTGTGTAAATTAGTTAACATGTGGGTAGAATTAAGTTGTTTGTTTGTTTTAGGATAAATTGCATTAATATAAGACGTACGAGGAGTTAATTATCAGTATTAAATTCAAAATAAATGTTTTACCTTCATATCAAAATAAGTTTCATTGCGAGTAGAGAAGTTTTATTTCAGAGAAGTAAGTAAATAAGCAGGTCACGTAACGGTAAGTCGAGGACACCACCTTACGTAGCAGTATATTCATTTTGGTGTTTTACCAAGAAGTTTCTGCCTTTTAAATAGGATTGTAGTATTTCATAGTGCTGTCAAGGCAAGTGATTTTTAATTTTATAACGCAGACCCTCATGCCAGACCTTATCGACCGCTTGGCTCACATCCAAAAATGCCGCTGGGCAGAATCTTTTTTCTATATTGTTGTTGATAATATTTGCTAGTCTGTGTACTTGTTCGATAGTTCCGTGCTTGTCCATAAATCTAAACTGGTGATTAGGTATAATGTCTTGTTGTTCGAGTAGAGGTTTTAATCTTTTAGATAAATTTTCTCAAAAAGTTTTGAGAGTATTGGTACCAAGCTTATGGGTCTATATGATTTAGCTTCTTCCGGTTTCTTGCCAGGTCTCAGTATCATGATTATTTGAGCCACCTTCCACAAGGTTGGGAAATATTGTATGCGTATAATTGCATTAAAGATAAAAGTAATTAGTTTTAGGCACTTTTTTGATAATTCTTGTAGAATTTTTTCTGTAATTAGGTTAAATCCAGGGGCTTTTCTGATGTTCATTTTTTTCTGTATTGTACTTTTAATTTCTTTAATTTTGATGTTTTTAACGGGAAGATCCAATTGGAAAGGGACTTCAAGGTAATCTGTTATTCCTTTTCTTCTTCTAGTGTTGACATAGAGGAAATGGTTGAAAGACTTCCTTTAAATGTTTGGCAAATAACTCAGCTTTCTCTTTGTCATTTCTTGCCCATTTGTTACTTGGTTCATCTTTGATTGATGGTAACTGACCTCCGAACGAATCGGAGACAAAGGAAACCACCCTTTTGCCACCGGACACTCACCCAATTTTCGATTCTCGGATTTGGGCCCAATTTTAGGCAGGAAACTGTTTGATTTCCACGGAAACTGTTTTCACCTGAGCGGGAAACTGTTTTCACCTATGGGCGCCCGACCGGGGCAAAATGTTGGGAAAGCAGCAGTCGGAGAAGATTCGACCGGGGATCTTTAAGTCCGTACGAGTCGAGTAACTTCCCGAATGTTGCTCGGAGCAAAAGTGTTGGAGGTAGTAACACCAATCTGCGTATAATACCGCGCCTCTGGCGCGGTATTTGATCCTCTCGGGTAGCTCCGACCAGGGATTTTACGTCCGCACGAGCCGAGAGAAACCTTCCGGATCCTATCGCGCATTTTATCTCACGCCCGCAGGGGATAACTATCGCGTACAATACACAGAGAGGTTTTGTCAAGGATTTCCCGACAGGTAATTAATAAAGAAGAAAATAAATAAAGAAGGAAATAGTAACGACGAGATAAAGAACAAATAAAGAAGGGCAGAAAGGCGATAGAGGTACTGAATTCATTTTTGTGGAAAAAAATATAAGGAAAGAAACAAAAAAGAATGTACAAAGCTATAGTCCGAAGTGTGATGATGTATGGCGCAGAAGTGTGGGATGTGAGTGCAAGTAATAGACGAAAATTGTTGGCCACAGAAATGGACTGCTTAAGAAGAAGTTGCAGAATATCCAGAATGGAAAGGATAAGAAATGAAATTATAAGAAGAACCATGAATATGGAAACTGACATAGCGGAAGAAATTGAAAAGCGACAACTGATATGGTTCGGACATACAAAGAGAATGGAAGAAAGTAGATGGCCACGAAAGGTATTGGAATGGATCCCACCAGAACGGAGGAGAAGAGGACGGCCTAGGAGAAGCTGGAGAGACGATATCGATGGGGCGATGAATTCCAGAAACATGGAAGAAGAGTTATGTCAGGATAGAAAGAGATGGAAACTGGGAACGGAGAGGCGGCTCTAGCCGTAGAAATCCTGCACATACATACAATTACGACCGGGGATTTTATGTCCGCACGGGTAGAGAAACCTTCCGAATCCCATCGCGCACTTTATCTCACGCCCGTGGGGATAAATATTGCGCATTAAGAATCGGCGTAAATCACGTGTTTGTGTCATAAGTTGACTCATCATGTTTTTAAGTTTACTTATATTTTGTGATCGTTGATTTGAAGTTTGATTTGTGGCCGAGGACGAGAACGTCTGATGACAGCAGTAACCATTGCTGAAAGCTCACAAATATTGTTTCGTTTTATTGTTCATTTAACCTTATAATTTTAAAAAATTTGAACTGAATATATTTTTATTACTTTGAAGATTCCTATATAGTAATTCTATAAAACTCCCATATGCGGCAACACAATTTGAATTTTATATTTAATTTTCTAAATATTAGTTATCGCCAAGTTGTAGATTAGAAAATTTCAGCTGTTGATTTCCAATTCTAAAAATTGTACGTATTGCAATTTTTGCACAAAAATTTAGTTTTTTGGTCGTTACAGTGATCCAATTGTTGATTAAACTTCGAGTTTTTTTCAATTCAAGTTGTTTGGGATTTGTATTGATCATTGTTTTGGATATATTTCTGTACTGGCTTTTGTAAGCAATTTTGAAGAAATTATCCGAACTTCTTTTGAAAGATTTATTCGTCCAAGTTTTAACATCCTGGAAGAATTAGAATTATCGCTGAAATTGTTGAAACGATCCAATAACATCTTCGAGGTAGGTTTGATAATTATTATTACCGCATTATGTTAAATCCGAGTTTTAGGGTTTTTTGTGTCCCTTTTGGTTTCTTTTGTGTGATCCAAAATATCTTTGGATTGCTGATCGAGTTTTCGACCGAAAGGAGTCTGGCCAAAGTTTTTTTAATTCACCACGACTTGTCAATCCGAGGTCCACCTGAATCCTGCTATTCCATCTTTATCAGATTTGTCCATCTGTCAAGAACGAAGACTCCAACAAGATAAGATTTTTGTTTAGCCTTCAGATTTAATTTGTTACGTTTTGAAATTTATTAAATATTATTGCGCGGATTATTTCCATTGGGTCGTTCTTTTGAACGTGTTTATTTTTATCTAAAAGATCAAGAATTGTCAGTTGATTATTTTGAAAACTGTGATTTCGTCACAGGGTTGTACGTATACGTGATATCATGTAAATCATGGAAGATAAATAATTTGAAATAAAACAATACCGCTACGAAGAACTATGAATAGTAAAATAGGTACTTACACTCGAGAATTAGGATATTACTCGTTATGTTATGACGAATTTTGTATTTGCTATAATTCATATGCAAAAAAATTTCCGAAATATTTTATGCAAGTTATGTCAAATATTTATAACACAGAAAAACAAGTTCTGTAGGAGAAAGAGGACAAAATGTGTGAAGAAGGCGGCGGGAACGGGAAGAAGTGCGGTGGAACAGTAGTAAAGGAGTCGGAAAGTCGGTGGGGGAGACCATCGGAGTGCAAATAACCAAATTTGTAAGATATGGTATGCCCAAGAATATTATGTATAGGCGTCATTTTCGATGAAGGGCTTTTCGAAATCATTTTAAAATCAAGTTCTGGGGTATCGAAGAGCCATGTCTACAATATGAGGTGACAGGACTACAAAGAGTAAATCATTAAACAACAATGGAACTGGATTGCTTACTCAACTTAAATTTGGTAGTCGAAGGAGTAAGTACTAATAAATAATTTTATAATGTCGGAAGCTTTAAAATGTACTAATTGGGGTAGAACTGATATCAAATGCGATTCAAGTTGAAGAGGTACGGTTTGTACACGTGTTGAAAAATTATGTTATGAAGTCTGCAGAACAACTTGAAGAAAATTTTCGAAGAGGTTGCAACGTGATTCGACAGTACGAAGTACAAGCATTAATGGTGATTACCTAACGATTTTATAACACCGACGCTTTGAAATGCCGAAACAAATTCACAAACATTACCAGATCATTACGGTGCCGATAACATCAAAATCTGCAAAGTGGTTTGCTTCACGAAAGAAAAGAAATTTTAGAAGTAAACTGAATTGAAATGAGAGGAACAAGTATTAATTCGGTCTGCGATATCTTAACAACAATGGAAGGCGTTTTAACGTTTATTATTGTGCCAGTCATGCAAGGAAGAGGCAAGGAAGAGGCTTCACGTGAAAACACATTTTAATTGTAACCCGGAAGACGCCAATTTAATTCCTTGTCACGAATTCAGTATCATCATCAGCCAAGAAGATCGTAATTGGTGGCAAACATATAAAAAGGAGAAGATCAAACTTTGGCGTGTTTGATTTCCTCTCAGTCTTTTCAACATCAGAAGACTCAAAGACTGGCAACTAGTCGGCCGGCGGTCCAAATTTACCTGGAGAAGTCATAGTGATACGTATTGACAGACACATAAACAATAGCAACTTGAAATACACGTTGTGCCACATTACGATGCGTTGGGGAAAGAGATTGGATTATTGGTCCAGGGAATTAAGCTAAACAGTCCTATCGATAAAGACGGTCGTATTTCTTTGAACGACCGCATCATGAAAATTAACGGTCAAAGCGGTACACCTCCAAGCACTACGCAAATACGAATGGCTCCGCCAAAAAAGATTTTGAATATAATTTTGCCTTCGAAATTACTGTACTTCCGCTCTGTACTGTACTGCAATGGTTGATAAGCGCGTGGCGAAGAATCTTGTGAAAATATAGATAGAAAAATAATTTTGTGGTAGTGATTGGTCGTTAATTTTTATGTAATTGATCGAACTGTGATCATGTTCAGCGAAACAATAATTTAATGAAAATTCCAGCGAAATGTATCGATATCACATGCCAGAACTTTTGTTTGGAACGTACAAAATTACGTAGACAAGGCAATTTCCACAAAAACTAAAACAAAACTAAAAGAATTAGTTTTGTAAAAGTTTTTGTAGACTCAAAACCGGCGTGTCCGACGCAATAACATAAACTTACTATAAATAGAAGGGTACAACACAGTAGACGCAACGCAATCGTCAAAAATGTAGTAGCCAAGGATCACGCTTAAAAAGTTGAAAATAAGAAAACGGCTAAGAGGAAATCAAACAATTATTATCAGAATTTCTGCTGAAATAAACAACCATGAATTGAAAGTTGAGTTAAATAGAAATAAGGTTCAAAGTAACACGAAGATAGGTACAAAGTATGCATTAAACATTTAATAAACTGTATACATCAACATTATTTTTAATTTAACGTTAAATATGTTTATCTACTATCATTTAATAATGTCAAACTTTATGACGTTTTAATAAAAATCGTAATAGCTTGTTTTACCGCACTAGTGGGGTAAAGTGTTACTTTACCCCACGGGAAATTAAAATAGATATTTATTATTTATTATAAACATTAATTATACATTTTTTACAATTTGAAATATTAATACCGGCCGAAGTTGAATCAATGCAGCTAATATTGGCAGAAGAATTTTGAACATTCAGAATATTTTCATTTACTCCCATAATTTTGGTTGCAATTTGCTTTTTGTTTTCAATTGAGGATTCTACATAACCTTCGGCAACGCTGGACGACTTCAACCCCATGTCGCTTTAATGTGTCCATATCAGCACCGGCATCCGCCAATAAGGTTGCTGATGATCTTCTAAAGCAATGGCCAGTGTAGTCTTGCGGGTTGGATAAACCAAGAAACATGGCAATTTCTTTTGGTATACGTCCGAAGGTATTTATACCTACGGGCTGCGATGTGCATTTGCTATTTTATAATATATAGAAAAGATTTTATAATTTTGGACAAGTTGGAAATATTTTTAAAAATATCTAGGCAGTCACATCCAGTAATATTTTCTTTAGTAATTACAAATTGTCTTATAACTTTGGTCTTTGTATTCGGCAACGTAATTTTAATAAAGGTTTTTTTATCTTCGATATCGGTTACCTTTAAATTACACAGTTCTTCTCTATGGCAAGCTCCGAAAATACCAATAATTAAAGAAATACAATAAGAATAAGTTATTCTTAGATAAATTAAAATAATATTAGTACCACCTTCATCATTAAATATCGATCGTCGTTGGCTTCTTGCAAAAATTTATGTATTTCGTCTTTTGTAAATATATTGGATTTTTTAGGCTTATATCCATCTCCATTTCGTTTTAAAACGCTATCAATTCTGTATTTTGCTTATATCGACTTTAATTTTTAAAGCAATAGTTGTTCTTAGCATCGAGTAGTGTGTCCACAATGTAGATGACTTGCTCTTTTCTGCTTTTGCAGAAAAGTAGGCAAGCAAAATTTTCACTGAGATAGCATCTATTACCTATTTTATTTCGCATCATTTTTAAATTTTGCGTATTTCAATTTATACTTTTGCTCGGATTTTGTCGATATTGTGGTAGAAAGTCCTGCGTTTGCAAGAATTTTCACATCGGAAGGAACATTATCACTATCACTGTCAGCCATTTTAGCAAAGTAAACAAAATTTTTTCCATGGATACCAAACTATTAAGTACTACCTACGTATTTGATCATTTTAATTTCATTTACGTCAAATTTCAAAAAATCAAAATTTTAGAATAATAATAATTTTATTAAATGATAGTAGATAAAACGTTGTACAATATTCGCATCGTAACGTAATAATACGATACTCGACGATACTCGAATTTTCCCATCTCGTATCGTAATATGATATGTAGATGAATTGTAAATATCTATTTTTGAAATGTTAGTACAACCCCCCGGTTGCACGGTGCAATGTGATACTAAATTAAATACACTACGAAAACTATGAACGTTGTATATAAAAACATAGCGGCCCGCTCCGACTTTGCACGGGCATAAAATATATATGCCTATGTCACTCAATGAAAACATGATTAAAATCGATCCAGTATTTTTGATTCATTCATTACTGCCCTTGGCCTGCACGCATTAAATTTGGAGTAAAACAATTCCTCTTTCTATACTTACTATGAATTTCCTGCTATCTTTGGAATATCTAAATTCATACAATTTTTATTACATTACACATTTACACACGGGTTTTATCAAGTACTGTTATTTTCCTCGCTAGAGAGCTCCGATAATAAACGCGTCCGATTGCTGCTAAATTCAAAGTGCTATAGGGAGAACCGCGGCCTCGACGCGCTATTTATAGGCATGCCTCCCGCAATGCCCCGTCCGACCGGTACCGCCCGCCGCAAACGCAAATTTTAAATTTGTAATATCTCCGAAAATATTTGTTTAATTTACATGCTGTAAGGAACCATATTGATCTATATTAATTGCACACTGTATTAAAGGTACTTAATTCGATAAGGATTAATGCCGTATTGCTTAAAATAGCTTCGTAAATAAGCCATTTTTCACGTAAAAGTAAACAATAAAAATGGTTAATGTGGGTTATCCTAAAAGATAAACATATACCATCGCGGACTTTTGTAGACCTTTTATGGTGTACAATACTGTAGTACATTAATTTGATCTAACTCGTAGGGTTTAGGCAGCGTTTTTGCTAAATTGCTAAATAAGCCCAAAAATTACGACATCACGTTAGAAACCTCTAAAATTAGCAATGTTGCCTTAGTATATGATGCATGTATTATACATATAAACCTTCCTCTTGAATCACTCTATCTATTGGATAAACCGATCAAAATCCGTTGCGTAGTTTTAAAGATTTAAGCGCACATAGGGATATAGGGACAGAAAAGGCGACTTTGTTTTATACTATGTAGTTGATTTACCAATTTGGACGTTTTGCATTTGTGATGATGTTGTTTAGGAACGCGTTCGACTTGGACGCTTAGCGTTGGTACCAACGGACGCAAAGCTTATAGCACGAACATTTTCCGTTAGACTTAGAAAATGCCGCTACAACGCTCAGCTGACGTTCCAAATTGAACGATGTTAGCACGATCAGCGCTGCAATTTAAAAGTTGCTTAACCTATAAAATATTCAAACAATCGTAAATGTTTATTATTACTTGTTGAAAATATAAAACTTTCAAATCACTCTCCTGAACAATTGCATTTTGTGACTTATTCGCTAAGCCTTGGCACTCTAGATATGTTGTATAATATATTTTCAAATTTCATTAAACTTGAAACTTTTAATAGTATATTATACACAAGGTAGTGAAGCATAGTGTTATAACCCTAGCGCCAGATTAAATCCCAAGGTGCGTAGCACCGCGGGATTTAAAGCGCGGTTATAACACGCTTCACTACCGTGGTTTATATACAATTTTTCCACTACTAGGATTGTTTACTCTTATAATAATAATTGTTAATGAATAAAGTAAATCGTTTTAATTATTTATTTCAAATTATAAAACAAATGATAGTTTTTGTTTTGATGTTGACACTTGCTTGAAAATGTTTAATTAATTTTGACATAAAGGTTACATTAAATATCGAATAAAAACTAGTGAACGTGGAATACAAGTATATAGATGTTGACGAAAACTATTTTGTCAAAAAATGTACTATTTGTAACGATAATTGATTGTAATAATTATTAATAATCGATTTATAAAGTTTCCAGTTTCAGCTGTCATAATTCGTTTTCTCATTTCGCCTAATTGCTAAACGTCACAAAATTCCAATTTAATCAACATTTTAAATATCAAATTAATCTTATTTATAGACCGACTTTAATTATTTAAACACTATTGATAGCATTTCTTGGTTATGCTAATTCGTTTTACACATAAATTTTCTTTCAAAATGGCCCGAAGTTTCCGGAAAACGCATTTATGTTCATTATTAACCTCAGGTGAATAATAAAATATTATTCACCTCAGGTGACAGAAGGCGTGGTTCACAGTTCGATCACTTACGTTGAAATGATAGTGTTTATGGCTAGTAGTGGAAAAATATTTTATACAACATATTCAAACAATATACAAACAAATATACAAACAATATTCAAACAGAAATAAAAATTGTTTTAAATGCAATTACATTTTAGGTATTTTTTCACAAATTAATAACAATTGTTTCACACAAAAATTTATTTTGGGTCAATTAATTTCATTTACAATCTTGTCACTCATTTTTTATAAAAATTCAGCGGGTAAAACAAGGGCAATAAATTATTGAACTAATAATTAATATAGGACAAGTAATTTTATGTTTATGACAAGGCTGCCTCTTACGCCTTTGATGGTAAGGCGGCGTAGTGATTCTTCTCGAATCACAGTCTGAGAGCGCAGGTGATTCGAAAATCTTCGTGGGTTCAAAATTGTTTTTTATTTGCTTCTTGTTTACTGCAGTACTCAACCGAAATAAAAAATTTGCTCGGCGGCGCCAGGCCTGAATAAAACTCGCTAAAAAGATTGAGGGGGGTTTATTCAAAACCAAAAGAATAGCAAAGTGGTGGTTATGCAAATTACAACACAAAGTACAGTGGCGAGTTCGCCTCTAACAGATCTTATGGTCCCAAACAAAAAAAGCCGAAGGCGCTGTGGTAAGAACAACAATATTTAATTTTGGCAGTTATTTTGACCGAGACGATAACTACGTTCATCGGCTGTCGATTATAGCGTTAAATGTTAAAGGTAATTAATTCAAAAAACTGCTTATTAATGCTGGATACAGCCGATAATGCAAACAAACTTGTAACTTACCCAGTATCCGATGTACCTACTGTTACTGTTAGGTCTCAACAATTTATGAATGAACTGGGAATCCTCGGCAGAGCTCTCCTTTAGCTCTTCAATTAGGTGTTGAAAAAAATAGATTATTACTAAAAAGTAAGCACAATAAGTTTACAAACAACAAATATCCAACAAGCAAAGATTTTACAAATAAAATAGCAAGCCTGTGAACGAATCAACGCCTCAATCAAAGATAAACAGTAGCCAACAATCTACAAAATTTATTTTATAAAAATGGATATAGCAATATTGCTAAGTGTAAAGTGATAAAGATGATAAAGATGTTAAAGAAGATAAAATTTTGGGTTTTTATAAAGTAATTTAGATACCACCGTCCTGTATTGATTTTCAACGTAACGTATAAATTCCAAATTAAAGGCACCAACTTCCAAATTTCACAAAACTAATCGATCCCTTTCCACACCAAAATCTAGGACAGACTTATCGATATTGAAATTTATCTTCACGATCCAGCTATCACCCAAATAACCAGCAATACCATCTACTTAATTCACTACACAGTAGTTAATCTTGGCTTCACTAAATATTAGAATATTCAATTATTTCTAAATTAATAATCTTCCAAAAACTCTTAAAAATTCTCGCAATTTTAAAAATATACGTGCTATTGCTTTGCAATCCAAACCAAAAAGCCTCGGTCAGTCGCCTTGAACTTATCTCCCTTATACTTTATACCGAGTACGTCGCTATTTTACTCAATATAAACAATTAAAATTAATTATTTGGTAAAATCGTATAAGGGAAATAGCACATGGAGTTTTATAAAAACTGTAACGGCAAAGTTAACAAAATTAAAAAGTAAACCTAAAATATTTAGATTAACTTCAGCTTTCAAATAAATTCAAAAATAATTACAATTTTTAATTTTACAAATTTTAATTTAATTTACACCACAATATACCAAATATAAAGGATAATGTCTTTTGGCAAAGCTATATAATTAAATTTTGGATAATTTCACTATTGTATTAATATTACAACAACAAAAAGTTTATAGAAATTTTATAAAATATTTGATTGTGCTAATCTTCTCTTATTGTATCTACAAATTTTATATTTAATTTTAAATCGTAAAGGATGATCTTTTCTCCTGATCATCCCAATTTGACGCCCTTTGCTTTTTCAATCTAAAGTAAAACAGTCGTATTATAACTACATTACATGAGTACATAAATTTGGGATAAATTACTGTATTTTAATAATTTATAGAAGTATACAAATAACTTACCAATACAATTTTATTTTTTATATTATATGTAACATTTGAATTAAATTTGACTTGTAGATAACACCCACATAAAATAAATGTAAGTCCGACATGAAAATAATATAAAATAACCATTGAAAATCATACATTAAACAAAAGAGCGGATATTTTACGGTGTTGCCAAATAAATACTTAGCAAAGGTGCAATAGTATTTTACTAACTAAAATAATACTAAGTTTCATTTTAAGAGGACTATGCATACCAACAAGTTAGTACCGATTAGAACTATATTAGTTGGTATTATTTTAATACCAATTTAAGAGTACGACTATGCATAAAGGCTTGAACACAATGGCCGCACCGAGCCGCATCGTATGACGGCCGTGTGTGGACGTCATACGCCGAGAGAATTGCACAATGTAAATATACCGCGTAGTCCCCACCTATCCGCACCGACACCGCACCGACACCACCGCACCGCGTCCGCACCGTGCCCGACTAGTTTTGTTTACTTTTTGACGGGCACGGTGCGGTTTACAACGGTTTCAATTACTTTATTTTAAATATTAAATATCACATACGGACAAGTGTGGTCTCCCTTCGTCCGCACCGACACTCGGCCGACTTGCGGTGCTTGTACGGTGCGGGCTCGGTGCGGTCATGTGTGTTCCAGCCTTAAGGCTGTTAGAGTTTAAAATTTAGTAAGAAATTTTTCAAATTTATATCAAACATTTTGTTCTATAATTTAAAAAAAATAATTTTTATACCTTTAAGGGGTTATGCCTACTTAGAAATCGATTTTCAAAAGTACATTTTCTTAAAGTATATAATGTTAGAAATGTCCCCTACAAGTTTTGCGTCAATCTGTTGTTTTTACAAAGTTATATGCCTTTGTGTAAGTAAAAATAACTTTTCTGCTTTAGTGTAAACTGCATATATACAACTTTAAACGCGACTTTCTCAGTACTACATGTTGAAAGTCGGTGATCAAGATATTTCAAAACTAGTGAATAAATTTATTTAAAATTTTTATACTTTCTTTAGACATCCAAATCTAGTACTTAACGGGGGATTTTTCTTTAGTGCGTATTTTCATTTTATTACAAAAGATATCGCTTTTTCTTACGAAAATCGATATTTTAACTTTGAACAGTTGCCATTTTGTCAAAATTCAATTTTTGAAATATGGCCTCGTTAAGTACTAGATAAACTCGTATATTAACTAAATCTTTTGAATTTTTAATTTTAGATAACTTGGCTCCGTATAGCACTGATCACCGCAAAACACTTATTAAAAATAGGGTTGTCGAACAACGACCGTAACTTGAGTATTGTTTAATATTTTGTACAAAAAATTATGAGGTGATTTCTAAATAAAGCTCTTTTGATTATACTAATTGTTGTGCAGAAATATGTAAACATTTTCCCAAAAAAATAATAAATGTTCGATTTTAATCGATTTTCTAAGTAGGCATAACCCTTAATTCAAGAAGGCGCACCGCACCGACTTTCCCAAGTCAAAACTTGGATTTTCATCGGGGCCTGGTATTAAAATAACATATCAAAATCATTTTGATCTCACCTTTTGTAGGACAAAAACCCCTATTAACTGACTACAAGTAAATACAACATAATTTTGATTTGATTTAATTTATTTATTTGTTTAAAAAATTTTTTTTTTATTATCTTTTGATTATAAATTGTTGACGTGCGTGAAGTTGGTACCCAATTTTTTAAATTTTTTAGTTTTCATGGTTGTGTTGAGTTGTGCTAGTGTTGTGCCGATCGAAGAAAAAAGATTCAATTATCCGTTTAAGCTTAAAGTAAAAAAAATCGTTTTTTACGTTAGCCCCACATTTTTGAAAAAATAATATTTTTTGGATTGTGCTAAATTGTACTAGTCGTTCTAAACATTGTGTTAAAATTTTAGTTTAATAGGATTAACCGTTTTCTTAAAAAACACAAAAATTGATTTGAAGTCAGCCCCCCATTTTTGGAAAATTTAAATTTATTTTGATGTGCTAAATTGTGTGAGTTTTTCTAAACATTTTGCTAAAATTTTAGTTTAATTTCATCGAATGCGACGTTTCGGGCCATCGTAATACTTTATTTCACGCTGCACCATTGGTTGGTGTTGAGTCGTACAACGTGCAGAGACCAACTACAGCACGGAATTGTTCTATAAATGTATGCTAATTTTATCATTAAAATTGTTATCATTTTATTTTTATCTTGGTTTTATTGAGAGGAGCAACCCAATAATTTTAGGATCCGCTGCCATAGCTCACCGCTATTTGCCTTCAGTACCAACTAAGGGTGAGTCAATAGGTGCGATGAATTTTTTCTCATAATTATTTGTTTGCGCTAACTTTTTATTTTTGCTCCATGGGAAATTAGCGATAAATCTTTCATGTAAACGTATGCACGTTTTATAATAATTTTTTTTTTAAATTAATCTTGAAACGTTTAATATACAGGGTGTCCCCGTGACCGTGGAGAACCTTTGAGGTGGTAATAAAGGACACTTTTCCAAGACAAATTTTCAAATAAAATTTTGCACTCATTCGGATAAAGTTGAATACATTTTCTTTTTTTTGTCATTTTTAACCCACCAATGTTTTTTCCTATTCTTTTTAAAAGATGACATTATAAAAATGGCAGCTGAAATTTAACGGGTTCTAACTTTAGTCTACTAAATTTTTTTGGAAAACCAACCCATTTCACAGAAAATCTTTTGCTAAAGATTGTGATAAAGGACAAATTTCTGAGACAAATTCTTGAATAAAATTTTAGTTCAAGTCCAAACCCTTGGGGGGTACCTTTCTTTAAAGCAATTTTTTAAATTTCTGCTTTCAAACGGCCATAGCACCGTAACCGTTAATTTTATGGTATTAATGGGTTAGTAATATTTGAAAGATCATTTATTTATCTACAAACTGGTTAATAATTCTTATTTTCTAGAATCAACGGATTTCGAGTTATGAATTAAATTAGGGATGAAATGTTAAAAAATTGCAAGATTTATTTTTGTTTTTCTTGCGAATCCTGTATCTTTTAAACGAAACTATCTACAACAAACTAATGGTCCAATTTGGATAGAACATTTAACGGGCTATAATTTTAGTCTAGTAACATGTTTTGGAAAATCAACCCATTTTACAAAAAATACCAAGTTTATTTGCCAGTGTATATGAAAGTCATGCACTTTCCAGTCCAGACGAGAGTCGATTCTTACTCCCAGGAAATTGGTGGTGTAGATGCAGTTTATTTCTTGGGTATCTGTTAGTTTGATTCTTGATTTATCATCTTTCCTTGCAGTAAGCGAGAATTTCATGATTTCTGTTTTATCCGTGTTCAATTTGAGGTCATTCGACGAGTACCATTGAACCAATCGGGTGAACATTTGCATTAATTTGTCTTTAAGTTTGTTTCTGTTATCGTCGTGCAGAATAATTAAGGTATCGTCTGCATAAAGAAGAAAAAAGTAGTTGATCCATTTGAGCATATCGTTAATATACGACAAAAAGAGTAGAGGCCCCAGAATTGATCCTTGAAGTACGCATTTCTTCGCCTCCGATAGCTATGATTTAATCATGGATTTACTTGCTTTGTCATAATAGGTGGTGCGCATTGCTTTCTTCTATAGATATAGGAACGTTTCAAGTCCAAAGTCATTCCTCTTATTCCATATCCATACAATTTGTTGAATAATGTCTCGTGATTTATTGCATGAAACGCCCTACTTAAATCCAAAAACACTTCCATTGTGTGCCGTTTCCGGTTTATTTGTTACGGGCGAAATTCGTCTTCGGCGCACACAGGTGTAACAAAGGCCGAAAGGTGCCGACAAAACTCGTCGTGAGGTGTGGTATAACGAGAAAGCATAAATTTTGGGGTTGTGTGCGCTCAAAAAAAAAAATAACGGGGACGTCGAAATCGCGATAGTCTCGATATAAAAATAAACAAGGGCGCCACTAGTCGTGATAGACGTAAAAATAATGTATCGTACACTAGACCGATACACCTTTAAAAACGAGATGCTGAAAATTATCCACCTGTACCTTACCGTTGATAAAGCGTAATTCGCTCGCACAGCTTCACAACTAGGATCTGCAAAAGAATACAAAAGCAAACAAACACAGGTTCGGTAAACAACAATATAATACAGGTAATATAAAACACAACAACCATAGGTTGTACATCAATACATGTTCAAAATAATGTGGAGTGCACTCGCTGAATATTAAAATTTATTATAAGTAAAACTAGCAATTTATTACAAATAAAACTTATTAACGGTATTGGTAGTAAACCGATGATTACTAAACAAACAAACGTAAATGTTCTTGAAAATTTAAAGTTACTTAAAAGTTTGACAGGTTAACATATGATACAAATCAAAACAAAAGCTAATGCTTTCGGCCGACGACCGCAGATGGCGTTCGTGGTCACTTTACAATTAAATGGCGAAAGATTGTCAAAATTGACTAAACAAAATGATGACGTAGCACTTTAAAATTTATCACAGCGAAAATGCACTGATTAATCGAAAGTACATAACTAACCTTAATATTGCGATCCAGCTGTTACGGTCGAATTTGCTTTATCCTGACGGCGGTATTGACAATCAGGTGTGACGGTTGTAAACGGGTCATTGACTTGTTGAAAATTTGTAGAGACGCAAGGTGATTTTGTAATGTTGCTGGACACGGTGATGACTTAACTTTTCCCTCAGCGGGTTGTTTCCAAACACGGAACGACAAAGAACGATTTGGTGCACCAATAATGATAATTCTCCCAAACACGGGTAAATAGGCGTATTAACATACTACGCACGGTAAAAACGGCACTTAAAATTTGGTGGCACTCGTATCTCATTAATAACTTGACGTCACCGGTCTACAAAACTAACACCACATTTTGCCTCTAACTTTACGATGTTCACTCGCTGAAAGTTGAAGAGTGAATGTTAGCTTTTCGTAGAAGGGATGCATGAACGCGCTTGGACCAATCGGAAAGCCGCTTACTAGCAGCTGTAAGTTGCAGCTGCTTTGAGCACGTTTCGACTTGTTTAACCTTGTCTGGCGATAAATGAAATTATAAATTCAAAACTTCTTTCCACGGAATAAAACTTGACATCAACCTAACTAAATGCGAAATTAATTTAGATTTTATAAAATTTATAAAATACGGAACGAAAATTGGGGTGGGCTACAATTCAAAAAATCACATTACACCCCTCTACTGAAGAGTGATTTCCCAAATTACTCTTGGGCTAACAAGAAAATCTGAGTGACTATGAACGAGAAAAAAAATTGACTTAATAAAAAACTTTAAAATGACTAAATTTTCTTAACGAGACGCGATAATTACTGCACACTACTACTCCACGACATACATACCGAAGTATAAAAGGCTTTTAAGTCCTGGGACTAACATGATGTAGCTCAGTCAAGCTCAAACAAAGACAATGCAAGTCTACGGTATATGCTAGGCTAAACGAGTGAAGCTCATCACCTAACCAACAGAATAAGTGAGAGAAGCTCATCCTACTCCGGGGACACCCTCAAAACCAAGTTTGCAAACCAATTGCATCAAAATCTCAATGAAGGAGTGTTAAACTTAACGAACTCACTTCAGAACTACTACACAAAACATCAAGCTAAATGGGGCGTTGTACGATTATCAATTAGGCGGTCCCTATTCCTAACCAATATTGGCTATAAACCTACCGCACAACGAGCCAACGGGAAGGCGAAATAGAAGACTAACGAAGAAGAAAGGAAAAACAGATAGAGAAGATAAGTATGAGAGAGAGAATTCTCTCGTAAGTAATGAGTTACCAACGAAATTGGATAACTCGACAGCTAGTAGCCAAATTTATCGTCGTGACTAAAGGACGATAGAGGAGGAAGGAAGAGAAAATTTAAAGACAAGAAACGTAAGAGAGACGGATGGTTATTTTGGAGGTACAAACAACCAAACTGCAAAAGTAAACCGAGGAAGTTGGTTACTTCATTTCAAATGGCAGGACGTACGCAACCATGAAGAGACACGGAAAGGGGGGGTTAAATAAATGCTACCGAACATTATACTACTGTCGCAACCGAACTAAACAACGTAATGCTTACTAGAATAAGCTAAAAATCTAAAATAACAGAATTGACAAAAGTTCGCCACTCGGAGGCTAATAAACAAAAAGGGTTTCATCCGATATCGGACCTACATCACGATAGAGAGGGTTCTGTACAACAAACGCTGATTGTTGTCCAAAAGGTATCCCACAATACCAAATGCAAGCTAATAAAAGAATGACCCAAAAGGTCGCAAAGTCTCAAATGGCTAATTCTGAAAATTTGTTGACTGTCTCCTCTGCATAACTCGAGGTAGAACTATGGTTTGAGATTAAACTCAAAACGCAAACGTTATAACTAAGACTTAAAAATAATTTGATTAACGAGAAACTGAAATTGTGACGTCTCTGGCTCGATTCATCAACAAGGCGTGCGTAACTTAAACGATACTTAACGATACTAACGATACTTAACGATACTTAACGATACTTAACGATACTTAACGATACTCAACGATACTAAACGATAAAATACACGCAACTCTATTGACAAGTCTAACCGAGACAACAACAACACAACGATACCGATACTAAAAATTCAAACTTAATTGACTTAATAAAAAAATAAGATAACCGAAAATTTAAAAAGTGAAAATGAACGAAAATTAACGAAAGTGCTCGCAGTTTAGGGTCTTACTCGGGACCAAAAACTCGATATACGATAAAAAATTTTGAAAACGTAAGTGACTCAAAAAAAATAAAAATGAAAATTAAAAAAAGAAACATGAAACGAAAGTGATCGCAGTTTACCGTCTTACTCGGGACAAGACTTCAAGTCTTTGGCGTGCCAAACACCTTTAACGATACCGGAAGCGTTAGATAACTCAAAAGTTGTACTTGAGATTTTTCTATTAATTAAAAATGGACCGACAAATTTTGGTGCCAACTTGGCATTAAAATGTTTCGCGGCATCCGATAAAACATAATTTCGTCTAAAAACTGTATCACCTACTTCGAAAGTAGCAGGACGTCTACGTAAGTCGTACTGAATTTTTGACTTGTCATAAGCAATTCTTAATCTCTTAACGATATCATCATAAATGTGCGAAAGGGCTGGAGCGCGACGAATCAGCTCGCTACGGTCGGCAAACGTAATATCTTCTAATGTATCTTTATTAACGGTACCGGAATATTGATTTCCTTCTAATATCATTTCTCTACCGAAATTCGCGAAATATGGAGTCATACCGGTAACTTCATGAACGGCAGTTCTAACGGCACACGCAACTTTAGGGAGATAACGATCCCAATGTTTATGATTTTCTCTAACATAAGACGCTAACATGGTTTTCAAAACGCGGTTCACACGTTCAACGGGATTAGCTTGGGCGTGATAATACGCGCAATAAAGTATTTGAGTTTTATAAGAGGAAGCTAAATTTCTAAATTCCTTACTACGAAATTGAACACCGTTATCGGTAATTAAGTATTGCGGGGCTCCAAATAACAACAATACATTTTCTTCTAATTTCTGAATTACCTGGGCTGCGGTAGCGAACCTCATCGGAAAAACAAAGCGAATTTTGTGAAGCAATCTACAACCGATAAAATATACGAAAACCTCTATTTGATCTGGGAAGCGGACCAACAATATCAACGGATATCATTTGCCAAGGCTTCTTAACTTCTGGGTGACGTGACATAAAACCTGCGGGTTTCTTCTGTTCGGGTTTGTGTTCGACACATACTGAACATCTATTGACGTAATACGCGATATCAACTTTCATTCTAGGCCAAAAATAACGTTGCGCGATGCGCTCGTAAGTTTTATAAATTCCTAAATGACCTGAGGTCGGTTTATCATGACCTTCTTCTAAAATTTCTTTTCTACGATATTTCGGTATAACTTCTCTCCAGTCGTAATCTTTACCATCGAGATCGGGATATTGTAATCTAACGCGTTTAAAAGTTTATTATTTTGAATTCTCCATTCACGAAATTTAATAGGATTTTCTCAACTCTGGTCATCATTCGATTAAACCATCGATCGATACGTAACTTTATAGGATTTTGACTTAAATTTTGAATATTTTCGGAAGTTTCAGGGGCGGGATTAATTTTGACAGGGTTTATTGAAATAGTCTCTATCTCAGGAACTGAGCGAGACAAGGCGTCAGGGACTAAATGATCTTTACCTTTTCTATGAATAATGTCGAAATCGTAAGGTTGTAAACGAACCATCCATCGGGCAAGTCTGCCTGAAGGTTTTCTAAATTATTTAACCAAACAAGGGAATGGTGGTCGGTAATAACGGTAAAATGAGAAGCTTCAACGTAAGGTCTTAATTTTCAACTGCCCAAAGAACAGCTAAACATTCTCTTTCTGTAACGGAATAATTACGTTCGATACGCGTTAGGGATCTACTGATGTAACAGATCACACGTTCTTCATCGTTAATGGTTTGAGTCAAAACAGCGCCTATGCCAAAACCTGAGGCATCTGTTTGAATAGTAAACGGACGTTAAAATCGGGACACGAAAGTATTGGGGCGGAAATCAAATGATCTTTAATAGTCGAAAAGCGACTTCACATCTCATCCCAAATAAATTTACAATTTTTCTTTAAAAGAGCCGTAAGAGGCGCGGTAATTGACGAGAACTGGGGATAAATCTTCGATACCAAGAAGCCATACCTATAATTTGTCTAATTTCTTTAGTATTTCGCGGAACAGGCATTTTAATGATAGCCGAAACTTTTTCTGGATCTGCAAGCAGACCTTGAGAATTAATGACGTAACCTAAATATTTGAGTTCTGACTGACAAAATGACATTTATCTCTACTCAGCGCTAAACCTGCTTCACGTAAGCGTCGTAAGACTTCTTCTAAAATTTCCATATGTTTTCAAAGTTTGGCGCGCAGATAATAATATCATCTAAATAGACGAACACAAAGGGCTCTAACTTAGGACCTAAAATTTGATCAACCAAACGTTGCCAAGTCGCTGGTGCGTTATGTAAGCCAAAGGGCATTCGAACGAATTGGTATAAACCTCTTCCGGGAATAGTAAACGCGGTATACTGTTTAGAATTTTCATCCAAAGTGATCTGCCAATATGCAGACTTAATATCCAAAGACGTAATAAAACGCGCGTCACGAAGACGATCTAAGATAGCGGTAACATACGGTATAGGGTAAGCATCTTTTTCCGAGACTTGATTAAGTTTTCGAAAATCTACACAAAAACGATAAGATTGATCTTTTTTTCTAACTAGGAGGATTGGATTGCTCCAAGCACTCTTACTAGGTTCTATGACACCTAACTTTAACATTTTATCTAACTCAGTATCGATATGTTCTTGAACTTTAGGATTTACGGGTAATATCTTTGTTTAATAGGAGGAGGTAGTTTTAATCACGTGTTGGATCAAATCGGTACGACCTAATTCAGGGTTGTTAATTTTAAAATGACTTTCGATAACATTTTCTAAAATTTTGCGTTGACAAACGGTAAGATTAAAAGTTGATTCTAATGGGGTGACTTTGTCCGTACTTAAAACTGAAATATTTGCATTGGCAAAGTGCCATTGATCGTGACGTAAATCTGGAACGAAGCCGATAGCTTGCCAAAATCAACTCCAAGAATAAGACATTGTTTAATATCCGGTACTACGATAATTTTTAAACTAACTACGCGATCCTTCAACCTAATGGGGACGGTACAAGTGCCTAAACTGACAATAGATACTCCATTTGCGACAGTGCAAGTGGGTCGAGAATTTCCTTTAACACGTAATTTAATGCCGATAGATTGTAGCATATTCCAACCTTCTTGGCCTAAAATTGTATGACTAGCACCTGAATCTAGTAATGCTAACATACGACAACCTAAAATATTAACGGTAACATGAGGACGTTTATCCTCGGAAGCATTTTCTATAACAAAATCTAAAATAACTTTATTTTTTTCAAAACGGGATTTTCTTTCATCAATTAACTTTGTAATGTAAGTCGAGTTTACAAAGGTACGGGACGGCATTTTACGACTACTTAATGTCGTCCTTCGGGGTTTTCCGAAGCATGGTGTTGATTGCTATTACAAGCGGGACACGTAATGGTGGTAACATCTGGTTTACCACAGCGGTAACAATATTTTTGCCTTTGTGGGTGCGGGCAAACATTCGCAAAATGATTGGGATCATTACAATTCCAACAAGCGTAAACGGTAGCTGTTCTAACTTGACCTAAACTTCGACGATCACTGCCTCGGTTAAAACCTCGGCCTCGGCTTAAGCCTCGACATGAACTATTATGATCACGTCCGCGGGACGAAACACTAGCGATAGGGGTACGACGATTATTAATATTATTATTCGGATTACTATTATTATTATTATTACTTAAATTATTATTATTCTGACTATTATTATTATTACGATAAAGATTACTATTATTACTTAAATTCTTATTATTCTGACTATTACTATTATTACTACTTAAATTTTGATTAATATTTACGTTGGGATTAATATTTAAATAAGCGAGATCGGTTTCAAGATCATTTTTCTTTCGGGATGGCGGGACGTAACTGTCGATAGCAAATCGTCGTTCCTCAATGGTACGACCATATTCTAATAATTCATCAAATGTACTAATTATCGTTAACCCTAATTGACTCTGATAAAATGGTGTAAGATTTTTAAAACAATACGTAATTTTTCGGTTCGGTAAGCGGTTCTAATAAACGAGAAAACATTGTAGACATAACGGAAATATAAATACTCATATTTTCATCTGAACCTTGAGTTCGACGTTTAATTTCATCTAATAATCTATCATCGTAATCGATTGGTCTAAATTCTTTATTCAAAAGTGAAACTAAATTTTGCCAGGTATGGGCTTTATGTTTATTAGCTCTAAACCAAATTAGAGCTTTACCGGAAAATAAATCGATAGCTTCATCCAATAATTGAACGTACGAAACATTTCGAGCAATTACTAGTTCTTCTACTCGTTCTAAAAATGCCGACAAGGACATCGACCTTGGTTCTGCAGAAAATTTAAGAGACCATTTCACGACAGGGGTTGACTTAACAATAATTTTTCTAACTGGTTCGGGAGAAATTGAACAACTTGGGACAATATTATTTTCGGTAATCGAAACGGGTTCTGACTCGCTAGTCGATAAAAATTTAAATGATTCTGATTTATTTACTAATATTTGATAACGCGACATTAAAATGCTAAGGTCAACATTCAACTGGTGCTTTATCAGCTCGTCTGACGTCACTTCCGGTACACATGCATCTAATCTCGATAAGTAATGTAAAAATTTGGTTTCTATTGTAAGACTTGTTTCTTTTGCTGGTGAAGTTTCAAATGCGACTAATAATTTTTCCAATGAATTTTTGCCGAGTTCGATTGCATCGCAATCTTCTCGAAATGAAAAAGGGTACACGAAACTCTGGTCCAAATTACCTTCAGATTCATTCTTTAAAATTTTTCGTAAGGTGGTTCGAAGGTCCTTAACCAAACCGTCGGCATTGACTCCGCGTTTTTGCAGTTCATATTCTAACTCAACTCGAACTAAGCGCTCTACTATAAATTTAAAACCCATTGTAGATGATAAAAATGGTGACGTAATTGAGTGCAAACAAATCTTAAAATTTATCACGATGACGTAATTTGTGACGACAATAACATGTGCTACCAAACAGTTCTTTATCGTAAGCTTCAACTATAATATTATATGACGTTAAATAAGTTACAAAATTTGAAACGATTAAAATTTTTGAAAAGTGCAAAAACGTAATTCAAAAATAAAACACGCGTCGCGGGCGTAAAATTTGTTATTAAAACAGCGGTAAAGCAAAGCCACACGTTGGGGTCAATTTGTTACGGGCAAAATTCGTCTTCGGCGCACACAGGTGTAACAAAGGCCGAAAGGTGCCGACTAACTCGTCGTGAGGTGTGAGTTAACGAGAAAGTATAAATTTTGGGGTTGTGTGCGCTCAAAAAAAAAATAACGGGGACGTCGAAATCGCGATAGTCTCGATATAAAAATAAACAAGGGCGCCACTAGTTGATAGAGTAATAATAATGTATCGTACACTAGACCGATACACCTTTAAAACGAGATGCTGAAAATTATCCACCTGTACCTTACCGTTGATAAAGCGTAATTCGCTCGCACAGCTTCACAACTAGGATCTGCAAAAGAATACAAAAGCAAACAAACACAGGTTCGGTAAACAACAATATAATACAGGTAATATAAAAACACAACAACCATAGGTTGTAACATCAATACATAGATTCAAAATAATGTAGGAGTGCACTCGCTGAATATTAAAATTTATTATAAGTAAAACTAGTTTATTACAAATAAAACTTATTACGGTATTGGTAGTAAACCGATGTTACTAAACAAACAAACGTAAATGTTTGAAAATTTAAAGTTACTTAAAAGTTTGACAGTAACATTGATTCACAATCAAAAAAAACTAATCTTTCGACGACCGCAGATGGCGTTCGTGGTCACTTTACAATTAAATGGCGAAAGATGTGTCAAAATTGACTAAACAAAATGATGACGTAGCACTGTTAAAATTTATACACAGCGAAAATGCACTGATTAATCGAAAGTACTAACTAACCTTAAATTATTGCGATCCAGCTGTGACGGTCGAATTTGCTTTATCCTGACGGCGGTATTGACAATCAGGTGTGACGGTTGTAAACGGGTCATTGACGTTGAAAATTTGTAGAGACGCAAGGTGATTTTGTAATGTTGCTGGACACGGTGATGACGTAACTTTTCCCTCAGCGGGTTGTTTCCAAACACGGAACGACAAAGAACGATTTGGTGCACCAATAATGATAATTCTCCCAAACACGGGTAAAAAAGGCGTATTAACATACTACGCACGGTAAAATAAACGGACTTAAAATTTGGTGGCACTCGTATCTCATTAATAACTTGACGTCACCGGTCTACAAAACTAACACCACATTTTGCCTCTAACTTACGATGTTCACTCGCTGATAGTTGAAGAGTGAATGTTATGCTTTTCGAAGAAGGGATAGCATGAACGCGCTTGGACCAATCGGAAAGCCGCTTACTAGCAGCTGTAAGTTGCAGCTGCTTTGAGCACGTTTCGACTTGTTTAACCTTGTCTGGCGATAAATGAAATTATAAATTCAAAACTTCTTTCCACGGAATAAGACTTGACATCAACCTAACTAAATGCGAAATTAATTTAGATTTTATAAAAATTTATAAAATAGCGACACGAAAATTGGGGTGGGCTACAATTCAAAAAAATCACATTACATATTCCTGAAATATTGCTCTCAAAGTGGATTTTTACTCCGAGGGCGTTTTGGACGTTCGATAGCACTTTGTTTTTTCCCAGATAATTTGTCAGACGCACATAAAGAATTCTCTCAAATACTTTAGATATATTTGATTAGATGGCAATTGGTCTATAACTTGAACAACTCATTTAATCTCCTTTCTTGTATACTGGTTTTATTTTGGGTATTTTTAATTTTGTTAGAAACATGCCCAAACTTATGCTACCGTTTATTAGGCGTGCCAGGGATTCACTTATTAAATCTGCTACCTCTTTTAGAATTGCAACTGGTATTTTGTCTGCCCCTGTTGCTTTGATGTGTTTAAGTTCATTATGGTGTTGTATACTTCTATTGGTTTTGTATCGTAAAGGCTCATCGAGCTGATCTGTGCATTAATTTTGCAATAATCTGGAGTTCCTCCATTCACATCCAGACAACAATTTATAAAAAAAGTCATTGATTTCATTAAGTGTTATATAACAGTCTTGAAGACATCGTTTTCCTTTAGTTGCTTTGAATTATACGATTGGTTTTGAACTTCATTAATATAATGTTTCTCCTGTTTTTTGGTTATAAATTGTTGTTACTTATTCCCTTGTGCGTTTGTGTTGAATTTAGTTTTCACATCAAAGGTTTCTTTAATACAATTTTCCACCTGTGCTTTGGTTACAAATTGTGGCTTCTTGCTTCTAGTGCGTCGGTGCTAGTTTTAACTTTCATATTGAAGGTTTCTTTCCGACCACTTTCTGTATTTGTTTCCTTAACGTTTTCATTATCGAGGTTAGGTTATCCTGTACACCTGGTTACCTACGGTTTTCATTCAATGGGTCTATTATCACGTTTTTATCGTTAATCGTGGCCTGTGAGATGTAGATTTGATTCTTCGGGACCGAAATAAGTTCCATGTGTATATGCATATTGTGATTGCATTCTTCGTTGTCTGCCAAAAAATCGATTAATACTTAATTACTTTTATAGTCTGCAGGTAGCTTTTTTGTTATAAACAAATCAATAAGTTTGCTTTTTTTCAGTTTCCCTAACGCACATTCAATCTGATTTGGCTGTATAACTTTATTTTTTGTGGTTGATGACACCATGTTGAAGGTTATGTTGATTATTATAACTACAATCCAATAATGCAATTAGTAGATATTATGTCTAATATGTTATCTAATTGCGATTTGAGTTTAGAGAGTGCAGTGGTGCGGGATCCGGAGGACAACAGCCAGTTTGGGGAATTGGTTACAGCCTTTCCCTACTTACTGAATATCTAAAGTATATAATTACATTAGCTGGCTTCAGGAAGTGTGGTTTGCCATTTCATTTGCGTTTCTCTTTTGTCCCCTTTATGACAAGGGAGAATTCAAGGGAAACTAGCTCCATAGGGGTGTTCGCTTCCATAGTCGGTCCCTGTCAGTCCGGGGATTTGATTGTTGCCCTCTGGTACACTTCTTATTTGCTGTAAGGGAACGGATGAGCTTTGCCACTAAATCGTGTTAGGTAGCCAGCATGTTTGGGCCCTCCTCCTCTCCCACTCGGTCCCCTCCGAGAGCTAAAGCGAATCGTGTGGTCTGAGTCCATATTTTATTGTTGCCTTTTGTTTCTTCTCTTAAAAACTTCCTTGCCGAATTCTTGTAGTTGTCTCTTTCTTCATGTATTCTCTCAGATTGTTCTCGTTTATTCATCCCATTTTGCACCTGATATGGTGCAAAGTTGGCAGTGTAGGAGGACATGCAGCGACGTCTCCATTTGCCCACAGTCACACTTGTCAGTGTCTATGAAGTTCAATCTTTGCAAGTTGTGGTTGAGACTGCCATGCCCAGTTAGCAGATAGCTAGTGGCCATTTCTGAGTAAAACCATTTGTGTTCTTCGGCAAAACCCTTCTTTTATGTAGGCATAGGTCGCCCTTCCTTTTTCACTATTGTCTCACCTGTTTTGCCACATTTCCATCACTTTTTGCTTAACTGATTTCATAAAGGCTGCTCTTGATCCCGCTCTATCTGCTACCGTGGTCAGGTCCCCTGGGGCCAGAGGAATCTCTTTCTTTCTGTTGTACGTTTTCCTTCTCATCCAAACTATTAGGTCCCAGAAGATGTTCCCAGTTAGAACCTGCATGGCGTCGGTTGACACGGTCCTACAAAGCCAGCTTGAATTGCAACTCTGTGCATGCTATTTACCCTGCTCTTATATGTCTTATATCTATGTAATCCCTGATTTGGGCACAAACAACCTGTTCATTATTTCTTGCAGCACCTCAGCTGTCGATAATTTCTCTTCCTTGGTACAAACACTAGATCGATATTAGATTCGTTCTCCTATTAACAAAGAAGATGATACGGTCACTGGCCTAGTAGTTAGAGCGATCCACTACTAATGCTAAGGCACCCGGTTTGAACCCGGGAGGAGTCTACAAAGGAAAATTTTCTTTCTGACTCTCTTTCTATCTATGACCGTCTCCATGCTTCGGAAGGCATGTAAAGCCAATTGTCCTCCTATGTTAATGAATTGCCATCATTAACAACAATATAGGGTAACAGGCACATCTGAAGCCAGTCTAGCAAACTACTTCAGATGTAAAACAAATAATATGCTCACAGAACCAGCAGTAGCTTCGGATCTTTGTCGATGTTACTGTTGGATATTACAGGACCTAGTCCTCCTCGGGAGAGGCTGAAACTCCTAGAGAGCGCGTCCCCAGGTGGCGGATAGGGGAATGCTCGGCCGCTTGCGGCAGGGTAGGTGGGGAAATAAAATACCACCCGCGGACCAAACAGTACTCTGTGAAGAGAGAAGAAAAAAGACGACCATCTGTCCTTATAACTCCTAAGCCAAGGTGGCGGAAGTCACGCCGAAGGCTGCATGGCGCCCGGGAGTGAAGCGGGCGTCCCTAGTGACAACGGAGGGTAAAAGACCCTCAAAAAATCTTTAAAAGCAATATGAGTAACAAACTGAAGGATAAAGAGTTTACGATGCAGGGGAGGGATACCCCAGTATCGGTCGGTGATGGTGGTTCGAGAGTAGGCCCCACCCGATCGTCAACCGGCGACTACTCGACGCATTCGGCGAGCGACCAGGCTGATGCGCCTACCAAAGCTACTGGTATGAGGACAAGAGAAGAACTAAAGAAGACCATTAGTATCCCGAGAACGTCGATATCGGCTGGGAACACTCCAGTCGGAGTGTCCCCAACGGAAGGGTTCGAGTTCGACCCCACAAAACGATTGGAAACCGCAATAAGCAGAACGATGGAAATGTTCAAAGAGGCCAAGTACAAGAGTACGGCCAAGGAGGTCAAGCAGGCTTTCGTAGATCTAAAAGGCTTCGCGAAACAGATCAGGCAACAAGTGGAACAGAAAGAGGAATCAATAAAAACCCTCGCCGAAGAAGGAGAGACCCTGAAGGCCAAAATGACTTGGGCAACGGCAAAAATCGAAGCCGACCAAGAAGAATTTAACAGACTAAACCGGATGATCGAAGAGCTGAAAAAGAGGACCGAGAGAACTGCGACCTCCGAGGTAGATATCGAAGATAGACTCACCCAAGCAATGGAAAAAATGATGGCAGATAAAAGGACTGAAGATCGGCAGAACATGGCCGAACTTAAAGATGGAATAAAAAGCATAAGGCAAATCCTAAGAACCCAGGGCGAGGAGATCGGGCACATCAAAACCGACCTCGAGTACTGGAGAACAATCTTTCCGGCCCAGGATATCCACGCACAGGTACAGGTCCTCGAAGACCTTAAGTCATCGATAAAATCGAATACCGAGATGGCAGAAACAACCAGACACCTCGAACCAAGACTGGGCGAGATTACCGCTGCTATTAAAGATCTGAAAGGGGCGGCAGAACAGCAAAGTCGTCCCCCTCTAGAGACAGGAGCGGAACTGGATCTGCGCCCGGTCCGAGAGGACCTGGGGGCGTTGAGAGCCGACTTCCAGGCGATGAAAGCCGAAATCCTGCGCCACTCTAATAAAGCGGTAATAGCAAGAGAAACCGCCCCGGAGAACGTAACTATGCCGACCATGGCGCAGGTCGTTAAAGAAGGCCAAAGTGTCCAAAAAACAACTGCGGCCATAAATACGGCGCAGGCCTTATACAGTGGCCCTCACGAGTCAACGGGGGCAATCAGAAAGAGGCCGATACAAACGATAAGGACCCCTGATACCCGGGAAAAGTCGCCGCCACTGGTTAACGTCACAAACCGATCCAAGGAGGTTATACAGCATGACGAGGAGGCTGAGGAGGAATTCACGGTCGTTCAGAACCGGAAAAAATAACAAAAACCAAGCCCCCATTAATAACACTAGACAGGGAAAAAGACCTGATAAAACACCAGCGGTCCTCATTAAGCTAGGAAAGGGACAAGAATACAAAACTGCCCTCCAGGACCTATACAAAATTGCTGGAGAAGCCCGATTCATTAAAAGGGTAAGGCAAACTAAAAGCGGAGACCTGCTCATCGAATCGGAAAATAAGCAGGATAAAGCGGGCCTGCTTGAGCTGCTGAAGGGTGGGGATATGAAAGTAAACCCCCTGATGCGAACGCAGGCATTACAAATCCGTGACATAGATCCCCTTTCAACGAAGGAAACTATTAAAAAAGACATTCTAAACGTCACGGGGCCCACAGAACACATAACCCTGTGGGACCCGACCCTGCTTTCGGAAACACACAATCCATCAGAATGTCTATCGACGAGGAAAGCGCGCACAAACTGCTAGCGGCTAGGAAACTTAAAATTGGAATGGTTAATGACTGCCGAATAAGAAGGTCGTACCGGTGTTTTCGCTGCTGGGCCTCTGATCACGACACGGGGGGCTGCAAACGCGGTATTGACAGATCCATGCTCTGCTGGAACTGCGGTAAAGAGGGCCATGAGGCAAGAGATTGTGGGAGCGGCTCCTACTGCGTCGAGTGTAAGTCGGCCGGTCATAGACTTGGCAGCTGGAGATGTGGCGAAATCGACGCGGGCAGGCGGGGAAATTCAGGTGCTTCAAATAAACCTGAATACGGCAAGGGCGGCGCAGGCGCTACTTACCCACAATGTAGCGTCGCGGCAGATAGACGTGACTCTGGTGAGCGAGCCAAATCGCCTACCGGAGCACTGGTGCTCAAGTAGAACGAGATCCGCGGCGATATGGGTCCCCGACGCGAGGCGTATCAAAAAATGGGGCAGCGGGGAGTGCTTCGCTTGGGTTAAGTTCCTAAAATATACGTACATTAGCTTCTACATCACCCCAAACGGCACTCTCCACGACTACCAGGCTGCCCTGGATGAGCTCGCTGATTTCATTCGGCGCACAAACGGGCAGGTCGTCGTCGGGGGCGATTTCAACGCCAAGTCCCCGGAATGGGGTTGTAACACCCAGGACAATAGAGGCGACATGCTGACGGAAGCGTTGGCGGCGGCAAATCTAGATGTGGTCAACATCGGGGACACCCCCACATTCACACGAGGAAGGTCATCTTCCATTCTGGACATTACTCTCGCGACCCCGGAACTCCAGGAAAAGATCCAAAACTGGAGGGTCCTCGACGATGAATCGGCGAGCGACCATAAATACATCGCCTATGAGATCAGGACGCCGTTGCCTCGAAAGACCGAACCGCGTGGTTGGAATACGCGAAAATTGGACGAAGAAAGACTCGCAATCAAGGCGAAGGAAATCCTTTCGGGAGTGGTTGAGTCCCCAGAAGAGCTAACGGAAGCCTTCAAAATCATATGCGACGCGGCCATGCCGCCTAGGACCCGCGCAAATCGAAAGGGGGCTTACTGGTGGACAAATGAGATAGCCGCCCAAAGGAAAATGTGCAACACCACTAGAAGAAACATTCACCGTCTTGAAAGAAGGGGCACCCAAGCCCACGACGAAAGACTTAAGCTAACCGAAGAGAGGAACAAACTGGCCACTCTTATAGCAAGGAGCCAGAAGAAGTGTTGGACGGAAGTGATAGCCAGGGTGGACGAGGACATTTGGGGGGTGGGATATAAAATAGTGGCGTCAAAACTTGGCAGGCAGCCGATCCCCGGCATGACGGAAGACAGAGTGAAACGGATCTTGGAAACACTCTTCCCCACTCACAACATCCAGGAGTGGGCGCGCCATGCCGCGGAGTTTGAATTGTTCACGGTCGACGAACTCCGGGAGGCTGCCAAAGATATGCCAAACGGAAAGGCACCAGGCCCGGACTGCATTCCATCGGAAGTCCTCAAGAGGGTGGTCGCGAGCCACCCCACAAGGGTCCTCGAGGTAATCAACAAATGTGCCCAGAACGGATACTTCCCTGAAGTTTGGAAGAGATCCAAACTGGTTCTAATCAGAAAAGGACAAAAGCCCCTCGAGCTCCCCTCGTCATACAGGCCGATATGCCTCTTGGATACATCGGCTAAACTTTACGAGAAGCTGGTACGCCGAAGGCTTCAGGGGAGCTCAAACTTCATAACAATCAATACGGCTTCAGAAAGGGCAGATCCGCAATAGATGCCCTAAAGTATATCTTGAACAAAGTACAAGTAGCGCGCGCGGGCACGCATCGGACCAGGAGGATGGTGGTGCTGGTCACTCTCGATGTCCGAAACGCCTTCAACTCCGCAAGATGGGAATTTATAATCCAAGCCCTTATAGCTAAAGGCATAACACCCGGCCTACTCAACATCATCAAGAGCTACCTATCTGCGAGGACGCTAATAGTTGAAGAGGAGCAATTTCAAACGCTAGTAGAGGTGACCAGCGGGGTTCCACAAGGCTCGGTTCTGGGGCCGGACTTGTGGAACGCGATGTATGACGACATCTTCGCCCTGGAGATGCCCGAAGACGTCGAATTGGTGGGTTTCGCCGACGACGTTACCGTCATCGCGGTGGCGAGGACCATAGAAGAATTGGAACAAAGGACAAATGTAGCAATCCAGACGGTCAGCGAATGGATACAGAATCAAGGCCTGGCACTTGTCCCCGAAAAGTGCGAAGTCCTCATGGCTACGGGAAAAAGACGTATAAGACAGCCGATCATAATGGTGGGACCTCACCAAATAACCCCGAGTAAACACGTCACCATCCTCGGAGTAACCCTAGACAAAAGTCTATCGTTTGCACCCCATATCAGCAGGGTTGTGCAGAAGGCGGAGAAGAGCTACACGGCCCTCTCCCGACTAATGCCGAATATGCTAGGCCCAACAACCACCAAGCGGAGAGTCCTGTCGTCGGTGGTCCACTCGATCATGCTCTACGGATCACCGATATGGTCGGGAGCTATGAACGTGGCCAAATATAGAAAAAACCTCCTAAAGATACAGAGGAAGATGGCGCTGCGAGTATGCTGCGGATACCGAACGGTGTCGGAGAGCGCCATTCTGGTTTTGGCCGGAATCCCACCTATAGACCTTTTGGTGGTAGAAAGAGCAGCCAATTACACCTCGGCTGACAAAAAAGCGCTGAACAGAGTAGCCCTCATGGTGGAATGGCAAAAGAGGTGGGAAGCCTCTAACACCGGACAATGGACGCGACGGCTAATCCCGAACGTCTCCGATTGGATCGTCAGGGGGCACGGGGAATTGTGTTTCCACATGACACAGGCTCTCACGGGGCATGGGTGCTTTAATGTCTATCTTGCGAAAATCGGAAAGGCGCCATCTCCCATATGTGACTATTGCAAAGAGGCACCCGACTCCGCGGAACATACGATCTTTTTCTGCCCCGAATGGTCCACGCAACGGGCGGCCCATGCCTTCGAAGCCCTCGCGCCCCAAACCGTCGTGGCCGACATGCTGGCCTCCGAAGAGAGGTGGAATGCCGTGCAAGGCATGGTGGTGGAAATCCTTACACAGAAGGAAGAAGACGAACGTCGCCGCCAGGCGGAAGAGTAAGAACGACGAAACATTTCGACTCCGGATTCACGGCGAAGACTGATACCACGTGAATCCGTGAACGCTACGTCCAAAGGAGTGGGGTTTTAGTCGGTAAAATCCGACACTACCACCCAAAACATCTGGGTGGTGTCTTTTGAAGATTTCCCACCCCAACGTACACAAAAAAAAAAAAAAGGACCTAGTCCTAATTTAAGAAGAAGAAGAAGATCAAAGAACGTCGATTCTTTAACCATTTCCACAAGGCTTCATTCCGACATGTCCTTCTACTATTATTTAGAATCGTTTTATAAATTTGTTTTGGATATTGGGGCTTTCCTGTTACATATACAAAAAATCAAATAGTACTAATTTTATGAAGCGTCCAGAAGTGCATTTGTAGTCATTTGAAAATTAAACATCGGTTGTTAAATAAGAATTTTGCCGTCGACTGAAAAATATTTCAACTATCAATCTAGTTGATGCTCCTGACGGAGATAAAATGATAACATTTTATAATAGAAACCAGGTTGTAAATAAAGTTTTCAGTGATCCATCTTTTCGGATTCGGACTTCGAGATGCGTCTTAATGCTAGGTATAAGTGCGATGTATTTTTAGATTTTCTCGGATTTTACTCCACACACGCTAATTTTTCCGGGTGAAATTCTGAAGCCGATCTGGTTTGATTGTGTCGCAAAGATGTTTAATTGCTCCTGGAGTTGGCAAACGCTCCACTTCTTTGATGGCCAGGTCCATGACTATGTTGAACAGCAGCGGGGATAGCGGATCCCCCTGCTTCACACCCCTGTTTATATTTACGGAGATGTTGGTTCCGCTGAAGGTGGTTTTTGCCCCGCTGTACATTTTTCCGATCACGTCAATTAGAGCCTGTTGGACTCTGGCGCGTCGGAGAGCTACCCTTATGAACCGGTGCGAGACGGAGTCTAAGGCTTTGGCCAGGTCGAGTTGCGCAGCCGTGATTTGTGTTCTTTTTACCTCTTCGAATGCATTCGTCGAGCAAGGTCGCGTTTATGTAGCATCTGTTGCCCGCTACGAAGCACCGTTGCCAGCATTTGGCTATCAATTGCATTTCCCGACAACTTCTTCTAGCCAAGACACTGTACAAAACACAGAAGGGGCCGGACCGTCGGGGATAATCTATTTCCGGTGCGGACGTTGCCACCGGTAGCTAAAAATTCAAATTGACAACAATATTGCCGTCGCTCTGCGAGCCGCGCTGACGGACCGGCCGACAGACATAGGACATTCGCCGCAAACGAAGACGCAGTGTCGCAACAGCCGCTGCGCGATTAAGAAGGTGTCACTGGCGACCACAATGTCATCCGCGTACGCCAACGCTGCGCATTTAAGGTGGTCATTTATTGGCAGACCAAGCCCGGTGTCCTCTAGTTTGTAAATCAGCTCGTCGACGACCATATTAAACAGAATCGGCAACAGAGGGTCTCATTACTTAACGCTCCGGGAGATACGGATAGGTGTGAAACGTTCCGTCGGTCTTGAGCTACCCGGCATAGTAACCGATCCACTTGATTGATTGATGAGGGGGCTTGTGTATTTTTGAGAAGCGGTGGGCGTGTACCTGTTAGGATTCGGGCCAGTGCCTTAAAACTCTCTTGTGCTTGGTTTGTTTTGACACGTTGGGTCTGGCCGGGACTTAAACCTCTTTGTGCCTGGCCCTGTGTCAATGAATCGGGATGACGGGCACCGTGGGGAAATCAGACACCCACGTGCTTGTGCCGTGTGTGGAACCCGTACGGGAGGATGAAAGAATCCTGGTGGCTGAGCTGGCCTGAGGGCGGTTGTAGTTTTCCAGGTCCAGCAACACTCCACTTTAACCTCGATTTTTCTTAAACGGCCGGCCTAGGCTACGTCACTTTTTCACCCTCGACTGCAACCAAGAATTCAAAACTGGAGAGTCCTGGATAAGAAAACGGCAAGCGATCATAAGTATATTGCCTTTGAGATAAAATCGCCAATACCCCCAAGAAAAACATCGTAGAGATGGAATATCAAAAGACTTGACGAAGCTAAACTAATAACAAAAAGCGAAGAAGTCTTCTCGAAAAACATTGAATCTCCAGATCAGCTAGCCAGCGCCCTCATCGGTATATGCAATGCGGTTATGCCCAAAATGAGAACCTGCGCAACACGGAGGGGAGCATATTGATCGAATGAGGATACAAAAATTGGATTGTATTAAAATCCGAAGAAGGTTACATAGAGAATCGAGGAGACAAGATAAGCAACAAAGCAAAGAGACACAATGAGCCCTAACATTGGCAAGGAAAAAGATGACCATACTCATTGAAAGAAGTGTTGGACCAAGATCATAAATCAAGTTGACGAAGATATCTGGATACGGCATAAAATCCAGACAAACAGCACGAATCTTGGGAATAACATTTGATAAACACCTGTCATTAAGAGACCACACAAAAACATCAGAAAATGCGATGAAAATAGAAAATGCCCTAGCTCGGCTAATCCCAAACGTGGGAGGCGCCGGACCAACTAAGAGATGAGTCCTGGCATCAGTAGTGAACTCCATATTATATGGAGCACCGGTCTGGATATAAGCCATGGAGGTAGAAAAATACCGAAAACACTACGAGATGGCGCAAAGAAAATGACAGCGAGAGTCTGCTCGGCTTACAGAACAACGCCAACAGAAGTACAGGTGTAGTATTGGTGGTGGCAGGAATGCTGCCCATCGATCTGCTAGCTACGGAAAGGGCTAACAACCACAACTGCAGGCACGACAAAGCCGGAAGAAAAACAGCGAGAAAGACGATGAGGCAAAAGTGGCAAACCAGATGGGAATCCAGCCCAAAGAGAGCATAGACCAGGCGCCTCATCCCAGATATAACGCCTTGGCTGGACAGAACACACGGCCAGATAGGATTCGATCTGACCAAGGCACTGGTTGGCTACGGATGCTTCAACGCTTACCTCTTCAGGTTCAAGAAAAGAAGCAGCCAACAATGCCGATACTGCGCAGAAGAGGACAGTTCGCAACACAATCTTTGAATACGCCGAGTGGTCCGAGCAGAAAGAGAAACACAGAGCTGAGAAAATGACCAATAACCTTCCACCCTATTCGTACAGGTCCCGGTAAAGAGGCGTTAAGCGCGAACGCGCTTAACTTATTAAAAACATCCCCCAAGCGGCCCCAACTCGAAAAGTTTGCAAGTTGACGCGACGGATTTCAGGGAGCGACTGACTCCTTCCTAACGCTGCTATAGTTAACCCCGCCTTAAGGTAGATCCGCTAGCATAAATCAGCACGTACTGTTATCAAATGCATAAAATTATTGCGTAATATTACGCAATAATACACTTACATGTATTTCTTATGGGAAAATTGCAATTTCAAAATTAAATTGTGGCCTTATTACAACTCCGACAAGATTGATCCTCACCTTAAAAAGTTTGTATTTTAGCGTTCTTTCGTTTGGTCAAGCCATTTTTATAGGGAAAAGTGTACTTTTGAGTTCGGGATTCTTGACTCTACCCCAAATTTGTATTATATTACGAGAGGCAATTATTAGATGCGGCGCATAATTTCTCAAAAAAGAACTTTTTTGAGAAATTGTTTAAAATGGCTACTGAGAATATCTTAAACAAAATTCAAAAAGTTTCAAATAATATATATTTAATACCTAGTGAAACACAAGGTAATAGTATATTATTTAATGAGTGTATGATGTAGGCCATATTACACGAGAATTGTTTACAACACGAGCGAACGCAGTGAGCGAGTGTTGTAATTATTCGAATGTAATATGGCCCATTATACACGAATTAAATACTATACTTTATCTTCGACTGTTAAACAATAATTATTTTATCTACAACTGCATTATTTAATTATCTAAGTTTTATCGTGCTTATTAATTTTCAAATATCAAAGTTGCCATGGTTGTTAAGGAAACAAACTTGTTTATTAAAGTCAATGTAAACGTAAACGTGTTTTGTGCGTAAAATTTAATTTTGGTCGAGAATGTCTACAGAAGGAGTGAAGATGATATGCAGTGTACCCCTCCAAATATTAAAAAGGCAGCAAAGGAAGCGTCTTTGAATTTGTTACCTAAAAAATCAAGGACAAATTACGAAATGGTTTACAATAGCTTCAATGAATGGCGGTTAAAGAATAAAACTTCCTCCTTTTCTGAAGATACTGTGCTTGTATACTTTTAGGAAATATGTGCAAAATTCAAATCATCGACGTTATGGACTCGCTATTCAATGCTGAAAAGTACTCTCAAATTAAAGCATAATGTGAATATTGAATCTTATGGGCGAGTACGTGCTCTACTTAAAAGAAAGGCGGAAGGTTATAGACCAAAAAAATCAGAAGTATTTACTGGAGCAAATTAACATCTTTATTAAGGAAGCGCCTGATGTTAAATATCTTGCAAAAAAAGTAACAATTTGCTAATTTATTATTAACTTTAAATAAAACAATTTTACAGGTTGCCTTAATAATGGGGGTAATGGGGGCTTGCCGCTCAAATGAACTGTATGCCATGAAAACTGCTGACCTAAAATTCTTTGATGGTTGCATTCAAGTATTTGTCCCGCACACCAAAACAAAAGTGCCTCGCAACTTTTCCATCACCGGAACTTTTTATGATATCGTCAAAAAATATGCAGATCTTCGTGTACCGAACACACCATCGGACTCATTTTTTGTCAATTATCAAAGTGGCAAATGCACTAAACAGATAATTGGCATCAACAAATTTGGAGGAATGGGTAAAGAAATAACAAAATATTTGGGGCTACCAAATTTAAAAAAATTTACAGGACATTGTCTTCGAAGATCATCTGCAACTTTATATGCTGACGCAGGGGCATCCATGACAGGATTAAAACGTCACGGAGGGTGGAAATCGGCTTCTGTGGCTGAAGGTTATATTGCAGATTCAAAACGGAACAAGATGGATACTGCCAAAAAAATTATGAACCAAATTGATCCAAATTTGCTGAACAATAGTTTTACTGTTCCTAATGCTTGTTCTTCTGTTAACATTAATGATAATTCTACCATTCTTCACGACTATTTGCCTGTTATAAATAATAATGGTACCAATCTTAAGATTTCTAGTGAACCTTCGACTATAACACCATTTTTTATATGCGACGTAAGTTTTTCGTACAAATGTTTCGGCTTGGTCGGAAGAAGCGATTCTTTAGCTTTTGATGCTATTTCAGCAATTTCCATTACGCCCAGAAATTAATTCAACCGAAACAATTTCACACCATATTAAAACAAATCAATAAACAACTTATAGTAACCAGGAGCAATAGAAAAGCACTCTTTGCAATTATACAATTTATAAATGTCAAAGTAGATTTTCGAATATTACGTCAAATAATGTAAAGAAAATCTTCTACAGAGCAATCGAACATAAAGCTATGTATGTAATTTCACATAATTAGGCTTGTTGGACTCATCCTATTTATTGGCCCAGCTCGCAAGCTCACTGTGCCATAAACCATAGGCTTCGTCCAATAAAAACTTAAATTATGTACT
Organism: Lycocerus yunnanus; assembly: GCA_036346125.1. Lineage (NCBI taxonomy): Eukaryota > Metazoa > Arthropoda > Insecta > Coleoptera > Cantharidae > Lycocerus > Lycocerus yunnanus. The sequence continues at coordinate 424,152 of JARFIX010000157.1, read as the reverse complement.
CATTACATAAATAGCTATTATATCTACATTACGAACCCCTCGAGTGTGCCTAACCTTGTCGTGGTGAGGGGGCTTGTGTATTTTAATGAAGCGGTGGGTGTGTACCTGTTAGGACTCGGACCGGAGCCTTAAAACTCTCTTGGCTTGGTCTGTTTTGACATGCTGGGTCTGGCCGAGACTTAAAACCCTTTGTGCCTGACCTTGTGTCATTGAAGCGGGACGATGGCCACCGTGGAGAAATCAGACAAATCAGGCACCTGCGTGTTTGTGCCGTGCGCGGTGACCCGTGCGGTGGGATGAAGGGGTCCTGGTGGCTGAGCCCGCCCAGGAGCGGTTGTAGTTCTCCGAGCCGGCAACACTCCACTTTGGCCTGGATTTTTACCTAAACGGGCGGTTAGGACTAGTCCACCCTGATCAATCGGCTGCGCTGACCCGTCAGAGGGTCAGCAGGACGAGTCCTTGGGGGAGGATGGAGTGTGAAAACACCTCACCTCCTTGGGGGCTATATCTCTCGGGTAGCCCTGGCGTTGCTATAACGTCCCAAAATGTGAGGCTCCGGTGAGGACCTCGAGAGATGAACGCGTTTCTACCTCCACATGGAAAAGAAAATAAAACAAACAACCACCAGCTGAACTATCAGCTACAAAACAGACGGGAGTATCCGATCAGGATGCCCGTCCACACAGATGGGTGCAGTCCTGTGGACGCCCCACCTAATCAGTCCAACCAGGACAAAGGTCTGGCAAACGCTACTAGCATGCCTTTCCTTCGACCGTGGAAGAAGAGAAAGGTATCTGGGGCAGAAGCCAAAAGAAGAAGAGCCCGCCTAGGGAGGAGGCTTCGGCCCTCAACCCAGAGCAAGGGCTCAGTCGCACGAGCACCGCACATGAAAGGGCTATGCTCCTAGGGCCGCCCACCCATGGCGGTACAAGAAATAAGCAGTACACCAAAGGGAAACCTTTTATGGGAGAAGCTGCCAAAAAGGCTGAGATCTCATGACTCCCAGCCCTCGCCCTCGAGCAAACAGGGCAAGAGGGTGAGATCTTCTCGACCTCAACCCATACCTCGAGTCGGGAGGGTAATGTCACCTACAGGAGGCTGCTGAAAAGCACCTCCGTGTGGCAGTGATAACCGCCTGAAACCTCCAAGAAAACTGAGCGAGTCCCAAGTGGGCATCGTTGAAAGAGCCTTACTGCTGCTCTCGATGAGTTTATCTTAGCAGCAGAAGGTGAGGCTACACCAGCTCCTACTTTCGGCGGGTTCCACCACTCAGGCCAGATCCTCAGGATCACCTGTGTGGACCAGAGCTCGCTGGAGTGGTTGAAGACGACCATCGCAAACCTCCCACCACTGTGGGAGGAGCGAAACTAGAGGTAGTGCAAGCGGACGACCACCAAAGTTAACCAAAATCACCCTTTGGGTTCCTGGGAACCAGAGCCCACTGTGACAGTGATGAGGCGCCTAGCAGCCCAGAATATATGGGTGAAACCCAAAGAATGGTGTGTCTTTCTTGATGCGGACAAGGAGGAGCCGAAAGGCAAACTCTTTGGCGCCGGTAAGGAAGACAGTGCCGCCATCAAAAACAAGGGAGAAAGGCTGAACTACAAGTTCACCTCCCTCAAAGTCAGGATGCAGAAATTCGAAGAAGAGTCTGCATCCGAAATAGCAGCCCCGCCACTCCAATGGAGACGGATGTAATCCCGGCAGTGGAGGCTGGAAACTTGACAGAGCAATAAGCTCCCCCAAGGCAGGCCTAATGGCTTCCCTAGCAGGATGGAGCTTCTTGCAAATTAACCTTCAGCATTGTCGGGAGGCAGTTGCAACATTATGCCGCCACCTCGATAGCTGTAAGGACACAATTGCTCTAATACAAGAGCCATGGTTAGTTAAATCCGCTATACGAGGATTTACAAAATTAAATGGCAATCTGTTCACAGGTAATCCCACTAATAAAACTAGGACGTGTATTTACACACCTAGCAACATACAAGCCAACCTCTTGCCTCAGCACAGTGACTGCGACCTAACAGCGGTACGGATAAGCTGCGACTTTGGGAATGGCCAAGAAGATGTCATCTTGGCATCTGTTACTCCCAATAGATTCGCCGGAATCACCACCTTCTCGGAGGATGGTGGACCTGGTCAACTATTGTGAGCAACAGAAAACACACCTCGTCATCGGTTGCGACTCCAACTCCCATCATCCAGCATGGGGAAGCGGGGACTGCAACAAGCGAGGTGAGTCATTATTTCAATACTTTATGAGTACCACTTTAGTAATCCTAAATCGAGGGGATGTCCCTACCTTCTATGTGTCACCCCACCGCAATTCGGTAATTGATATTACTGTAGCGTCTTTAGGTATTTCAAACCATATATGTGACTGGCGTGTGTCCGATCAACTGACAATGTCAAATCACAAATGGATCTGCTTTAAATTAAAAGCAAAATCAGTAGAACCCAAACAGTACAGGAACCCGAAGAGAGTCGACAGGCTGGTCTTCTTGGATCACCTGTCTTCATCTTTGGAGTCTGAAGATCTGGTGGGTATTTCTACTAAAGATAAATTAACAACCACTGAGGAGATTGAAGTATGCGAATAAGCTGCAGAAACCCCTCACAAAAGCATATAAAGCTTTCCTGTCCGTTACAAACGGCTGGACCACGGGGCGAGCAACACCTTGGTGGTGCTCAGAACTCGACCAGCTGAGGAAATTGGCCAGAAAGCTCTACAACAAAGCGCACAACTCTAAGAGTCACACCGACTAGGCAGCTTTTAAAGCGCGCCAGTTGGAGTACAAGAGAACAATACGCCTAAAGCAACGAGAATCATGGAAAGTCTTCTGTAGTAGCATAAATACGACTACTGAGGCAGCTAGATTAAATAAGGTCATTGCTAAAGACCCATACCAGCAGCCAGGTAGTCTTTATCGAGAGGATGGATCCTACACGGAGGCCCTCTCGCAGACGGTCGAAGTACTGCTACGCACACACTTTCCTGATAGTAAAATAGCCTCAGATTTCGACTGGTCTGGCATAACAACCCAGCCACCGACTGAGACAAATTGGGAAACTGCAAAACAGGTCGTAGACGAGACGAAAACAGCTTGGGCCATAAAATCATTCGGCTCCCTTAAATCACCCGGGTTCGATGGGGTATTTCCGGCCCTACTCCAATGGGGACTGGAATATCTGCTCTGTCACCTGGTGCGAGTATTTAGGGCGTGCATTGCGCACGGTTACACACCGAACGAATGGCGAAAAGTCAAAGTTATCTTTATACCAAAGCCAGGTAGAAGCGACTATTCCCTGGCTAAATCTTTCAGGCCAATCAGTTTGACTTCGTTTTTTCTTAAAACGTTAGAAAAACTGTGCGATAGACACATTCGCGACACGGTTTTCTCTCAAAGTCCGTTGCAAGCGAATCAACATGCATTCATTCCGGGGAGATCTACTGAAACGGCGCTTCACAAGGTAGTGGAGCACGTTGAAAGATCGCTGGACTACAAAGAGTCCACCCTAGGAGCGTTTATTGATATTGAAGGAGCCTTTGACAAAGCCACCTTCAATAGCATAAATGCAGCACTGAGCCGATTCGGGGTTCCCGCCACCATTGCGAAATGGATCAATTTTATATTGAGGTGGAGAGCCGTAGAGGTGAGTGTTGGAGACATAAATGTTAAAGGCATTGTTGTTAAAGGCTGTCCTCAAGGTGGAGTACTCTCCCCACTGCTATGGAATATGACAGTAGATAGCCTCATACAATGCCTTAATGAGAAGGGGTTTTACACCATAGGGTACGCAGATGATATTACCATACTGCTCACTGGAAAATTTGAGATCATAGTGTGCATGCCAATGCAAAAAGCTCTCCAAATTTTAGCAGAATGGTGCAACGAACACTCTCTTACAGTGAACCCGACTAAGACGGAGCTTGTTCTATTCACAAAAAAAAGGAAACTGCGGAGCATGATAATGCCCAAGTTAATGGGAACTCCCCTAAAATTAGCGGAAGATGTCAAGTATCTGGGAATAACGCTTGACAAAAGACTAAATTGGGGAAAACATTTACAAATCAAACTCAGGAAAGCAGGGATGGCTTTTTGGCGGTGTCGGAGGGCGGTGGGACGGACCTGGGGTCTCTCCCCCAGGATCACCCTCTGGCTCTACACTGCTATTGTCAGACCCATGCTTTGTTATGGAGCACTTGTTTGGTGGCCCAGAACCAAGCAGGTGACAACGGCAACCTCTTACACCGGCTTCAGAGAACGATCTGTCTGGCTTTAACTGGGGTAATGCGTACAACCCCTACCTCGGCGCTGGAGACCCTTCTCTGCCTCCCTCCACTTGACCTTCATGTGCAGGAGATGGCGGTTAGGGTTACGAAGTTGGCGGGTATGGAAAAATAGGCGAATAACTGTGGGTTATATGCGGATCTTAGAGGATTACTCCGCGAGAGTACCTCTTCTGCATTTCGAACCTGACAGAATTCATCCTAAATACGTATTCAACAGGAAATATAACATTCTGCTGGAACCAATAGAAACCCGCGATTACGACATATGTCTGTTCTCTGACGGTTCAAAAAATGATGCTGGCTCAGGGGCTGGAATTTTTCCGCCGAACTTGAGATCAACATGAGCATGCCGCTGGGCAAATACACGTCAGTCTTCCAAGCGGAGCTTATGGGTATACTGCACTGCGCAAAGATAGTTAAGGATAAGTGTATCCGCAACAAAACATACAGATATCTACAGACAGCAGAGCGGCCCTTATGGCGCTTGGGAGCTATAAGGTTACCTCTGGTTTGCTGCTCGAATGTATGCAAACATTGAATGAGATATCAACCCCAAACAATGACCTTTCCTCTGTTGGGTTAAAGGTCACCAAGGCAATGAGGGTAATGAAAGGGCAGATGAGTTGGCAAAAAAGAGGCTCAAACAGCCTTCCTGTGGCCCTGAGCCAATGATTGTGCCGTCTGTCAGAACCTTCGATACCCTCCTAAAACAATATACCCTAGAACTGCATTCTTTTTTTTTTATTAAAGCGGCGGAAGGGGAAAATCTTCAACAAGACACCACCAGCCCGTACTGGTTGGTAGTGTGATTTTACCCACTAAAACCCCTTCCGATTGGTGAGACGGGATTCGCGTGCGCATTCCTTCCGTGTCTTTCACCCGCAAGATCTTCTGCCCTTTTGGGACTTTTTTCTTCTTAGTGTGTTTTATCTTATTTTATCTAATCTTCTTCATTGTGTTTCTGTCGTTTTCTTTGGTCTTCTTCTTTTTTTGTTACGATCTGTTTCGCCAGTTTTGTGATTTGTTCCCATGCTTCTGGTGATTTAAGCATGAATTCCACCAAGTGTTCGGGTGTGAGTTGTTCGTTAATGCTGGCTTGTTTCCTCTTCGTTCCATCTTGGGCACTTGAAAAAGGAGTGTTCTGCTGTATCATCTTCTTCGGGACAGCTAGGACATTTGGGGTTGCTCGTTCTTTTAAACCTGTACAGGTAATGCTCAAAACAACCGTGTCCGGAGAGAATCTGGGTGAGCTCATAAGTCGTCTCTCCTTGATCTCTCTCGTACCAGCCTCTAAGATGTGGAATGAGGCGGTGCGTCCATCTGCCTTTCTCTGAATTGTCCCATCGCTGTTGCCAAGCTTCTAGAGATTTTTTCCTTATCTCTTTCTTTGTTATTGAAAGATCTTGGAATTGGTTTTTTCTCTCTTGTGCGAGTAGGTCCACCGGAATTAATGATGCTATTACCAGCGTTGCATCTGTGGATGTAGTCCTATACCCTCTCGATATTCTTAGGGCCATCTTCCTCTGCACTTTTTGCATCTGTTCCGCATATTTTTTTACCTTTAAACCTTCTGCCCATATTGGAGCCCCGTATAGCATTATTGACTCCGCTACAGATGCAATTGTTCTTCTCTTTTTTTCCGAGGGGCCCACGATGTTTGGGGGACTGCATTCTAGCAGGTGGGCAAATGGTACTGAATGCAGACAAGCTAGGGCGGCTATAAAGGCACCCTTAAGGAAACATTCAGAATACTATCTGAAGTTGTCTAGAGTCAATCTACGGACAATTGCAGGGATATTAACCGGACACTGCAGACTAAATAAGCACCTCAACACATTGGGTATTGTAGATAATCCCAAGTGTCGTGGATGCAATGAAACAGATGAAACAGCTGAGCATGTGCTTTGTCACTGCCCAGCCTTAGCATCAAAAAGAGATGCCATGTTGGGGGACCTCTGGCCTAGCATGGCCAGAATCAGCAACATCTTGCCCGCCAGGATGCTTGAGTTCATCCTTCGGTTGGGATGGCTTGAGGAATGACGGACGGGGTTGCTGCAGTGGAGGAAGTACAATGGGCCCGGTTTAGTGGCCTGAGTGCGCGTGAGGTTTAACCTTGCCCTCCCACCTTGAATCCAGAATCCAAATCCTACATTACGAAACTTTACATATTTTTGGTACCTCAATAATTTTAAATTATATAATTGGGGTGTAGGGGTTACGCTGTAGAGGTAGCACCTTTTATCGATGTCGGTCACACCAAGTGTCAGATAACTGGCCCTCACAGAGTACCCAACTCTCACTTATGGTTCCACGTGCCACACCCCGGGCAACTGCATTGACCTGCAGACTAAACTAAGTAGACTGATATGGTGAACCCTGAGAAAGGGCACCAGTTGCCTTAGTAAAGAGTTGAGGCGACAAGAAAGATTCATGCTAAGGCTCAATACGCAAACACCTGTGAGCGAAACCGAAGCGGTTCAATCGGTCATAGTGCGGAAATCAAGGAGAAACTATCGCACTACACCTCAAGATAAACAAAATGGCACAACAACCACATGAAATGGCCCTAGTCAGGGGCAGACCTTTAGTGGTCGGGAGGTTCGAAAATCATCACTAGGAGGATCCACCCGCAAGTGGAAACAGATAGCGACGGCGTGAGAGTTGAAACGTGGAATGTAAGGAGCATGTATATGGCAGGCAAGACAGATAATGTGATCAGAGAAATAGAAATATTGGATGTGGATGTAATGGGAATTAACGAGATGAGGTGGCCGGAATCTGGTAAAGTCAAAATAAACGAACCAACAATATACTACTCCGGGAGCAACCTACCGGTTCATCCTAACGGGATGGGTTTCATCGTGAACACCAAGGTCAACAGATCGGTACAAAACTTTGTACCGTACTCAGATAGAATAGCACTGCTGCAAATTAAGGCAAAACCAAAGAACATCAACAAAATCCTTTCTTTCTGTTAATAGACGAAAGATACAGAAGTGAAATAAAGGGTGTATAAATACATAAAATTTACTATAAATAGTAATTTAAATTTCATGTAATTACATGAATAATCAACAGCAGCACACATACAGAACACGGAATACGGAACAAAACTCGCAACTACAAATTAACAAACTCAAAGAACTAAAATACGTATATAATAGTGCAATTTATAGATGATATACCAATACCTACCGTAGAAGTTGTTCCAAAGTTTTGGTTGAAAGACGGGATGTGATCCTGGGATAATGGGAAATTATGTAAAAATTTAATAAAAAAGCTAAAAGAACCAAATCCCGATTTTGAACTGTATCCTGCAATGCATTTGGGTAATTATCAAACAGAAGACTACCAAGAAGCCGAAAAGGCTTGTAAAAAAAGAAATACACATCAAATTTGTCTTCAAATAAAGAAAATAATCCGCCTAAAAAACGTCGAGTAGAAGAACTAACAACATCACCAAGCTAAGAACATACATAAAATAATTCTAGTTTTCGTGAATTGTCTGGATATGTTGCAAATTCTTCAGTAAATGGTGTCACTAGTCCATCTATAATAAACGCTTCTAAACAAGAAAATTGACATGAACACATCAACACATGAACGTGTCAACAATCGAAGATATTTTCACAATTTTGAATCGGGACGATGCGGATATGGTTGCTTTGGTGCAATAGTCACGTTTCCTGCCCCAAAACAAATGTTGTTAAGTACGCAATTTTAGGTGGTACTGCAATGTTATTTTGCACATTTACAATAATTTACTAGCTAGCTTACAACTAAATTAGCGAAAATTTTGAATTACAATGTTGCGAATTCTTCTTCCTTCGGCCAACCAGTTTGTGTTAATGTTTTTAATTACTTATGAAAATAAATAACGTACTTTTAAATTAATTGAACTGCGGTAATTCATTCCGCTTGCTTCATGTGTGGTCCCAGTTCGGTTATCAAGTAATGCACAAGATTTTTGTTCAACGGTATGTTTGAACAAAAGACCTGTCACACATTGAAAAGGATCACTACTATCTCTTAAAATTTTTCTTTCCACCTTCTCTCCATGTTCCACTGCAATTACACATCAGAAAATTTTTATTAATTAACCTCTCAAGTAAACTACGTTTTTATAATAAACATACTTAAACAAATACTTACAATCCACGTTTTCTAATTGATTCAGAATAAAAACATTAATTAATCCATTAAAACCCATTTCTGCTCTAACCAAATATTTTAACGGCACCTATTTAGCATCCTTTATGTTTGACACTTGAAAGGTTAACCAAACCTCTATTGATAAAGTATTTGTTATCATAATTATTTGTTAATAGGATGCGTAGTACCGATTTGACGTAAACGTTTAGGTTATTTCATAACGGCTACCTTTAAGATAACATATGGGATACATAATAGACCTGATTATTTGTAATACTTCTTCTATAATTTTTACGCTGTTAATTTTAGTCGGTACATTTGGCAATGGTGGTGCCAAATGGGATTGGGATTGATGTCGATGATAGTAACGTAAACACGTCTACGTCACACTAGCGCAATAAGTGGTCTTTTCTTGGAGTAATCCTTGAATTTATTTTGGAATTTTTTCTTGATTGAAATACAGAGCGATTGATAGAAGATAAGAACAAAGTGATTTGGTTTGGAATAGCTGAAGAAAAGTAATACCTTTTGTGGTTGAGTGATTTGCAAAAGGTTAGAATACGATAAGCGAGTCGTATTTTGGGTTGCATAGGTTCATGTTTATTACGCTGCAATTTGGTTCAATTATTTATTAATTATTGATTAGTTAGTTATTACAATACAACTGTTAGGTGTAACATTTCCGAGGGGACGACCCGAGTGTTACTCTTATTCGCGGTAAAGAGATGCAAGAGGAAGAGCATCAATACGATAGCGAAAGTTCAACAGCAGACGAACAGAAAACAAAAAAACGACAGGCAGAGTTTGAGATATTCCGCAGAAGTAAAAAGTTTGGTAGAACCCCAACAAAGAAACCTGATAGCGGTGTAAATCAGGACAGTGACATGGAGGAGCTGAAAAAGATGATGAGAGAGCTGCTAAATGAGATAAAGGATATTAAGTCGGGACAGAAGGTTTACGAAAATGATATCCGGATATTGAAGGAAGAAAATAAAGTACTGAAAGACCGAGTTATGGACCTGGAGATCAGAGTTCATCAATCTGAAAAAAGAGAGAAGAAGAACAACATAGTTTTGAAAGGCGTTATTATGAAGGAAGAAACTGTTAGAACAGAGATGCAAGAATTTTTGAAAAATGAATTAGAGCTTGAAGTAACAATCAATTCAGCTGAAATAATAAAACGAGATCTGGAAATTCCTTTGTACTAACAAAGCTGAATTCCTGGCATGATAAGGCAAAGGTAATGAAAGCAAAAAATAAATTGCAGGGCACTAAAAGATACATTGATGACGATTTGACGCATGAAGAGCAAAAAATGCAAGCAAAACTGAGAGAGATTGCCAAATCTGAGAGAGAAAAGGGTATGGTTACAAGGGTAGGATACGGAATGGTCGTTATAAATAACGAACGTTGGAATTGGGATCAACGAACCAAAGAAATAAAAAGGCATGAAACATCGGGCGCATCAAAAAACTAGCAGGAAAATATCTCGGACGGAAAACAATTATGACGAAAAATGCAAGGAAACAGGATAATGATAATACAGAGCTGGATTGTGCGAATAACAGTAAGACGAAAATGGCGAAGATTTGGAAATATGAGAGAGTAATAACAGAATGGAAATTGGGAACATGGAATATCAGAAGTATAAACGGAAAAGAGCCGGAGTTAGCAGATGAATTTGAGAGGAGTGGTTTGCAAATATTGGCTTTAACGGAGACCAAAAAGAAAGGCACAGGTATGATAGAAATGGATAAGGGGCAATTACTGATTTATAGTGGAGTTCCGATCAAAAACAGAGCAGCGGCAGGAGTGGGTTGCCTAATAAAAAATGTATTAAAAAATAAACTGCACAGCTGGGTCTTTGTCTCGGAAAGAGTATTGTCGGTTACATTAGATATAGATCAGCTAACAACTGTTGTAGTTGCATACGGACCAAATGAAGATGCCAATAAAGAGGAGAAGGACCGCTTCTGGGAGGAACTGCAGGTAACAGTAGAAAATGCGTTGGGAATAATTTATGTAGCTGGAGATTTAAATGGACGTGTAGGACGCGATTCTAAAGGAAAGGAAGAGATTATGGGACCTTTTGGAGAAAATAAAATAAACGAAAACGGTGAGCGGTTAATTGACTTTTGTATTTTGAATGGAATGATGATTGGAAATTCTTTGTTTGAGCACAAAAATGTCCATAAATTCACACGAGAAGAGCCAGGCAGAATGGAAAAGTCTATCATTGATTATATATTGATTGAGAAGAGAAACAGAAAAAAGCTGCTTGATGTTAGAGTACGCAGAGGGTTTGAAATCGGAAGCGATCATTATCTTCTGGTGGGAAGAATTGCAAGGAATCCGGGTGAAGTAACAAAGAATATAAAGAAAACTGAAGTAAACTGTTTGGAAAGAATCAGGTCATACAAACTAAAAGAAGAAACAATCAGAAATGCATATCAGGAGATAGTAAGAGTGGAACTGGAAGGAGTTAAGGAAGATGATGGGAAGGATATAGAATTACAATGGGAGACACTAAAGAAAACACTACAAATGGCTGCGAAACAAGTATGCGGAACAATTAAAAATCAATTAAATAAAAAACAAACAGCATGGTGGAACCACCAAATCAAGGAAGAAGTTAAAGAAAAGAAAGTTAGGTGGCAGAAATATATGAACCACAAAACGGAGGAGTCGTATGAAGAGTACAAAAGGCAGAGACAAAAAACTAAACAACTAGTAACGGAGGCAAAGAAAGAAGCATGGGAAGATTTTGGGAATAAGATGGAAAGAAATAAGAACCAAAACCAAAAACTGTTCTATAGAGTGATAAAGAATTTGAGAAACCCCAAACAAGTTGCATTAAAACAGATCAAAAATAGTAGAGGAGAAATACTGAGTGACAGAAAAGAAATAATGGACAGATGGAAGGAATATTTTGAAGAACTTTTAGAAGCTAAACAAGATGAAGGGGCAAACGAAAAGAAAGGAGAGGCAATACAAGAAGAAGAATCCGAAATTTCAATAAAAGAAGTAGAAGAGGTAATACAAAAGCTAAGAGTAGGAAAGGCAGCTGGTCATGATGGGTTAAAGCCGGAAATGTTGAAGTATATGGGCGAAAAAGGAGTTGAAAAACTACATAAAATTTTTAATTTGGCGTGGAAGAGAGAAATTATACCGAAGGACTGGGAGGTGGCGGTGATTATGCCAATACATAAGAAGGGGGGATAATAGAGAGTGCTGTAATTATAGAGGCATATCACTGCTATGTATCGCGGCAAAGTTATACGAAGCAATACTAGAGAGGAAACTTAAAATAACAATTGAACCAACTCTTGATGAAGTACAAAGCGGCTTCAGGAAGGACACAGCATACAAGACCATATATTTTCAACAAGACAAATCGTCGAAAAACGGAGTACATATAATAGAGATACTTATGCATGTTTTATAGACCTAGAAAAGGCTTTTGATAGAGTACCAAGACAGCAAATATGGAAAATATTGGAAAAAAAAAAGTCGAAAAGAAGTTGATAAAAGCAATCAAAAGCATGTATGGAAAAACTAGAAGCTATGTGAGAACAGGAAATTGGGTATCTGATGAGTTTACAACAAGGGAAGGTCTGCGACAGGGCGGAGTGCTCAGTCCAATTTTGTTCATTGTACAGATGGATGACATAATCAGAGATGCCAAAGCCATAACAAAAAAAATAAACATAGGATACAGAAATATGCGCCCAACAGAGATTTCGGAACTTGTATTTGCAGACGATGTAGTGGTGTTTGCCGAAAGCGAGAGAGACCTCCAGCATAATATTGACGTGTGGAATAAGACCTTGAAGGCAAACAGTATGAAGATAAATGTAGATAAAACGAAAACAATGGTTTTTGGGAAAGAGGTGAAAAAGATCAACATAGACATAGAAGGAAAAAAAATAGAACAGGTGGATAGGTTCAAGTATTTGGGTGTGCTATTCGAAAGTAATGGAAGCTACGAAACCGAAATAAATAATAGGTTGACTTCAGCTGCAAACGTGTACTATGGGATGTGTGGGCGATTATAAACAAAAAGAAATTACGAAGAAGACAAAGATGACGGTGTATAAAACCATCTATTTGCCGGTGTTGACGTTTGGCTGCGAGTCGTGGATAACAACACAAAGAACGGAGAGCAAGCTTCAAGCAGCGGAAATGAAGTACCTCAGAAGAGTGGAAGGGGTTACTAGAAGAGATAAAATAAGGAATGAGGAAATAAGAAAAAGGCTAGATGTCAGCACGGTACGGGAAAAAATAGAGAAGCAACAGCTGGGATGGTTTGGTCACCTGAACAGGATGAAAGCGGAGATGCCAGCAAAAAAGATATGGGTAGCCAGAGAGGGAGGACGACGCCCTAGAGGTAGACCTCAGAAAAAATGGAATAATGTCATACAGGAGTTGCTACAAAAAAGGGAAGTAACATGGAGTACAGCTACAGAAATGACCATCGATAGGAAGAAATGGAAGGAATTTATAGATGTTAAATGATGTAATGTATATGTGAGAACTATGTACCTCAACACCTTAGGGTAAAATGAGGATTTATTTTGATTATATTATTATTATTATTACATTTGGCAAAATTTCCTACAAAACATTCAGTTGATATGTGAACGTCCGGTAATTTAGAATTACCTCGATTCGCAATAATACAAATTTATAGTGACGTGTTTTACCCTGATGTTCGTTTAGAGCTAGCTTTGCTTGTTGCGGAAGCGAGAGTCTTGAGTTCGTTAACTCTTATGCGATCTATGAAGACAACAGGAGGACTAAGTCAGGGACGTGGAATTACTGACAGCACAATAGTATCGTTGACTTGAGGATGGTTCAGCTTCAAAATATTTGCGAACAAATTGAACATTTTTCCAAAGTACCATGCTCAACATCCATGGAGCACATCGAGATGAGACCTTTCGGATTTCTCGAGACAATTCCAACATTGAAAAATTGGACATGTGGCCCACAGGACATAATCCTTTTCCCAAAAATAACGAATTAATTTCTATCGGTACAGGAGTTATCGCAAATCAGAACATTAATTGTCATCGTTGCAACCGAAGTTGGTTGCACATTATTACAAAAATCATAGGAACAAATTTCGGGTAATTTTCGTTCAAAACAAAGGATAAAGTGCTTCCGATATCGGCAGTCAACAGCAGCATTAAAATCGACGCGTCACCAGTTCTGATTAATCCACTCTTACTTTTCCAATGAATGTGCATTGCGAAGAACTCCAAGAGTGATATGAAATATTTACTGGCATACGAGCTCGCACCGTTTCCATTGTCTTTATTCACCGAAGAAGGAATGCGGAAAAGAACCAAGTCGTTGTTATATAATACTTTTGAACCTGTGGAAGCAAATTTACAATCTGGTAACAGACATCTTCAGATAATTGACAGGTATTTTCTTCTGCATAAAGTTGTTTGGGGTCGTATTGAAACATTTGGTCTCATCTGCCAGAAATATGTTACGTACGTGCAACAACACTTTGGTGAGAACGTCACAATTATATTTGACGGTTATCCGAATGACATGAGTATCGCAGGAACCAAAACTTCGGAAAGAGTACGACGTTTGAGAAAGAACCAATCGCCAGAATTTATATTCGATGAAACTACAGCTCCAAAAGTTAGCCAAGAGAAGTTTCTTGCAAGGAACACAAATAAAGATAACTTTATACAAATGCTTCGCCCTTATTTTGCAAAAGTTGACATCAAAGTTGAACAGGCCTTTGAGGACGCAGATACTCTGATCGTAACCACGGCAATTGAAGAAGCATCGATTTATGACACTGTTGAAATCGTTGGCGAAGACATCGATCTTTTGGTGTTAATTAGTGGACTCGCACAGAACAAAACAAACTTATACTTCCGCAAACCAGCAAAAGGAAATACACCTTCAAAACTCTACTCTCCGACTAGTATGAAGTATGATAAGTGCGTTCTCGACAATATACTTTTCCTTCATGCTTTTAGCGGTTGCGATACCACATCGTCTTTTTTCAACATTGGTAAATTAAAATTTATAAACACTCGCGAAAAACATACTGAGCTACGGTCATCGCTAGAATTATTTAAAGAAGAAAAGGTCGATTCAGAGGTTTTGACTTCAACAGGAGAGCAATTCCTCATCGCCCTATATGGCGGCAACAATCAGGAAAAATCTTTAAATATATTATGATTCCACCACTTCGTTTAATCAGTCAGCTGAACCACCTCTCACTACTTCCACCAACGAAAAGTGCAGCACGTCAACATGTATTCCGAACTTATCACCAGGTGCAAGCGTGGCTCGGGGTTTACAAAGATCCTCTGGAATGGGGTTGGCGACGAACAAAGCATGGACTAGAACCGATTCCCAGCACAGCTGAACCAGCGCCACCTGAGCTTTTAAAGCTCATATCGTGCAAGTGCAAAGGAAAATGTAAAGCTGCCTGTGGGTGCCGAAAAGCAGGGATTGCTTGTTACATTATTTGCATAAATTGAGTGGGAAAACATGCAATATCGTTGCCGAAGTCGATATACTGCTCAATGGAGATGATGAGAATGATTCGACTATTAAGAATTATCTGTTTTAGATGAAGAATCTCCACAATTTGATGAGTATTCTAAATACAAAGACTGTGAACCAAGACCATCGAAACGAAGAAAATATAAATATTAAAAACCAACCTCTACAACACATTCATCCACAACACAAAAACATCTATAAAACTGCGCTAGCTATGAAATTGAAATTTTACGCAGATTTACCAACTTGACAGAGCGCTAAAAGTCGTAATTTTTGTCTCAAAAGAAAACAAAAACTGCATTGCAGGTATCAGCATGCTCTATAAGTTTGATTACAGATATTTTTCGATATGTATCATAAGAAGAAAACAGCAAAAACAAGTATAATCTCTTAATTTTTACTTTATCGTTCGATATCTCTGCAACGATCAACGATAGGTGAAAAATTAACTTACAAAATATATAAGAT
Source organism: Lycocerus yunnanus (assembly GCA_036346125.1). NCBI lineage: Eukaryota > Metazoa > Arthropoda > Insecta > Coleoptera > Cantharidae > Lycocerus > Lycocerus yunnanus. The sequence goes on along the minus strand of JARFIX010000157.1, from coordinate 408,695 downwards.
GACAATGGATCGTACTTAAACGGCAGTTGCGAGCGGCTATTCGGTGAACTTTGAGATTGATCAAACACAAAATACACTATGTTATCTCCTCCACAGGATTGATGCCTTCGGAAGATGTTTCAGCTCTAGGACGGACAAAACACTCGCGACACTAGACGGTGCACTCCAGGTGATAATTGAGGCGGTAAAAACACTTCGGAAAAGATGGATATCAAGTACAGAATCATACTTATTGAGTTTCAAACGAATTAAAACCAAATCACTTGAAGGTAATACTAATGCTCGCCGACTCGAATTTATTGCGATCGTCGACATAAATAGGCCGTTGAAAAGAATGAGCGTCGATCGTTGAATTTAATGCTAGGAAATATTTTTCCTCTGACAGCGCAAATAACTAACCTCCAAAAGATAACGATGGCTTGGTCGACACGAAAACTCAAAAATCGCGACCTTGCGATTTTTCCAAAACATGGAGTCGACGAAAATGTGATTAACCGATGATGAACTTATTTTCGAACTCTTCTTCTTCTTCGGTTTCCTCTTGACAGAGGAGTCGTATCCTAGATTCACTACCCTCATACGCTCCGTACATTCCCGACTCCGCCGAGTTGGCAAGGAGAGCAGTGTCGTCCGCATATCGTAAATTGCTTATCTTTCTGCCTCCAACAGTAAAACCGTCGTTCCATCCTTCTAGGGTTTTCCTCATGACGTATTCCCCATATATGTTGAATAGCAGGGCGACAAGATACATCCCTGCCTCACTCCTTCCCAATCTTAATGGATCAAAAGTTTGTTATTTTGATTTTCCAATGTTCTTCTTATAAGTTTGTATCAGCCTGATTAAGTGCTTTGGTACTCCCATTTCCGTCATTACTCGCCACATCACCTCCAGTTAATGCTGTCAAACGCCTTTCTATAGTCCACGAAGCATACATAGAGTGGTTTGTTGAACTCTCTCGCTTTTTCAATTATTTGTCGAATGTTTAAAATATGCTCACGAGTACCTCTTCCCTTTACGAATCCGGCTTGTTCAGAAGGTATCTGCCAAGATAGATATGGCTTCAATCTATTATGTATTATATGAAGTAATACTTTGCTGGCATGTGATATTAAGGAGATGAGTCTGTAGTTGTCACATATTTCTTTTGATCCCTTCTTATGGAGTGGAATAAAGACGGAACTTGTCCAATCATCTGGCCATTCTCCGGTTTCCCATATTCTTTGGCAAACAGTGTGCATTATTGTTACACCTGTCTCTCCCATCGCTTGTATGATTTCGGCAGCAATCCCGTCCTCCCCCGTAGCTTTGTTAGGTTTTAATCTGTTAATAGCGTCTCTTATCTCGTCCTTGAGTATGTCGGGCTCTCGTTCCGCATCCCGAGATATGATGGATGAGTTTGAATTACTTTCCTCGTTTTCAAAGAGTTTTTCACAGTATTTCTTCCATACTTCCATCACTTCTTGGATATCTGTGATTTTTTCTCCCTTATCATCTCTAATGGCCCACGAGCGGGGAGCGAAACGTCTCGTTATTCTTTTGATTGCCATGAACATATCTCTAGTATTATTTGTATTGGCGTGTGCTTGAACTTCATTGCATATTTCTTAAATGTAGTCATTCTTGTCTCTTCTACAAGCTCTTTGTATCAAATGATTTAGTTCATTATATCTTGCGCGTTTGTCGTCTGTGTGCATTTTTGAACTAACCACTTTAAATATGCTCGATTGTGTGATACACTTTATATCAGCTGATAAGCCCTACCGCGAATGATGCATTAACTTATTAATCGAAACGATTAATTAATTTCCACCAACTTTAGTAGATAAATCAATATGCAAAACTATAACGCATCTACAACCCACTACTTTCGAAGTTCGGAGATCACTCCCCGTCTTCGCATGACCGGCGCGACTTTCTTATCTCACTTACACGTGACTTGTAACCCAAGGGGAATATAGGAAAGGTGCGGTCAAGCGTACTTTTCGTAATAGAAATTGGAATATAACAATTTTCTGTTATACAATTATGTTATACAAAACAACCAATCATACTTACCAAAATCTCATTTTCAGTTATATTCTTCAAATCACAATGTGAAAAATCGTTTAAATCTGCATATTCTTCCCTTTTTACTTGATTTGTAGATTAAGAAACCTGGAATACGCTACACACACAAATTATTCAATCTACTTACTCCAAATTTGTAAAAACTCCCTATAATAGGCCGTCAAAGGCGAAAACCTCAACCCGTACCTCAATTGAATAAACTTTGCGTTAAAAATTCGTGATGGTATATCTACTGAAGCATTAATATCGGCAGTTTAACAGAAAAACCATACCGTTAAGTCAAGCTGACGCCGATATAAGTGATTACTTCAATTACAATTTTAATATAGACACCTGGACAGTTTATTGCAAACACCAGAAGAGAATGTAGACAAAGAAGAAAAGACAGCAGTGATAGTAAATTGTGAAACAAAAGAAGCAGTGAGAAGAGTCCCACCTAAGCATCCAAACTAGTGATACGTGATAGATGACTCAGAGAGTGAAAATCAGTGTAAAATATGTAAAATCATTATTGTTAGGAACTATTAGCGCCAATTAAACAAATTTTACTTACAAAACTTACTTCTTACTTTATTTCTTTTAGTTATTTAATTTAAGTCACCTTACTCTATTTTTAATTTATTAACAGATTCTACTAGTTGCTGTACAGCTTATGTTATTTTGTTTTTATTAACTTCATTTATACATTAAAATCTGTCCGGGGACAATAAGCAATATTATTTGACAATAAATAATTAATTTACATGACAAAATTGACATAGTTATGCTTATGTTATGTTGTTATAAAAGTTCCCAGGATAGAAAATTTTACTATGGCACTAGGTAGGCATTATTTACATGTCTTTACAAGAGATGTCTTACATTTCGAAAAGGTACAGAAAACAGTGACGCTGAGAGTTTGTTCAGCGACATCCAAGGAGGCCCTTCAGGTGCTAGCTGGTCTTCCCCAATAGATCTCTTGGCAGAAGAGAGGAATGATACATACTTTTCTGGTAAGATTACGAAGAAAAACAGCGCATAGAAATAAAATTACAGATCTACGTGCCCCAATAAAAAATTTTAATTTTATTACATCTAAATTTCCTCAACAAGAGGTGGAAGATTATGTTAAGTCCGAAAAAAATTCCCGAGAAGGTTGCAACGTGGTTGGACAGTTTGTATCCGTCTAATTGATTTAATATTGGATTCAAAAGAAAAACCCGGATTAATATTGAAGTGTCCGCCCGTTTTCTTAAATAATCGCCAAATATTACAAAGTAACGATGCTAATATATAGGAATTCACCTGGACAGACGACTAACGTGGGGAAAACATATTTTCACCAAGAGAAAACAACTGGGCTGTACTGGCTTATGGGGCGAAAACCTCGATTATCACTAGAAAATAAGCTTCTACTTTATAAGGCTATTACTTCCAAAGTTTCAATCAAAGGTCCTAATAATTATTATTGAGGCTCAGTGATATGTATCCAACACCAATACCATGAGACTTACAGATGAGGTCGATGCAGAAAGAAATAAAAAGGTACAGTGGAAAATACTAGGGCAGGCGTAGTGCCTTCAATTTCGAAAAGGTACAGAAAACAGTGACGCTGAGAGTTTGTTCAGCGACATCTAAGGAGGCCCTTCAGGTGCTAGCTGGTCTTCCCCCAATAGATCTCTTGGCAGAAGAGAGGAATGATACCTACCTTTCTGGTAAGAACACGAAGAAAAAACAGCGCATAGAAATAAATGCCACACATGTGGCAGACCAAATGGGCAGCCAGCTCTGAGTGTCCAGGACAAGAATACTCATCCCGACCGCAAGACGGTGGGTCGAAAGATCTGTCAACGAGCTGAATTTCCACCTCGCCCAGCTCCTCACAAGACACAGCTGTTTTAATGTCTCTAAAGAGAATGAGTAGACACGAGGACCCAGGAGGCCGTTACTGTAAAGAAGTGGATACCGCACAGCACACAGTTTTTACATGTGTCTGATAGAAAGGGCTGAGAGTAGCTGCGAATATGTAACGCCGGACACTCACACCTTATCAAGGAAATGCTGCAGTCCCAAGAAAGATGGAGCATTATACAAACATCTGTCTACTCGAAAAAAATTTAAATTTAAAAAACTTGTTACGTCGTAGAACTTGACTCGAAGCTGAGACTATATAAATTCGCGGCGAATAATCTCCCTGCCGAGCTCGAACTGCGTGGAAACGTAATACTAGAGACTTGGAAAAACAAATCGAATGGTTAGAACAAACTTTTGATTCAAAAGTTTCTACGGTAGTTTCCCACCGGCAATTATAGCAATAGGGTCAATGCTATTAACGGCGTTGGGTTTCCAGAGGGTAAAGACCGACTCTTAGCTCAAATCTTAACTTTAGCGAACTGATGATCGGCTCGAGCTGATATATCGGTACTACTCAACCACCTGAAGCGGCAGATGATAATTCCGCCGATAAATCTCCTAATTTGGCGACTCTTCTATGGTCTCTTATCTTGAATAATAACCGGTGCCGTGACTACAGTAACTAAATGGAATTTAGTCTTCGAAGGCCATCAAGATTTTCAGACCGTTTTCAACTTTGTCGAACGGACGCGCGAACTGTCTTTATCAAGGGGAGTGTCGGAGGAAGAAATGTTTAGACGGGCAGTGGAATTTTTCCGACGGGAGGCCTTAACATGGTATCGTGGGTTAGGCCCGCACGTAACCAACTAGCAAAACTGATCGAAGCTCCGCTTCTATCGCTCGATTTTAACAGTACATATCTTGCCAGGTGCACGCCCATTGACAGTCCCCGGGGCATCGGTCTGCAGCTACATTAAGGTAATGCTAACTTAATTTGCGCGTGTTGACCCACCTCCGAAACATAGCAATTGAGGGTTATCAGAAAAGATAATTTTAAGATAGCTTTATCGAAGAAGCTCAGTCGGCAGAGCGTATAGTAGATTAGACTCCACTGGGTGCTGCGGTCCGTGTAGCTTCCGCACATGTGTCCAGTCATGCCTCCACTGCTGTATTATCTATCGAGTAGCTCCTATTGAGCCTTCAGCTAACCCACTTGCCAAACTCGATTCTTCTTATGAGAAGAAATTTTTGTGCTGGAATTGCGAGTCAACTGAGCACAGTTTTCAGTTTTGTAGGAAGCATTTGAAAATATTTTGCTTCTACTACGGTAGAAAAGGGGAAACGCGGTTATAAAATTTGCAACAATGCGTGGCATTAGAATGCTCGATGGCGGATTTACAGGACGAAAAGAATGCTATTGCCGAATACCATAATATAAACTTATTAAAAGAAAATGAAAGCGTTATAATTAAAATAAAATGACACGTAAAGGGATCCATTCCTCGAGCAAAACCATAATTTTTACTATTTTATATATATTTTGGAGTTTACCCTTAAGAATCGATTTTCATATATAAGGCGCCCGGTATGAGAAAAATATGAGAGGTAAAATCTACTGATGAATGACCTCGTTATTTTTGTGGGTTTACCTTAAGAATCGATTTTCTATATAAGGCGCCGGTATGAGAAATATGAGAGGTAAAATCTACTGATGAATGACCTAGTTTCTTTTTGGGGGGTGCACCTAGGCGACTATACCTATATGTTATTGGGCTTGTTTGTTTCTATCAGTGTCAATGTACTTATATTGCTGTTTTGTTATACATATCAATAATTAATATTGTTATTGTGAAGTTATAATTTTTATCATTATATTTCGCTAAAGTGAACTGAAAGTATTTTTAAATAACTATGGCAGAAAGGGGTGTAGTTATTGCCGGAACACTAACAACCACGGTTGGGTAAAATGTACGTTTTTAATTCATGTATTATATGCATGAGCATGTGCGATTTGTTTTATTAAATATTTAAAAATTTAAATATGTTTTTGTAAGTTAAAATATTTATTTTATATTTGAAATAAACTAAAATTAGATATTTAATGCAATTTAGACAATTTCCGAACCAAACCCAACCAGTTAATTTTTTTCATGTCTTAAATGCATGACAGGTGCATTTGATTTATTAATATTTAATAATTTTTAGATATCAATAATTTTGAGTCAAAAAAATTCGAAAATTTAAACCCTTTGAAAAATCAACCCAATTAATTTCTTTATTTAAAAATTCCTGGATTATTTTTTTTATGAAGTAAACTTTCAAGTCAATAACGTAATAACACAAAAAACAATTTTCTTTTTATACGATTTATGAAACAATTAGTCGAAGCACCCGCACATACACCTCCAAACACTTCGAAAACACAAATAGCTCCGCCAGAACAAAGATTTTGAATATAATTTGGGCTTGGAAATAAGAAATCGGTTCGCTGAAAATGTTAAAAGAAAAAGTACTAGAAAATAAATACGATAACATCGAGGATGGCAGTGAAAATCAATGCAACAATACATTGAGTTGGAACGCAAAATAATTGCGGATTTACTGGTTGAAGGCAACCAGAGAACTTCAGAAGAGAAATACAGAAAGAAGTAGTCTCAAGGATCACAGCCAAAAGTTAAAATAAAGAAAACAGATAAATTATTATTACCACAATTTACGCTGGAAACAAACAACCTCGAATTGAAAGTTGAGTTACATAGAAAGAAATCGTCGATTACTGGACAAATTAGACTATCAAAATCGGCAAATGGAAGCTAAATTATGTAAAACAATTTGTTAAATTTTAATGTAATCTTTTCAAATAGATTTATTTTAATTTTATTTAATTCTATGATGGCTTATAAGGGTTGGGGGATCGTTAGACTCAAATCATTAGTAACCCCAGCCTGTCCTCTTGATTTCAGTATTCCAATCGATTTAAACAGCCCAATGTTCCATATCATCCGAAAATGCTCAGAGAGGATTTTGATTATTGACTGACATCTATAGGTGACCTATGCTCGCGACTGCCCTCATGTGCGCTCACAAAGACATTATATATCGGGATTTGAAACCAACGAATATTTTGGTCCCTGAAACTGGAGATGAAAACTAAGTGATTTTGGCTAGGCAAGAGTTACTTCTCCAGAGTTAAAATCGTAAGTTACATATACATAAATTATTTGAATAAATTTTTCTTTTCCATTAATGTTCGTGACTATTTTTAGACACCTCCTGCACCCCCTTTTATTTATTTCTGGAGTTGGAGGGGTGATTTTTAATAAATATACAGTGTCGATAGAGGTTGCGAACACAACAATTATAATAATTCAGTACTTTTTTACAGAAGAAATAATTATAGCGAAGAACAAAAGTGTTGAGTCAAACTCACTCAACACCGAGTCGTCAAACTGACTTAACACCAACTCGTCAACGGTTAGGTGATCGTAACACAAATGTCAATGATTCAAAGGCTACAACCAATATGAGTAAATGTTCCAAAAAAATATTTTGTTTTTGGAAAATCTAAAACACACTCAAGGTCAAAATAGTATAAAAATTGACAATATGTATAAAATTATATCCAGCAATAATAATAATGCTTCAAATTTAGTGATACTACAACACTTATCGCTAATGCCATTAAATGATTTTCTCAATATTGAAACATATTTAGACAAGATTCAGGATTATAGTTATTTGGTATATTTTAGATTAATCAATTATCTGCTATCGAGGGCACAGATGTTAGAAATTCGGTCATAAATACTATTTATTCGGTCATACTATTTATGACTGAATTTCTGGGGCCGGCCCCTGATACATTTTACTGCAGAGTTTGTGACAGTTTATTCAACAAAGATTTGTATTGTATCGTCGATTGTATTGGGGCAAATAAAATTTGGTACACATATGCTTAATGGTGCAATAAAGCTGTATACTCCTGGGGAAAATATAAGTTTTCGTATTTATCGAAATACAGGCATTTAAGTTGCCGATAAATCTAATTTATTATTTCACCGAGGAAGCTGGCTATTAAACTTCCCAATGCTTTTTGCTAAAACAATCGTACATTCCATTTTTCCCATATGATGCTGTTTATGAATTATATGGTAAAAAGTTATCAAAATATGCTCAGGTTTGGCAAATATTCGTAATTGAAAATGTCCTCCGATGCTTGATCGGGCAAGTTTTTAACCTTGCTTTTTCTCAAAAGTAGACAATGTTTATTATTTAAAAGTGTTAAATATTGATTGAAACGCTATTACAAGACAATTCAGGCAAAATTAGGCAAGAGGATCATAGTTCGAAATTTTTCCGAATTTGTGGTTCTTCAAGTTTACGTTTAAACAAATATGAAATCTTAAATATACGAAATATAGTTGACCTTTGATATATTCAATCTGTTTACCTCGGTTTAATATTGTTGTTAAACGGAGCTGAACGATGCCCATTGTTGGTTTACCGAAACTATCACGTAGGAGATGGAAGATAACTGTAAACGTGAGTTTATTTTGAATTTCTTTTTTTAATTATTTTTCTTGGCTATTTGATAACAAATGTTTGTTTAACGCATTATCAATCACATTTCAAATTCGAGCAGAACCGAAAAGGTTTTCTCATTAAACATTTATCCTACACACAGGTCAGTTATTTTTATATAATCGCTTACTTGATTCTTATTTATATATACATATTTGTGTAGCCTTCAAAATGGGTCAATAAACGGCCCAAAACGTTGGACAATTTTAAAATTGTATAATTAGACCAATAATTTTAATATTTATAATAATATTTAAATAATAATATTTGTGGTCTCAAAAGTCAAATTGTAGTGATGCAAGAACTTATCAATGAAAAAGCGCTTGTTAATAAATTGCTACTTGAGAAAATCGCCATGAACTCTGAAAACTATTCGCCGCCGCAAATTATTTCAAATGTTCCAAATAGTGTGAACAGTGCTTCACTTGATGGTATAATTCAGCAACCTACGTTACCGACTACTAAGAATAGTAAACAAAGTAACCTCAAAGTTACGAAACCAAAATTGTTTGAAACCATTAATGGTAGCAAACAGAATGCTAACAAAAATATTATAACAAAAGAACAAGTGGCGAAAGGTATAAAAGTTGCTCAGGATGTAGTTGGTAATACTACGCAAATGATTTCAAGTAAAATTCGTTCGAAAAGCGTGAACTTATTATTGGATCTGGTCAAGCACATACTAGCGATGAATCGGAAACCATTGGTTTTACCGCTGTTACAGGGAGAATTCGTTACTCTAAAATTCATCTAACACGTGTAAGTCCTACAGTTGATGAAAGTGAAGTAGACAAATTTATTAAAGAAAAATTGCATGAAACGGTTTCAGATAACTCGTCCGCAAGAACCACCGTTATGAAATTACAATCGAAATTTCCCCAAGACTATAGTTCTTTAAAATTACAATCAACTCCAAATATTACAAACAATTACTAGAGCCTTCCTTTTGGCCTGTTGGTATGGCTGTAAAACGATTTTTGAAAAACATCGAATACAAGAAATGTAATCAGTACAAATTTTCAGGGTCGTTTGACACCTCAAGTGACAAGTTAAAAATAAAATTCAATTTTTTCGTGGACCAATCAATAAGTTTTCCATGGAATCGGCCCAAAAATGTCAACATCTCTAATAAGTCTATCAATACTGTTTATAGTACTAATAGTGTAAACACTCTAAGCATCTACTTACATAATTGCGGAGGAATCAAAACCAAATTAAATTCATTATGCGACAATATAAACTGCTGCACATATGATATAATAATTTTAATCGAAACTTTTCTCGATGATGGTATTGCATCTTATAAATTACAATATATTTCGATGCGATAGAACAATTAATTCAAGCCGGAAAGTTAGTGGTGGTGGAGTGTTAATTGCAATTAAGAAAAATTTAAAGACAATTCAAATTGATACTTCGAATACTGTGGAGGCTCTGTTTGTTCAGATTAATAACATTATTGTGGGTGCTGTTTATCTGCCTCCCGATGTCACCTTAAATGTGTATGAAGATTTTTGTGGTACTGTAGAAAACATTTATGATAACTTTCCACATTCAAAAATTATTATTTGTGGCGATTTTAATCTACCAAAGGCGGAATGGTTTTCTGATGGCACTTGTCTCTCCAATATATCACCATCTAGTAATTTATGTATGAAATCGCAATGTATAAGTGATTGTATGTCATTCCATAATCTTGCACAACTTAACGGTATACCTAACAGTCGGGGTATTCTGCTTGATCTAATTTTTACCAATGTGGATGATATCTCAATAACCGCGTCGATAGATTTATTAAGTAATACTTCCATTCATCATACGGCTTATACCATCTTATTAGAAAATATTAATTTAGTGCAACAGAATCTCGAATGCAATAATTAAATTTATGATTATAGTTCGACCGACTTCAACTTAATCAATGATTCATTATTGGATGTTAATTGGTCCACCCTATTTGACTCCAACAATCTCGATGATGTAGTTACCGAATTCTACCGAGTGTTATGGTTCATCATCGATACTCATGTACCTCATAAGAAAATTAGGATTTCTAAATTTCCTATATGGTTTTCCAAAGAGTTAATTAACCTAACTACAAAAAAGAAGATTGCACATAAATCATACAAAGTAACAGGAAGTTTGTACGATTACAATAAGTTCTGCCAACTTCGGGATCAAGCCAAACAACTAAGTACATCTCTACATGCTACTTATTGCAAGAAAACGGAAAATGATATTATCAAGAATCCGCAAGCTTTCTGGCGTTATGTTGATCAGTGTAAGAAGGTAAATGGCTATCCTACTTGCATGTTTCTTGATAACATAGTCTCTTCTTCGGGACAAGAATGTGTTGAGTTGTTTGCTAAACAATTCTCCAATGTTTACTCAAAAAATGATTCCACAACTTATAATTATGACACAATCAATGTAATCAACTGTAACTCCCTTTCAGTTACAGTTCATGATGTCTTCGAGGCAATTACTAGCTTGCCTGACAACATGAACAGTGGCCCCGATGGAGTCTCGGCATATTTCCTAAAGCAATGTCAGTACTCGTTAGCAACCCCGATTACTAAGATGTTTAATTTATCCCTTTCCAGCGGTTGTTTTCCAAGTATTTGGCGAAGAAGTTACATTACTCCAATATTTAAGAAAGGTAAACGAGCTGATATCAGCAACTACAGAGGCATTTCAATTCAATCCACCTTACCAAAAATGCTAGACAAACTAGTTTCAATACAACTATCTAGTGTCAGTAAAAATTATATTGTCGAGCATCAACACGGTTTTTTTCCGGGTCGTTCGACATCAACCAACCTGTTAACGTTTGTTACTTATATTATAGATAGCTTTAAATATCATCGGCATGTCGATGCAGTGTATACCGATTTCTCCAAAGCATTTGATCGAGTATCTCATCCTGCTTTATTATCTAAACTAGAATCCCTAGGCTTTGGACCGATTGTTGTGAAGTGGCTGCGTAGTTATTTATGTAATAGAATACAAAACGTCAAGATTCAAAACTTTGTATCTGATAACATAATGGTTCACTCGGGAGTTCCACAAGGCTCCCATTGTGGACCCATTTTATTTCTGTTATTTATTAACGACATTGGGAGTTACATAAATAACAGTTCTTATCTGTTATTTGCTGACGATCTGAAGTTATTTAGAGCAATCAGCTCAATTGATGACTGTCGGTTATTACAATCAGATTTGAACAACCTAAACAAATGGTGCATCGATAATAGTCTTGAATTAAATTTTAAAAAATGTTCGACAATAACGTTTAAGAAACATCACTGTGAACCATTTCAATATAAGATTAATGAAGTTAACTTGGATCGGATAACTGAGGTGGATGACTTGGGTGTTTGCCTTGATTCAGGCTTAACTTTTAATAGCCATATCGCTAAAATTTGTAACAGCTCGTTTCGATCATTGGGGTTCATTCGTCGCCACACAAATCATTTTTCTGCTAACGCAGTTAAAATACTATATTACGCTTTAGTGAGAACTAAACTTGAATATGCGTCGTGTGTTTGGGCGCCGTACTATAAAACCCATATTTCAAGACTAGACAGGGTGGAACGGAAGTTCCTTAAATATTATCACTACAAATGTGGATTGATAATGGATGATTTTTCGTATAATGAAACTCTAGATAAATGCAGATCTCTGATGTACAGGAGAGTTACAGCAGATCTGTGTTTTATGCATCGCCTAATCAATGCCAAAATTGATTGCAATTTCCTCATGGAACGTTTGAAGTTCCGTGTTCAAAATTACAATACAAGAACGAATGAGTTACTTTGGATCGATCATCACCAAACCAATTATGGTCTTAATAGCCCTCTTAGTAGAATGAGTCGCTCAGTCAACAAAATAAATAAATTTGGAGATTTTGACATATTCTGCAGTTCGCTTCCGATATTCAAAAAGAAGATAATGTCGTGCAATAATGTCTATGAGTTCCTTCATTCGGAGTCAAATTTATAATAATATAATTTATGTAATTTTTAAAATTGTTATGATGTGAACAATATGTTTATTGTTATTTTTTTTGTAAATATTTCAAATGGTACATCCGTTAATTATAATTATAAATAAATAAATAAGATTTTAAACCTTAACGACAGTTATTTAATTTATGAAATATTAAGCATTGTAATATATTGTTACTACCTTAACCTAACGGTATTTTTAATAAATTAAGCCAGTAGGCCGCCTGACCTGCTAGTAAAATTATTATAAATGTTAAAATAAGAAAAATCCTGATTTGTTACACATAAAAAACGACAATATATGATTTAAAGAGAGGGGGCAGATTAGTTATAATTATACAAATTAATTTACAACCGTGTGCACTGTTATACCATTCTATATTGCCCAACATATGCATGTGCTATAAACAAGTACATCTATGGAATAAATTTTCTAGCTCAATATTCAACGTTTCTAAATTAAATTTTGAAAACAATTATTTTAAGTTCATATTATGTTTATATCAAACATGTTCAAGGTACAACATATGACAACATTGTATTATTTCACATTTCAACATTTCCACAGATCAACATTCTTGGTTTCAAGATTAAATAAAAAAATAAAAATATTTTAAGTGCATACGTCTACATGAAACATTTTTTCGACGTAAACATATGGTAACAATGTAACAAATAATAGGTACAGTAAGGACAGCACAAAACACTTACCTTATTTAACAGACTTCGATAATGATTGTCTGTTGGTAAGCTGATAATTTTCTTCCAAATGAAGTTTTCAAATAAAACAAAAATATCATGAACAGCACCAATAATATTGGTTATTTTCCTAAAAAATTTTCTTTATAAAAAATATAAATGATAAAAATAACTTTACCTCACAGATGGTGTAATCATCAGTCCAATTTACATAAAGGAAAGTAATTGGTTTAACTTGAGGCAAAAAAATATCCAGATGATCTAATCCTCATAACGAGAAAAACTAATTTCACCTCGTATACAAATGGCAGGTAAAAATAACTTGGTACCGCTTATCACACAGAATAATCCTGATAAAACTTGCACTTAAAATTTGTATAAATAAATTAATCAGTTTTCAAAAACGAAAAAAAAAGTAATCAAAATTAGACTCACAAATACTATTATACAAAACCTAGGCCCATAATAGTCACATTGGATCCGCACCGGTACCCTACAAATATAAGAAACAGATTCGAACCTAAAATTAATAAAAACTTCAGCGATTTTAAAACCAACTAGGTGAATGGCTGAACTCGGGCATTTAAAATTAATAAATCGTACATTTCAAAATTTCTTATAAATAGAATATCACAATTTGAAGAAAATATTTTAAGCAGTTCTTGTATTATATTAATATGCGTAAACACAGATTTGTTAATGCTTCGTAGTACATTCATGTATTTAAAATGTAAGGTACTTATTACAAAATATGATCCACTAAATTACAAGTAATAAAAATGTATATGAAACTCACCTCGAGCCAGATGCGTACTAGTCAAATCTGTGCATTCCTCATCGATTCCTGCTACACCGACCACCAAAGGTAGATGACCCTACAAAATTCAAACTTACATTAAAATAATTAAGAAAAGATAGGTAATTTAACATTCATGCATCATACAAATAATGAATATCTTACGACAACAATTATTCTAGAAATATAAAAGAAGTTATAAATACTGTTGCAATAAAAAGTTCGGAGCATTATGAAATTTCATTTTGATTTAAAACATCAAGTAGGTACATTCCAATACTTACAATTTATTATAATACAAAATTTGGTTTAAATCTAAGTATGTTCATCTAAATATGGAGTCACTAATTTTCTTAACAATTTTCATTGTGAACAAAATTCCAAAAAATCCAGAACATTATATTTGAGGTTAAGAAAAGTGTGTTCAACAGAAATTGACAATTCCAATATCACTCATGGTTACATTTGATATCTCCAAATAATACTAAAAAATTATTTCCGTTATAACAATAAAATTTTAATGGAAATACTTTAATTACATAATAATCCAATTTTTATCATCTCTGCAAACCAGAAAATTAATTACGGCAAAAAAATTATCAACCTATGTAGAATCCTGCGCATGCGCACGAATGACATTAGGTTTGATAATAAATTATACAGGATGCATCAAAATAAAACTAAAAGTTAATTCTTTAAAATTCCTTATCAATTTTTTTATTTACGTAAGATACATACAAATTAAAAAAATTATTCATGTTTATACTTCAGTTTTTTTATGATTATGGCAAAATAAAATTTAAAATTGCGTTTTTAAATTGCAGTTTATTGATTGCAAAGTTGATTGCAATTTAATTAAATAATGTTGTCCAAAACTATTAATGTGATTTTTGAAAATTATTGTGTGTTTTAGTTGTTTTCATACATACCTGTCGTCCTTAAACTTACTTCCTATAACACGTGACTTGACATGGCTTCAAAAATTTGAAAAAAAAGTTTGCAATTTTTATCATCAAAAAATATGCATTTTTTTCTAATTCAAATAGAATTTTATAAAAGTGTAAGTTTAATTTCAAAAAAACCATCGAATATATTTGATAAACCGTGAACGTTAAAATTTTGCATCAATGAATAAGACGGAAACGAAAGAATCGTACGTGCTCTCTCGTACTAATGCTAAATGAAATTATAATATCGACTCTCAATTTAATTCGATAAAATACAATGCATACGTTGTGAAGGGCGCCTGAGAAAAAATTTAAAAAAAACTAAAATTGGTTTTGTGCCCTCGGCCCTTGCCCAACCCGCCCACAAAATTTCTACCTTCTAGTTGGAATTTCACATTGTTTGACCCCTTTTCGGACCTTCTCGTGCCCTCTACCTAAAATCTGACAATTTTCCCGTTCAATCCCCGTCGAATCCCATCTACCCTCCAAATTTCAGCTCTATACGACGACGCCATTCTGTGACGACGCCACATATGCCCTGTTAATTATGATGAGTGAGTGAGTCAGTCAGTGACCAAATTAGCTTTATAATGTCTTAATGCAATAAAGTGAAATACTTGGGAGGGATAAACTCTAAAAATGTTCATAAATGCTCGAACCCCCAGAGCCCCTTTGGTATCGGCGCCTATGTTCTATGCTTGTTATATTTTCGGCAAACAGTTACAAAATTTGAAATTATGTAATTACTGAAATAATAGGTTTACAAAACTTTAAAACTTTTATACAAATTCGGATAAATTACTTGTTAAATTTCACGTTTGCAATTTTCTGTGTGTCGCGAGCTTTATCCAGCTGGAAAATGACAGAAAACAACCTAGTCGGTAAATTTGACGTTTTATAATTATTTTAGGTTGAAGAGTTATATTAATAAATTACTAATTTAAAACAAGAATATAAATAGATAATTATAATTATTATAGATGTAAATAACGTAATAATTCAGGTGAAAGGTGTGTAAATTCAATACAATAACACTTATTAGTTGGATGCGTAAAACAAGTTATAGGTGATGACATGGGGGGAGCTTAACATTGCAATTTACAGTTTTATATTTTTAATTCCGTGAGGGGGGAAATGTTTTTTAGAATGCTTTATTAACATTATATGTTTTCATAGGAGTGCCCATTGACATACTGAAAATATCGACAGGTTGATGTTTGCCTTACGAATAAAGGTACCAATATTGATGTCCTTATTGTTGAACTTACAAATTTAAAGAAAGGGAGTTCTTCTGCATCCATTACATTTGTTAATTTTGGTTTTACAATCAGCTGTACCCCAGATATAGGCGCGTTGTAGGTTAGTATCAAATGAGTACCGATGTTTTAACGTGATGTAACTTTATCTTTTTTATTACAGAATGTGATCCAATCAGGAGTTGTTATAATTGGATGACTTGGTTTGTTGAAGAAATGGTTTCTTTCATTCACCTGATTTTGAATTTCTTTGTTAAAAGATAGCCGCAAGTACATAATGATGTCCAGGTGTTTGACAGAGTTTTCCCACACCCTTGTGTTATTTTGAACTTTGATTCCAGCAACAAGGTTTTGGATTGACCGTGAACTTAATTGCTTCAGTCTTAGGCTTGTTGACTTTTAATTTTATTCAAAATACGTACTAGAAAATTGATTCTTGTTTTTGTAGGTACTTGATGAGTTGAGTTGTCCCGAGCGAGTGATCGGAGATAACCGTCTCGTCGGCATGGATTACTCGATTTCGGTGTCAAAGACTCAATTACCGCGGATACATGCGGTCGTTAGTTCGAACTAAGTCAGCTCGACCTGGGTAGTCCTTACATGTGTATACTTAGATAAAGCGACCTAATCCGCTGGAAAGACCTTAGTTAGATCGAGCTATATCATTGCTTTCAGTTTGAACTAAAAAAAAACATGTATACACCTGTGCAATAAAATTGAAAGCAAACTAGCTTAGATCGAACTAAGGTTAGTTCGAACTAACGACCGCATGTATCCGCGGTAATTAAGTGTCAGTCCCATTAATGCTGGAATGTTCATGACTGTCAAGTTGACTGGTTGGTAAGTTGTATTATATTTCTGCTAGTTTATAATAATTTCAAGCTCAAAATGTTTCTTCGGCTGCTCCAATATTAATTTTTTGGATTACTTGGTTGAAGTTGAGTAGTAAGCTGATGTGCCTATGGTAGTAGGTGGCAACATTTCTGATTTTGTTATTATAATACTTACTAACATTCGGTTCAAATGTATGTCCATCTAATTATCAAGTCACTAATGCCCGGTTGCACCGCTTTTGACTTAAGTATAAAACTTAAGTTTTCTTTGACAGCGTCAAATTAAAATTTAAAAACTTTGATTCAATTTGCTCATTTGCATTACATTATTTAAGAAAACCTAAAAAATCTTAAATTTAAGACTTTTACTCGTCTTTATATTGAATTTTTATATTATATTGAGAATGGCAATGGAAAGACTGCCAATGGAAGCTCGAAAATACAAACCACTAGAAAGAATGCAAAGTAATGTAAGAAAAGAATCCAAAACAGAGAATTCAAGAAGAACTAGAACCAACGAACACTTTAAGAACATTACACATCGAGATTTGAAACCATCGAATATTTTACTTAAAATTTGAAGCATCCTGTAGACAACTTTTTCCGTTTTAAATTTGGATTCCGTGCGCATGAGCAGTATATATTTGGTGTTGACATTTATTTTTGTCAAGTTTTTGTTGGATATTTTTCACCGTAATTTCATGGTTTGTACTTGATTTACTCAGGTAATTAAATATACATATGTCGTTACAAATCAATTTTGTTTTAGTATTTTTGGGAAACTTAAAACTTAACACCAGGCGATTCTGCAGTTTTTAACCTCAAATATATTGTGTCGGATAATATGAAAGTTTGCTGCTGATATAAATTATTTATGTGCTAATTAGTAATTTAATAACTCGATTGATATAGATTCGAGTCTAATTTTGGTATTATAAGCTCAAATGTTGAATTAAACTCGGACGATGCTCGAATCTAGATCAAAATTTGTATCCCGAAAATGCTTCGAACTTTTATTGCAACGTACGTAGTTTCTTTATATTTTGATTAATTGTTAATTTTGAATAAAACTTATTCATTGTTTCTGCTCGAAATTTTCTTGTTTTTAATTCTTGTAATCAATTGACTTAATCTTGTCTGTCTTGTTTGTATTAATTAAATTTGTATTTTACAGGTATATTGACCGGTAAGCGTTGGTGGTTGGCCATGCAGGAATATTGTAATAGGAGGAATACATGGTTTAATTTGACTTGTATGCAGAACCACCCGTGTGAGTACAAATTTTGTAATGTCAATCATATCATCATAGAAGTTGGCTACTTCACTAGCATATGAACTTAGAAATGACCAAGATGGTTTTCTATTATAAGAAAACAACAATGCAAAATTTTGCTTTGTCTAGCAACTAATTTTTTAAATTTCTGTTCAGTGAATTTTATTCAACCATCAGTACAGCGGGAAGCTTGTTCATAAATGCTCAAACCCCAGAGCTCCTTTTAGTCTAAGATCCCACCGCGTGATTACTACGTCCATCTGTTTTTTAATCAAAACACAATTTTTTTAATTAATTATTAATAGAGGAATACGATTTTCTCGGGTTGCCTACCAAAATATGGCCGCAAGTAGGGTTTTTAACTGTTAAAGATATACAAGAGCAAGAGAGTTGGTCCGTTGTAACTTCAAACATTCATAACGTATTTAAATAAATTATATATCAAATTAAAGATAATTTTTATCTCTACGCGATAATCTAGGGTTGCCTACGCACAGGTGGCCGCAAGTAGTGTTTCTTAAATGTTAAAGATATACAAGAGCAAGAGAGAGTTGGCCCGTTGTAACTTCAAACATTCATAACGTATTTTAATAAATTATATATCAAATTAAAGATAATTTTATCTCTACGGATGGTTTAGGGTTGCCTACTCACAGGTGGCCGCAAGTAGGGTTTTTAACTGTTAAAGATATACAAGAGCAAGAGAGAGTTGGCCGTTGTAACTTCAAACATTCATAACGTATTTTAATAAATTATATGTCAAATTAAAGATAATTTTTATCTCTACGCGATTGCCTAGGGTTACCTACACAAGTGGCCGCAAGATATCTGATTTTTAATATCATGTATGCGACGACAAAACCAACGAAAATTTATGAAAAAGTGAAAGGTTTTGACTCGACCAACATTTCACCATGTTGGAAATCCTTAAAACAAAAATTTTGCGGTCGATATTTATTAATTCAATGTGGCAAAATGCCACCGAGCCGAATTGCATAAAGTTTAGCGCTGAAAACAGCGGTTGGTTTTTAGATAATTATCTAAAACCTACATGGTTTGTTGGAAACTCTTCACCACTGCAAGTCAAAGACGTGATTTGCGAATCTATTAAGGAATCTTCTGAGAATGATGATTCGGATATTTGTAGCTACGAGAGTGACAGCTCCGATGACTCAATAAACGACTAAATGAAACGATATTGTAATATAACTTTTAAAAATTGTTAAATAATTTTTTTGATGTTTTGTTTAATTTTTTTTAGAATAAAAAAACCTTTCTCGCTCTTATATATCTGTAACAGTTAACAATCTTTACTTGAGGCCACCTGTGCGTAGGCAACCCTATGCAATAGCGTAGAGATAAAAATTATCTTTAATTTGATATATAACTTATTAAAATATGTTATGAATGTTTGAAGTTACAACGGACCAACTCTCTCTGCTCTTGTATATCTTTAACATTTAAGAAACACTGCTTGCGGCCACCTGTGCGTAGGCAACCCTAGGTTATCGCGTAGAGATAAAATTATCTTTAATTTGATATATAATTTATTAAAATACGTTATGAATGTTTAAAGTTACAACGGACCAACTCTCTTGCTCTTGTATATCTTTAACATTTAAAAACACTTGCGGCCATCTGTGCGTAGGCAACCCTAGGTTATCGCGTAGAGATAAAAATTATCTTTAATTTGATATATAATTTATTAAAATATCGTTATGAATGTTTGAAGTTACAACGGCCAACTCTCTCTGCTCTTGTATATCTTTAACAGTTAAAAACCCTACTTGCGGCCAATTTTGATAGGCAACCGACAAAATCGTATTTTATTAATAATTAATTAAAAAATTGTGTTTTGATTAAAAACAATGGACTTAATCATGCAGTCTCGTACTATTTGGTATCGGCGCCTATGTTCTATGCTGGTTATATTTTCGGGCAAACAGTTACAAAATTGAAATTATGTATTTAAACTGAATATAGTTTACAAAACTTGAAGACTTTTATACAAACAGAAATTACTTGTTAAATTTCAGTGAGATTGCAATTTCTGTGTGTGGGCAAACCCTTTATCCAGCTGGAAAATTTCAGAAAACAACCTTGTAAATTTGACGTTATAAATATTTTAAAGTTGAAGATTTTTATATTAATTAAAGTACTTTTAAAATTTTTTTTTTATTTACAAAGAATATTTACAATCTGTTTAATTATAAAACAATAAGTAAATGATTGATTTAATAATTATAAATAACTATTAATTAACATGTCATGTAGAAAATACTCCATTAAGTATTTTCTTTAATTTACGGTTATTCAACCATTAGGTAAATCGAGTAGAGATCGGATATTTTGAAACGTTTCAGTCTTCTTACTTCGTCTGTGTTGTCAAGTAGCTTGTTAGCTAGTACGTTGGGATGAGTGTCCAATCTATTTTGATATTTACTGTGGAAATTTTGTATTTCTTCATAAACTGATGTGATACGTAAATCGCGTTTAATGCTGGTGTTTGGTATGTACCAAGGTGCATCCAGAATTACTCTCAGTGCTTTGTTTTGGAACCTTTGTAATATTTCCAGATTAGACAAACTAGCGGTCCCCCACAGTTGAATTCTATATGTCCATATGGGCTTCAGAATAGCTTTGTAAGTAAGGAGTTTGTTTTCCAGTGACAATTGCGATCTTCTACCAATCAGCCAATATAGCTGACTAAATTTGATACCAAGTTGATTACGGTTGGTGAAGATGTGTTTTCGCCATGTCAATCTTCTATCAAGGTGCATGCCCAGATATTTTGCGTCTTCGGCTTGTGGTAAAAATAAGAATATAAATAGATAATTATAATTATTACTAGCTGGATACCCGGCTTCGCCCGGGGTCTCATTAAAACTAAAATACTTTGCCTTTGTCTGAAGTATTTTGATTTTGCAGGGTTGCTTTACCCGAGCTTTTCTTCTAAAAAGAGTTTCCAGTCTTGCTTCCCGTTGTCCTTGGGTTGCTATAACTTGATTTATTTTTACGAAATGAAATCACTTATAATAGTGTAGGTACTGAATGTGAATATACCAACGTAAAATTACCATATATCAATTACAGGTATTGGCGATGGGAATCTCGTTCCATTCATGAGCGTCCGCAATTTTTCACTTTTTTTTTAAATTAAGCTTTTCGGTCCCGGTTTTAGCGAAAATCTCTTTGGTCCTAGAGAGTAACTGTGCAAAATTTGGTTGGGATCGGTCGAACGGTCTAGGAGTCTATAAGAACATACATACATACACACACACCCACATACATACATCCATTTTATATATATATAGATATGCAAATCAAACAGATGGATGGTAAACGAAATAATCGAATTTTACTATTTATATTTATTATACGCAAATTCGACCACCGCCAACAGAATAAACGTAAACGAAATAAACAAAAATCAAATTTATTATTTTTCATTATATTATTATTTTTATTTGTTTTTTAACCACCAGAAGGTGGCTAGCAAAATTAATGATCAAGATGCCGAGTTGTACGAGAATGAGCGAAGAACGTCATTATTTAGGTGAATTATAATTTTTTCTTACCATTATGTCCTGTTTGATCTTTTTTAACTTGCCAACTAAAAATTTAGATGGGGCGTTAATTTTAATTTGACCTCTGCCATTTGCACTAAGTTGATCGATAGGGATCCATTCTATTCGTTGGATCTCCTGCTCGCACTTGATCGTGAATGTGGTATCTCTGCGAACACCTTCGATTATGTACAACCGAACGGAGGGTTTTTGTTTAGAGCCGCCGTATTCGATGTAGTACTCGTCTCGAATACCATTCGAAATATCGAATCCGATCTCCTCTTGTACCTCTCGTATAGCACAGCCGACGGCGTTTCATGACAGTCAAGTTTTCCTTTCGGAAAACCCCATGGACCGCTGCGAACACTCGATTGTATCATCACCACATGCGTCGAATCTTCAGATAAAATTGCGGCGCCGTACGTGGGCAAAGTGCGCTTATATTTTGTCCATTCGTCATAATGGTAATGCAAATCTGCCGCGTGAATCCTCAAAGATGCTTCCACGTTATGCATATGCCAAGCGAAAGCAAACAAGGTACATTTTCTCGTGTCCTTACGACTACATGCCAAATTATCTATGTAATCGTAAAATGCCTTTTCCATTCTAAACAATCTGTCGATAAAATTTTCGTCGGCATAATTTCGTATCGAATACCTTTCAATGAGTTCCATTGCGACATTTGTGGAATATTGCACCAGGTGTCGGGCTTACGTGTCTCCTTTTCTTCAAATCGAACCGAGTAGATCTGGAATTTTGATGATTTACAAATATTGCAGGCCGTTTTGGTGCAACGTTTTGAGTAGCCTGTATCGAACGACTTCTTACCTTAACGTTTTTCGAATTTTCATTCGATCTGGTGTCGGTACTCACCTTCTCTACAATGGGCATTTCTGCCTTGTCAAGTCATGGGTTGGGACGCATTGGTGTTTGGGCTTTTGTGTGTCGTCATCATGATACCATTTGAATATGGTATCGATACCTTTGATGTTCCTAGATTGAACGATCGTGCTCTTGGAAACGCGGAAAGCGTTGCCCGATCCTCGATTAACTTTTAAATTTCTACCTGTCGTAGCTTGTATCGCAGGACTTCTTGGATTGACGCTCAGCGAATTTTCGTTAGATCTGTTGTCGGTATTTGCCTTCTCTATAATGGACAATTCTTGTCTCTTCAAGTTATCGGTTGGGAGGCATTGATTTTCGGACTTTCGTACGTCGCCATGATACCATTTGAATATGGTATCTATACCTTTGATGTCCCTAGATTGAAAGATTGTGCTTTTGGGGACACGGGATGTGTTGCCCGATCTTTGATTAATTTCTAAAAATCTATCAGTGGTATTCGGCATTATGGAATAATAGGAATAATACGTGTACGTAGTAAATTGGGTGGCGTAAATTTAATCAAGTTGTGAAAACTAATTTTTGTTGGGCGGTTTCACTTATATATGTATCAAACTACGGATTAACAAATCAATCCGATGATCAATTAATCTGTTTATCCCGGATGATTAGATACTCGTTTCATTGGGTAATTGTAATAACAAAGTAAAAAATAGACATTAAAGATGTTTTTTATTTAACTAATGTATAATAACAATCAGAACAAAATAATTAAATAAGTTTAACATTCTATAAGAAATTGATGTCTTTTGGGGACTTGCTCAGCGGCTTTACCCTCAATCATTTTCATTCCTGTGTACCAATAAGTTCCGAGGCCGTTTTCTTTTAGCCTTCTATATATATTGTTTTCAAGCAGTTGTGTTATGCTTGGATGTTATTGATCTTCAAGTTTGGTGTGATATTTTCTGCATTTTCCGGAATTTTTCATGGACATATGGTATCTGTAAATCTGTATGCAGGACGTTGTGGTTATATACAATGGTGCAACCACCATTATGTGAGGAATTTTAAATTAAACTCGCTGATAGATATTCATATTTGACACATTCGAACAGTCTCACAGTTCCAGGCCGTAAGTCCATATCGGTTTTATGATTGTTTTATAAACTCTAATCTTGTTTTCCATTCAAAACGGTATTATGATGTTTTACTTTATCATATGCAATATGACCGATCCCAACCAAATTTTGCACAGTTACTCTCTAGGACCCTAAAGCGGTTTTCCGCTAAAACCGGGACCGAAAAGCTTAATTTAAAAAAAGTGAAAATTGCCGACGCGCATGAATGGAACGAAATTCCATCGCCAATACCTGTAATTGATATATTATGGTAATTTTAAGTTGGTATATTCACATTCAGTACCTACACTATTATAAGTGATTTTATTTCGTAAAATAAATCAAGTTATAGCAACCAAAGGACAACGGGAAGCAAGACTGGAAACCGTTCGGAAATACTGAAGAAGAAAAGCTCGGTAAATCAACCTGCAAAATCAAAATACTTCAGACAAAGGCAAAGTATTTTATTTTAATGAGCCCGGGAAGCCGGTATCCAGCTAGTAACATGATATAGGAAAAACTTTTGATAAAAATTAACACGTAATATTAACATTAATAGTGGTATTTTGAATATTTGAAATATTTATATTTGGCAATAATTTTGGAACACTATTAACACCGCAATTAATGAAATCTGTTGATCTAATATTAATTCGACACTGCTCTGAAGTGGCGTCGGTAGCTATGTTTCCTTGAATTCGGTTCGCAGTTTGCAGCTTATTTTCAAACGAATCTGCAATGTATCCTTCAGCAACACTTGTAGATAGCCACCCTCCATGCCTTTTTAAATTTGTTATATCGCCTCCTGCATCTATCAGCAGTGTTGCCGAACTGCGGCGTAAGCAATGCCCGTATATTCTTTGGGATTTGGTAGATTGAGGTAAGTAGCAATTTACTGGGAATTCTTCCAATGGTATGCACTCAACAGACTGTACAGTACATTTTTCTTGTTTATAAGATTGAAGCGGTCGTAACGCTAAATATTTTCTATACAGAGAAATATTAAGTTTGTTGTCCTCTCCACCAGCAACATTAAATCGTCTTGGTTTGTTCGTTTTGGTATCAGGAATTTGAACTATTAAAATATCACCTTTATCATCGATGTCGTCAATCGACATTTTCACCAGTTCTTCACATCGACACGCTCCTGCTATACCCAAAACTAGCACAACCTTGAATAAAAGTGAATAAAAATTAATAACTTAAATGCAAATCATTTGTGGACGTTTTATTTACCTTCATCATTAAGAATTCTTTGTCAGGAGCATTTGTAACAAATTGATCAATTTCTAATCTCGAAAACGTTTTTGATTTCTTTGCTTGATATCCTACAGATTTTCTTTTTAAGTATGCAGTTAACTTAGAAAACGTTTTAAGATTAATATTTTTTTTCAATAGCAATGTCGATTTTAGCATGGAATATGTACTCCACAAGCTTGACGGTTTATAATTATTAGTCTTCTCTGCAAAATATGCCAATAACACATCTTCCGTAATTGTTTTCACATTTTTAACATTCCACCAGTCATTGAAGTCTACATATGCCTTCTCATACCTTTTTTTTTACTTATCCGGTAGCAAATCTTCGATGGCAGCTTGTGCAGCTATGCTGATGTCAGTTGGTACGTTTAAAGAATCTTCAAGATCGCCTTCAAACATATTTTCAACGTTTACAAGCATAAACTTATTTATAAACTTATTCTACCAAAATATTGTTGATTTTGTTGTTTCAAAACTATGGCAACAGCAGAAATACGCCTTATTTGATTTTATTTAATTTTAATTGTGATTAGCCATAACTAAAAATCGAACTATTGAATTCGATTAATCTCGCGATTTCAGAAAAAATAGTATTCCATATACGTGAAGAAAGTGTCTTTACCTGACTAGGCGACAATATTGAAGTACTCGGCCGCGTAGCAACAAGACAACATAAACTATTGGAATGGGTCGCGATCGGTACTCGCTCACTCAAAACTCCCGGCAATTGGCTCAGTAAGACTGAACCTAGTTAACACTTCCGCGATAAGACTTACGAAGAAAACTCCCGATGAGGACTACACTGACCGGGCAAAATAATCCCTTTATACGATCATCCTAATAATTTATCTCTTTGTCTCGTTTCAAAGTACCCTCAAGATAATATACAAAATTTAAATTTCTAAGTCAGTGGTTTTAAAACTATATTGATGTTCAATGTCGTTTTAATTTAAATTATTAAAAGTTTAAGTACCACTGATATTTGTTAGCTACTGAATTTATCTTTGTTAATTTAATATAGATCCAATTTACACTCCAAGAGTTCAGGATAATGTTTACTTTATCTAAAAGAAATACTTTGTGGATTTTGACCACACCTGTACATATATCATTTTAAAATTCAAGAATTAAATTCACACTTAACTCTACTTTTGTATGGTAGATTATTTTTAATTATGTTTAAAAGACTAATAACAATCAATAATTTTAGCTTCTGATGTAAATGAGTTGTTTATTTATCAATTAGATAAGTTCATTTCGATCATATTTGCGCTTCTTATGAAGTTTTCTTAAATTTAGTTAAAATACAAAAATTTAGTTAAAATAAGAAAAAATCAAATAATCAAAAATCAAAAATTCAGCCATTCTCTTAAAGTAACTGAACAAGAGTTACAACATATATGTGGAACCCACGACTTATCTGGGTCACCTACCATAACTCCAAAATAATGCTGATAAACAGTTTTAACAACATGGGTAAAATTGCGTTTCTGTGACGAAAATGTTACTTCACCACAAATATAACAAAAGTTATTCACTGAATTCACACAACTTCGTGGCATTTTGGTTTAGTACACTTAAATTTCACTCCAAACATTAAATTCGTATAAGACAACAACAGAAACCAAATCAAGCACTATCTGAAGAGCAGAAATCACATGTATAACCTCAAAATAGCTGTAGAATGTTTGGTTTTATCACTTAACAGGTGTACCAACATCCAAAAACTACATTTCCCAACATTGACCATATAAAAAGTGACATGTTACTGTAACTTGATTTTTGAACTCAGGGGGTGAAAATACATAAGAATTGGGTATTTTTAAGCCCGAAACATTTTCATTGTTGGTCACTGTTATGGTTTTATAAATAAGTCTTTTCTCTATAACCATCATATTCAGTAGCTCTAGCATGTCCTTCACAGGTATTTCTTAATAGAGATCATTTCATTATTATGGCTTGTATAATATACCATAAGAAATAAACCATGTTGGGAATGTCCCAATCCTCGTACGAAATTAAGGTGCACGGTGTGGTTCTATTCTCATTAAAAATTTTCTGCTCTGGTGCCACTTGTGCTTGTAGAAGGTATCTACGGTATAAATTTATTTTATAAGTACAGTTTAAATTTACAGTTTATTTACTGTGCTTCGGAAGGCACGTAAAGCCGGTGGTCCTCTCACAAGATGCTTGCAACATCTTTGAGGTATTAATTGCTAGAGTACCCTCTTGAGGGGACGGGTAAACAACCTTGGTTGTATCCTTACATAAGGAAGCCCGAAATATATAGATAGATAGTTTAAAAAAATTAAAAATTGGTAAATTATTATATATTTGTACCCCCTCCCCACGCCCCTAAAATATTGTGACCTTTTGTTATTTTTTTTCATTTTTGGTATAACAAAATTCCATACATTCCTGGTAGAATAAAATTTAGTGTTTAGATAATCGGGTAATCTTTTATGTTTTATTAAAAAATGTAAATTATGGTTTTATAAATAACTCTTTTATCTATACTCATCATATTCAGTACCTCTAGCATGTCTTTTACAGGTATTTCTTAATAGAGACATAATTTGTTCTAGATAATTTCTATTATTATGGCTTGTATAATACGGATGAGAAATAAACCATGTTGGGAATGTCCGAATCCTCGTACGAAATTGAGATGCGCGGTGTGGTTCTATTCTCATTAAAGAATTTTCTGCTCTGGTGCCACTTGTGCTTGTAGAAGGTATCTACGGTATAAATTTATTTTATAAGTACAGTTTTAAAAAATGAAAAGCAATCCTCCGGTTGCTGTTGCACGCCATTTGATATTTTATAAAATTTTTGGTGTATGGGAGGAATAAAGTCGATTAACTGGAGGAGGTCTTTCTTCTTAGCTTCATTTATATAATTGCCGTTTGGGTATAGCAGTGGAAGTTCCATTATTTCCTTCGAAGCAGATTTTCTTTTGCTAAGCTCAATTCTTTCAAAACGAACTTCTTCTGTGTTTGAATACTTATATTGAATAATGTAAGGCGAGTCTTTCCTAAACCTTAACCGTTGAATTCTAACCATGCTTTTGGATTCAGACATTTTTCGATTAGTTATGTTCCTCTGAAATATTTTAGTAAAAAAAAGCAGACTTTTTCATTTCTATTAATGTAAAAAGATTTTTCTTTCTAGCATGTTTTAGGACTTTATGCCAGTCTACAGATATAAAAATATGCGAATGAAATTTTTTTTCCTTTTTTACGAGTCTAAAATCTTGGTCGCAGGATAGGCAAGAATGACCACTTACCAAAAATGTATGATCAATTTCTTCCAAACTAAAATCAGGAAAAGCAGTAATGTAATTACATAAAGTGACATATTGATATTACGATTCTGTCCTCCGCATTGCTCAGAATACATGATGAGTTTCTTCGAATGTTCGAAATTTTTGTGTGAAACAAAATGCAAGATCCCACTTCTTCAGGACCTCTAAATGCAACCGTTTCATCCCACACAAACATGAATAAATTATTAGTGCCCATGTCATGAATATTGAAGCAGTACGTCCATAACTGTCTTTGTAATAACAAATGCCAGTAGTTAGTACAGGCGTAGGTAGAGTCTTCATCAGATCAAAACAAATCACAGAAAATTCGCCTTTTTGCCATTTCGGTGTCATATTTTAGGCCTTCTTTAGCACTCTGAGCCTTTCTTTGATGAAGTTCGTTGTGAATTTCAGTTGCTTTCTTCTGGCTTCATCAGTTGCTTGTATTTGGACATTAAATAAATCACACTTCTTACAAGAATTTTTTAAGTTAATTAGTTAAATCCAATACATTATATTTTTCTGTAGCTTTTCCACAATTAATTCTAGTTTCATGCTTTTTTGTACAAATTTGACATGTCAATTCATTGATACACTCTTTGTCCATATGATTATACCCAGCACATTTAAAATATCTTATTATATTACGATATTCTTCAACTTTACAATCTCTCTATCCTAGATAAATACATTTTATATTTAAATAATTCAAGAAACAAATTTTTTTTTATTTAGGTACAATTTAGAACATATACAAAATGTGTTCTTCAACATAACAGTTATTAGCACCAAATAACGTGAATGGGCAACAATAACAAACTGAGTAATAAATTAATAATGTTAGGAAATAATGATTACATTTTTCTTAGTAGCCCAAATAATTTTTCGACGTTAGTTTTATTATTTGCAAAATCTCTTCTAATTTGTTAGGTAGTCCAGCGAAACGTTGCGTTGTGCTGCCTGATATTTATGACAATCTTTTAAAATATGAATAATTGCTAGGTAAGGGCTTCCACAGGAATATTCGGGGGGTTGTAATTTTTTAAATAAGTAGCTGTGCGTTAGCATGGTATGTCCTACGCGAAGTCAGTTGAGAATTACTTCTTCCTTCCTGGCGAAATCTAGAGGGGTATCCCAAACATCGGTATTAGGTTTTACAATTTTTAGTTTGTTGTAAGGAAGTACTTACCATTCTTCTTCCCATTTTTCCAAACTTTTTCTTTTTACTAATAGTTTTTTGTTGTTGGATTGTTCGATTGTGGTGGTATCCAAATTATATTTAGAAAGAAGCTGATTGATTGTAATCGGTAATGGTAATTTTGAGTTTGTATATGAAGAATATAAATGTAAGAATATTAGAACCACTTTTTGTTGTATCTGTACACTGTACTGGTTGTCTTACAAATCTACTGTAAAGTTTTGGTAATTGTTTTCGTAAACCCCTGTATGTACAGAATAAAACTGCTAAGCTGGTTTTTACGCGCAATCACTCAATTAATTCGAACAAAATTTCAATTAATCAAATTCGGACTTGTACAATTTCGATCAAAATTTTTCGCCAGCTCCCCCTCGTTTAACAACTTATCGTTACCATTCCCTTTGATTATTTTGTAGTGTCAGATGATCAAACTTTAAGAAAGTTTTAGATAAACCCGAATTAGTTAAAAAGCTTATACACATGCCGTTACTAAAATGGAAGTTTTCTTGGTTTTAAAGCAGTATAAAACCTACATTTAAAATTTAAACGATTTAAGTAACACCTAACATTTTAAGTGTAAGTATGGAATATTAAACTTTAACAATTGGGAATTGTTTATATTTAATAAACACAAATTTATTTTTCGCCAATGTGCCACATTCAAGTCAATTGGTGCATACGTTTGTCTGAAATCGTGGACGAAAAAAAACGGTCATACATATACACACATCCGGACATAATTCCAAACATCTGATGTGACATTCCATGACTTTCCCATTCACTCTTAGGTTTATTATAATAACTATAATTTTAATTTTTTTCAAATTTTTATTTTTAAAATAGTTATTTTTGTATTTAGGGCGCAAAATTAGTGTTTTTGAATGGCACTTGAGAATGTAAATTTTTGGCGAGACCGTCAGGTCGAGACAAAAATTCATTCAAAGTGCCGTTAACACTATTTTGCGCCCAAATCAAACAATATTTTATACAACGTCAAAAATTAATTAATTGAATTGATTTAATTGAAGTAAATTTTGATTATTATTATAAAAATAAAATCAAATTATCGGTTTTATGATAACATTGTAACTTAGGAAACGCGCAATTGTTTGTTATTAATTCAGTTACAATTTATAATTTTGTAATAATTCCACGCATTACATAATTTACATAATTCACACTTTTCGAAGTGATGGACTATAGCAGTGAAAGCGATACTCCGCCAGAGGTAATAGAAACTGCAAATGCCGCAATTTCAAATCTGTTACCTGCCAAATCAAAAGTGCAGTATGAGAATACGTATATTAAATTTCGCGAATGGTGTGCAACAAAGAATGTGGTAAAGATATCGGAGAAAGTGCTTTTAGCTTATTTAGAAGAAAAGTCTACAAAATGAAACCGCCCACATTGTGGTCTACTTTTCAATGCTGAAAGCAACACTGAATGTAAAGGAAAACATCGACGTCCGAAAATTTCCAAAATTGGTGCCTTATCTCAAAAATAAATCAGTTGGTTATAGAGGGAAGAAATCAAGAGTTTTAACAGAAGAAGATATTGCTAAATTTATAGTAGAAGCCGACGATGAAACAAATTTATTTAAGAAGGTACTGGTATTTAATTATATTCATTTTATATGAAGCTAAATTTAATGTATTGCAGGTTGTGCTTATTTTGGGCATAAGTGGGGCTTGTCGTCGAGAAGAGTTAGTAAAATTAACAATCGATGACATAGAAGATGTAGGCTCTGTGTTAATTGTGAAAATTCCAGATACAAAAACTCATTCTGAACGTACTTTTACCGTATCAAATGGACAACATATTGAGATATATCGGAAGTACAGGGCTTTGCGACCGACTCATACTTCAAGTCATCGATTATTCTTGAAATATAATAACGGCAAGTGTGTTAATCAACATGTTGGAATCAATACAATTGGAGAAATTCCCAGTTTGATCGCTAAATGGCTTGGAAAGGAATTGTTTAAGCAATACACTGGCCATTGTTTTAGGCGAACCTCTGCCACTCTTTTGGCCAATGCGGGAGGTAATATGACATCTATTAAGCGCCACGGAGGGTGGAAAAGTACTGCTGTAGCCGAGAGTTATTTAGAAGACAGTTTGAACAACAAAATTAGCATTTCGAATAAGATTGCAAACTGTCAACCCTCCACTTCTCAAAGGAACGCCACTGACGAAGTTCTTGACAACAAGATCTGCACTTCTGGGAGAAGAAAAACGTGTGTGATGAGGTGTGTGAGAAAACCTACGGCAACCAATCATCTATAAATACTTCTCTGGGACACTCTAGAATTAATATACAAGATTGTTCCAATTGTTCGATTAATTTTTATTTGTAAGATTTTATTAAATTTGATTAAATTTTGAATACAATATTAGATTCCTATTTTCGTATCTGAATCGTCAAGTTTTTTAACGGTGAAAAATGATTTCCACCACTTTTTGTTATATTAAAAAGATACACTTCGCGTATCGATAGTGATGCATAAATGTCGTCTTTTTGACGTTTGTATAAAAACATTTTTTGAATTTATTGGTTATTTTGTTTCCAAGGCCGCTCATGCTTATTTTTTTAAATGCAATGATTCTATTTATGTATTTTAATAGTAATTTAAGAGAAAAATTTCAAGTGTTGGGTATGTTTACACGCAGAAATAAAATTTCTTTCGATTGACACTATTTTCTTTTTTAACTATTACAATGGAAAGAAGTATGGCACCTTAGAAGTTTTGTTTCTTTCAAAACAATAAGTAAAAATGAACGGATTTCAACTAATCAGCTCTTTAGTAGACAGTGATTAACAACCAATGTGCCAAATTTTAAGTCAATCGGTGCATATGTTTGTCCGAAATCGTGGACGAAAAAAACGGTCACACACATACGCACATCCGGACATCATTCCAAAAATTGTCTTAAACAACTTCTATGGACTCATAGACCATGGGAAATATACTAATTCAAAACTTTTTACTTTATCATATGTACACGCGCTGACGTATTGTAATGCTATTGAAATAATAATGTTATAATAGTTATAATAGCTGTAAAATTCAAATATATATATATATATATATGTAATATGAGAAAGTATTGTTTTCGTGCAGAAAAAAAATTGAGATTTTGATGGATTTACACTTTTTGAGGTCCCCTGAGTTAAATAAGACAATTTCGAAAAAATGTCTGTGTGTGGGTCAAATTTTGTGTGCGACCTACAGCAAAAACTAATGGGAATTTTCAAACAAAATTTTGGATTTTGTATCCTTATATTGAGACTTAGAAGCTGATTGGATTTTGCTTAAAATTGGTTTATGGAAACTATTTTTTAAATCTTATTATTTAATATTAATTTTGAATTAATATTTCGAAAGAAATAGGAATTTCAAAACCAAATTTAGGTTTTCGCATATTTTAATCGATATTTAGAACTGATTAAATGTTAAGTTAAAATTCGTTTATAAAAACTATTGTTTTTTATTATATTAAATTTTATTATTTAATATTAGTCTTTATTAAATATTTTAAAACTAACAGGATTTTCAAAGCTAAAGTTGAGATTTGTTATGTTTATGGCAGGAATTAGAGCTGATTAAATTTTGGATAAAATTGGTTCATGGAAGCAATTTTTTATAAATCTTTTCTATTGAATATTAGTTTTTATTAAATATTTCAAAACCTAATGAGAATTTCAAAACTAAAGTTGGTATTTTGTATCTTTATACTTAGACTTAGAGCTGATTAGATTTTGGGTCACATTGGTTAATGGAAAATATTTTTTCTTTTTATTATTAAAAATTATTTTTTTAATATTTAATAAAAATATGATCAAGTCATGGGCATGGCCATATCAGAAACAAAGCACGATAAAAAATGTCAATAGTTGACAAAATATATTTTTTGAAAAATAAGATTAGCGTGTTATTTTCTTAAAACATTCATCTGAACTTTGTTATTCAAATGCTTTCAAACTTTACCACCACGATAACATGCTATGCATTGCATAATACAAGATACTACAAAACATAGAATTTTACAAATTTTGTTTTGCTGACTCATATCTACTGAAATATTTTGATTTATTAGTTAGTACATAAAAGATTAGTTGAATATTTTTTTTTTTAAATTTTACAGATATACTTACATTAAGCTTTATGTGAAGTTAATATAGGGTTTTGAATAAATGCTAAGTGTTATTTGCTTTACTTAAAAATAATATAATGTACAATTTTAACATACACTATGTTTATTTATGACATTTTTAATTTTTTGGATACGGAATTGGAACGTATACTTCACAGTAAACATATATTAAAGCAAGTTGTTCATTCAGATTCAGAAATTTTATATCAACTTTATATCTACCATTGGGAACCAGAGGAGGAAGATGAGTGTAGTCGATTACAAAATTGCAGGCGTGATATGTAACATCCTGGAAATAAATTTTTTAGATATTATACTTAATTATCCAAAATCACATTCAAAACCTTTTCAAAAGACATTGTTGTTATGTTACCACAATTTTTTATTGCTTGTATACCTCCTACATTAAAATTAAAAGCCTTTTTAGCGTTGACTTGAAAACGAACTGGAAAGTGTCGATACTCATTACTTAAAAACTTATAAGCTTGCACGAGTACCTAAAAATAATATTATGTTACATTTGCAATTCGCAGCTTTCATTTCTGCGACCTATAAAGGTTCGAATAAGCCGTATTACCTCAAGTTTGTCTATCGTGTTAAATTTCGTGTTTACAGTAGCATTCAGGGCTGGGGTGGTCCGATTGTATTTAAAATGCTTCACTTCTAATTTGTTTATATACTTTTTATTATAACTGATTAATTCTATAAACAGATCCTTGAGTTTGTAGTCATTTTGAATAAACTGAAACACAGTCGATTAGAATAATTCTTTCTAATTCAGAAATTACAGAATTATTATTATTTTCACATATACTTTTGAAAACTTATATACGGGTTTGGTAAGGGTAAGGATATACGGGTTTGGTAAGGTCACCAGTGCTTCTTAATCTTTTACAGGTTCTTACCCCTTCAATAAAAAATGAACTTTATAACCATAAAATGTAGACCTCATATTGTCAGTTTTATGAAAGCAAACTCGATACATTTTATATTTTACATTGAAAAACGAACACTTTCAAAACTACTCAGGGAATTTCAAAACAATCACTGTTTAGAAACAACGAAACTTCATATTGTACATTGAATTCCATTAAAGTTACCCATTGCATAATTTGACTTTTAAAACTCACCTTGGACAAAATATTTTCACTACATGTGATATCTTGAAGATATAACACAAGTAATGGCACTAAAATTATAATTTTCATTAAAACCGTATTATTCGAACAATTTTCAACTGCAAACCGACGTGTACTATGTAAATATTTAAACAAACGAATAATTTTATAAAACAGGATATTACTTAATGGAGTGTAACAAATGAAACTATGTACTCTTCGTATCGTTAAAAGAATAGCAAAACAAATAAAAATCAACGAATAAAATTGAACCGGTATAGGTTTAATCGAAGTTGATCGAAACAATAGACAAGGAAGTGTTGGTGGAAAAGCTGAAGGCATATTATGGTGTGAGGGGAAATGTGATTAAATGGATTGTCAGTTATTTAACGAATAGAGGACAGAAAGTGAAATATGGAACAGGGAGGTCAAACGAGAGAAAAGTAATATATGGAATTCCGCAAGGAAGTGTGCTAGGGCCGCTATTATTTATATTGTTCATAAATGATATAAGTAGATTATTCAAGTGGGCAAAATTTCACCTGTTTGCAGATGATACCATCGTTTATGTGTCAGGCAAAGATTGTAGAAGTACGATCAAAAGTATGAACCAAGAAATGGAAAAA
The DNA here is from genome assembly GCA_036346125.1 of Lycocerus yunnanus. Taxonomy (NCBI): domain Eukaryota; kingdom Metazoa; phylum Arthropoda; class Insecta; order Coleoptera; family Cantharidae; genus Lycocerus; species Lycocerus yunnanus. The sequence continues at coordinate 373,214 of JARFIX010000157.1, read as the reverse complement.
TTGTATAAATGGCTCAATGGTAGTAGGTTGAAAATTAATGTAGCAAAGACAAAGGCTATGATGTTGGGAAAAAAGAAATTTAGAGAAGAGCTAACATTGTTGAAAGAGGGTATATCAATTGGTGGCAGTGAAATAGAAATGGTAAATGAAATTAAATATTTGGGGTTGAACGTGGATTGTCACCTAAATTTTAAAAGTCATTTGAATTGGATGTGCAAGAAGATTTCGAGTAAATTAGGAGTACTGGGAAGGTGCAGTGATTTTATTTCGAAAAGAACAAGGCTGACGATTTTAATACTATAGTGTTGCCTCACTTTACATATATCGGAACAGTACTATACATGGCGAGCAAAACTGACATCGATAGGTTGCAGATCTTACAAAACAGGGCCATGCGAATAATATTAAAAAGGGACAGGTACTGCAAGATCAGTGTGATGCTTAATGAGCTGCAATGGTTGGATGTAATGGCATTAGCGGAATATCAGGCCTTGGTATTCATACACAAGACTGTTTTAGGTTTAATGCCAGTATATTTGAGACGGAACGTGTCGACATTTGCCAGTAGTCACAACTATGAAACAAGGGGCAGAGAAAGTTTAAGATTGCAAGGATCGAGTACGGCTTTTGCTCACAACTCTGTTTTTGTCAAAGGTGCTGTGGCTTATAATCAATTGCCTAGGATGCTGAAGAGTCAGGATCTCGGACGGTTTAAGAAGGAACTAAAGAGCTATCTAGCAAGACTAAATGAGTGATATTGGTTGGCTCCAGAATTATTGCGACTTCTATTTCCGTACAAGTGGTTATGTTTATTGATTGTATGGCTATTTGTTCTTCTTTGTTCTTATGTTAAAATGTAGTTTGTGTATAAATTGTAAATTGTATAGTCTACTATGACTAAATAAACGTATATTATTATTATTATTAGGCTCGCTCATCCAATGATTCATTATTGATTTATCCTTGATTTTTTATCCATTTATATCAAGCACGATCCTTGACTGAGTTACTCACATATCAAAATGTTTAATCAAAGTTATAATTTTTAAATTTTATTTAGTTGAGGCATTTTGTTCACGTATGACCATGTATATACAGGGTGTCCCCGTAGTCGTGGAGAACCTTTGAGGTGGTGATAAAGGACACTTTTCTAAGACAAATTTTCAAATAAAATTTTGTCCAAGTCCAAACCCTTAGGGGTACCTCTCTTTAAAGCAATTTTTGAATTTCTAATTTTAAACGGTCATAGCTCCGATATTAGTGATTTTTAGAATTAATACATTAGAACTTTTTAAATATCACTCGCTTATCTACAAATTAGGTTATAATCTCCTATTGTCTAGGATGAACAGATTTCGAGATATGAATTAAATTAAGAGATGAAATGTTAAAAATTGCAAGTTTTATGTTGACCAAACTATTTACAAAACTAATGGCCCAATTTGGATAGCAAATTTAACGGGCTATAATTTTAGTACAGTAACATTTTTGAAAAATCAACCCATTTTACAAAAATCCCAAAGTAATGAATCAAGTTAAAGAGTAGCTTTAAAATGGGTACCTCTCAAGGGTTTGAACTAGGACAAAATTTTATTTAAAAATATACCTTTGAAAAGTGTCTTCTATTACAACCTCAAAGGTTTACTATGTACACGGAGACACCCTGTATGACCATTATATTTTTTGTATCCTTCCTTCTCAGTCCGTTTACCCTAAAGAGGTTTGGTGACTCTATTTTTTTTCGAGTTCTCTTGGCATTCTACCTCGGTGGTTTGCCATTGCCTGCCGAGGAAGACGGTCAGAAAATTCTCACTCTGTCCGGATTTGAACCGAAGATCTCGGTTTAGCAGTTGACGCACTTAAGCGCTAGGCCGCAACCGTCTTCGCTATTATCGGCAATTTTGTATAGACCTATTAATTATTTTGGGATTTTCTGTGGAATGCATTGGATTCCCAAAAATGTTATTAGACTAAAGTTATAGCCCGTTAAATTTGCTATTCGAATTGGGCCGTTAGTTTTTTGTAAGTATGTTACGGTCCATTTTTCCCCGTAACCGAAATTAACTATTCTATAATAAAATAAGAATTTCCGAACAAATAAATGTCTCAGTATTACATTTTAAGACGGTTACATAGTAGAAAATAAATGATAATTCATTTTAATACCGGCGGAAAGACGCTTATCGAGTCGGCAAAAATAGATGATAAGTCCGTGCAACATATAACTGCAATATACTAAGTAGCAATTAAACAGTAAACCAGCAATTAACTGAAGCTGAGTTAAATAGTAAAAGAATAATTTAATATCTAAGCTTCACTTGAGCGAATGACACGTGCCGTACCTATTGGCCTACGTGCATTTAACTGCTGACAGTAAAAACCGTGATAAACAAAGCACCAAGGAAAGTAAATGCATATATAGAAGTAGGGAACGTAGGAGAATGAATTAATGTACCGACCACCAAGAAAGGTGAATGTAACGACACCGAGGAAGTAAGTCCTTCGGGACCTCGGATCGAGAACCGGGTTTTGTTCAACAGTCCGCAATTCGGGAAATAAATTCAAAACTCGGGAGTACTACCTAGTTTTCGTGTTAAATTGTAATTACCAAAAAATTAACTACATTTTGGTGCAAATTTGAACAATAACGGGCTTTTAATTAATAAAGTGATTAATGCCGATAAATCAACATAACGTAGTGGATTTATAAATCAATAAATTAAACAAAATAACCAAGGTGAATTAAATCGATGTTACCAAATTCGAAGTAACAACATTAAAGTTATCTCGTGAAATTAATTCTTATCTAAAGCTAACACAAAAAGAGCTTTACTTCGAGCTAGTATAATGCCGAATCATATAAGCAGAATAAAACTGCAACAAATATTACAACCGCAATTATCGAATACCATCTTCCAACCAAAATCAGTTGGGGAAGCCGTCAATAACAACAAAATCGCTCAAGGGGGTGTCAAAACAGCATTTAGGATATCGCTGCCAATTATCTTCAAAAGGTAAATTTATTGTACCTAATTTTAAGAAAAGTGCGCTAGTGACAGTGTTACTTATAGACGACAAGGCCCAATAAAGGTCTATTATCGTGATATTAAAGTTAAATAAAGGACAACGTAACTTTATATTTTTGTTAGGCCACTATAGGCAGAATATGTTTGATATTGGAATATTTTGTCGAATTTTGTCTAATTATTATTTTTAATGGTACCACACCATATTTTTAAATGGTACCAAAATTGACCAATTAATAGTGTAATTGTGTAAATATGTGAATAACGTTTAATCTTTTTGATTTTATTATACGACTATATTTTTATCTTGTGTTTTATTAATAATCTGCCTAGAAAGAGTAAGCAATTTTCAAACCTGGCCTCAGTTCATTTTGTGAACCGAGGAACGCTAGCTACCGGGGCAAAGAAAAGCTTTTCCAAGTTTACGAGGTAGGTAAAATACCTAAGGAACTAGAAACGTTACAAGTAGTTTAGTTTAAAACATACAGGGTTTGCAACAAAAATGAAAAAATAAAACTTGGAATTTTTTTGACATTTCTTCTCCTAATTTAATTCATAACTAAAAATCCGTTCATCCTAGACAATGGGAGGTTATAAGATAATTTGTAGATAAGTAAATTGTCTTTAAAAAATCACTAATCCATTAATACCATAAAATCAATAGTTACGGTGATATGGCCGTTTGAAGGCAGAAATTCAAAAAATTGTTTTAAAGAGGGGTACCCCTAAGGGTTTCGCCTTGGACAAAATTTTATTTGAAAATTTGTCTTAGAAAAGTGTCTTTATCACCACCTTAAAGGTTCTTCGCGGTCACAGGGATACCCTGTATGTAATACAGCATCTACACCAAATCATAATTGTAAATTCAACCTGTAATCTTGTTTTGCAAGTTCCTCTGCAGCATTCTTAACTCTTGTGAAGTTAAATTTGATCCTATCGAGGTTTCTGCATAGTGAAAGCTACTTTGCGGTGTTCTTCAGTACCAGGAGGAAGGAGATATAACTTACAAGAACACAATACGAAGATAACCTTTTGTTATACAACTAGCTCTTAGTCGAATTATGTAGAAAACAGTCGCCCAACGAGAACCGGGTGATATGGAAGAAGCAGGCTGATAACCTTGACAACCGCCCACAGGGTAGACGGAAGTAATGCTGTCCCCTCGCTATGGGGTGAAACCCCACACTACTGGTTCAGATCAAACCGGGGTCTTTTTTCAAGATTCTCGCCTCCTGTTTCGAGCTAAAAGGTCATCCCTCCCAACAACAACCCCATTACTAATCACTTTCGGCCCACCACAGCACGCGGACTCGTGATAGAATGACGACTCTAATGACGTATTACCTCGCAATAATACACTTACATGTATATGTATTTCTCATGGATAAATTGTAATTTTCAAGTTTGAATTGTGGCCTTATTAGAAGTCCGACTAAATTCATCCTCACCTTAAATGATTCGCATTTTATGCTCTTTCGTTCGGTAAAGCCATTTTATAGGAAAAAGTGTACTTTTGAGTTCAGGTTAATTACCTCGACCCAACTATCGCGAAAACAAATAAGACCGACCACAGTCTAGGCTCTCTATTGAAAATAATTGAATTCGACACGAAAACTTCAAAGTGCTAATACACGGTGGCGCTGCATGTTTTAGTTTCAAATTAGGGTAGGGATGACAACGAAGCTGAAGCAAATTAATAGCAGCTGATCGCCGTTTGTAATGTTTGGATTTTAAAATTATGTGAAGTTATGTTTATGTGATTAAAATTTCACCATTAATATTTTTATGCTTAAATTTATAATATTAAAATATCCATGTAGAAAATTTATTATGTTTGTTAATCAACATGGTGAAAATATGGTAAGTTCTTGATAACATAATTTTAATAAGAAATTGTTTCCAATTATATTAATTCAGCATAGCAATGTTTTGTGTTTTGAATTTTCCAATTTGTTGTAATAATTCTATTTAATATTTAAAAGTAATGGATCAGGTATCCAGAAGGACGATATACCTTTATAGTTCACAAGTAGCCCAATGAAATATACGTCGTCCCTACGGGGATAACTCAATAAAGGCATCCCGACTAAACCATCGCAAACAATTCTACCAAAGCAGAAGCAAGTAGAAATCCCAATCTGCGACTCGTGGTTCTTGCCGAGACAATCCAATTGGAGAGTCCCGCACAAACCATTACACCAAATTTATTTATTTATTTAATTGTATGGATACATTGCACAAGTTACAATACAGAATACAAAATCACAAAATTAAAAGGAAAAAGAACAACACGAAAATGGAAAAACGTCGTCTCAGATGTTGAGGCTCGCCAGATAGTCGACGCTAGATCTATCACAACGGATGCCATATCAAGTGCCCAAAATTAATACAATATTTAAATAAATTTTTCTTGAAAAGAAAATTTGAATTGATGGCTGTTTAAATAGTAGTCCTTTTTAATGAAAACCGATTTCCTACTGCAGTAGAAGCTTAGAAAATTAACATTTTCATTTTTGGTTAGACCGCCAGTTTACAGAATCCATTATTATTAGAAATGTATCAAGTTCGTATAAGAAATTTCAAATAATCAAATGTTGAAAATCTTGAGCTATTTCCAGTGCTGCGACATACTTAAGTCCATTGAAGATATTATCTTCAAGGAAGCATCAACAACAAGCTTAGGTGGGATGGATAAAGTTTGAAAATTAAATATTAATTGACATTGTTAAAATTTTATTAAATTCAGTGCAATTAAGTTAATTCAAGCAAATTAAGTGCAGCGTTGGTTGCGTTCTTTCCAAAGGATGGTCGCCATTAGGGCTATACGCGGTTTCCACAAGGTCTCGTTGCCGGCTTTGGCTAGATTTCTACTAATCGAGCTCAAATGATAAAGTTGCGAGAATATGAATATGGACGGTATTTTGCTCAACTACCTGCTGACGTTGTTTTAGAAAATTGAACGCAGCCTGAGGGGATGTTTCATCCCGAGAAAGGCAAACCATGGATTTTCGAAAAGTAAGCAAGCTGGACCTTCGGAGAGCTTAATTTTCATCTCGCCCAGGCCCTATCCGGCCACGAGTATCTAGAAAGGATAGGAAAAGCAGCGACCAACAGCTGGCGTTCGTGACCAAGAGAACAGAATTGGACGCCAGGCTCTCCGAACGTTTATCTCCCCAAAACTTGGTAGAGCTCATGTTGCTTTCTGGTGACAACTGGAGGGCTGTTGACCACTATGTCAACAGCATTCATTCCAGGAAAGAGCAGCACAAGCGAGAACTGCAGCGGACCGAAAGGTCCTTGCTATAGAGTCAGGCTGCATTTCTGTGAAAAAAGAAATTTGCAACTAAAACGGTATTTTTCATTAAAATACAGTTCCCTGACATAGGCAACATTGTCCTGTATCGATTTTTCAGGAAAATGCTCAATATTTCCGAAAGTAATGGAAATATTTTTGGATCATCTGCTGTTTATTATTAATTCAGGTAAATATCTAGTCCCCTAATAAAATTTATTCAATATATAAGTTAAAAATTTCTTTATGATGACTTGCCCAGTTTACAGAGAAATGCCCATATTTTGGCTAAATGCATTCACCATCATTACACCAAGCGACAATCATGTTGGAGGACCTGGAAGACCACATTTTGTTGTCAGATGAAAGCAATTTGCCGAAACCACATACCGGATCCCACGAAGCAACCTCAAGAAGTTGTGATATTGAGTCTCAGTAATCACTTGGTGGCACCAGTATTAGAAAATAGCAAAACTTGAAAACGGGTTATTATCACGTTAGCATTTCTTCAGATAAAAATAAATCTGTCTCTTATCATGGAATTTTGCGATCGCAATTAAGAGCATTGTTTGCTCAACTTAAACCTAAACGGAGAGCCCGAATATGGTTTACAACTAAGCAAATTCAAAACATTCGAAAAATAACCAGGAATCCAGTTTGAGTAACAAACAACCCAATATAAAAAATTTTGCACGGAAGCACAATCTTAAAAAGTATCAGGTGGAAAATTGATTTAGAAATAACAAAAACGGTCAAGAGAAAGAACAGAAAAGTTGAAATCTAGATAGCTTAAAAAATGATAACAAAATATTTTATAATTATTATTAATCAAATAAATAATGTGTCATGTTATCAACTTAAAAACTAGAATAAATAACCTTAAAAAGAAAATTGCATCTTCGGGTGAAAACCAGTAACCTCGGTAGATAAAGTTGTATCTTCGGATGGAAAATTTATGTAACGGTTTGATAATATTTGTCATGTAGCAGTTGTAATAGGTTCATGGAATGCCATTAGAGCCATTTAAAATACAAAACGTCATTTTATAAGCTGTCGGAAGCAGTTAGCATTCTAAAAGTTAAATTTCATCCTACGGGTATCACAGATTAAAGTTGGAAATATTTTGCATATTCAATAGTAGCGTACACATTTCTTGGCACTTTTGCACATGAATCCAAAATCTAAAAGATTAAAATAATGCCAATATGAGCAAAGAAAATTTCATCCTACGGGAAACCTAAAAAGAAAGATTTAGGTAATATAAAAATTGTAATTGGTCAAGTTGTATACCAAAACAAGCGCAATAATTTGTAGAACGATTTGCTATCCAAGTGAGGGTGGTAGATGGAAAATTGAATCTTCACCATTGAAAATGTGAAATTGTAACCTGCAAATATGTCAAAATTATAGATTTAGTGATTAAGTTGTTATTAGGCTAAGGATTTGAGTAAGATTAGTGTTGAAGGAAGAGGAATTAAAAACTAAGTGTTATGCAAGTGGTTAGGATAGACAAAGTGTGTGAAAAGTAACATGGGGTGCAACGAAAGAATCCATACTTTGACGTTCGATTATAGAGCGACCGGTGTAGTTAGAATTTTCTAACAATTTTGTGGGAACGGCTTTGAAGACTTTAATTTTCGTGTAAGTTTCATGGACATCCGTGGGATGAGTTTTTTAAACCAATAGCGTGCGAGCATTTTCGGAAAAACCCATAAAAACAGTTGAATTTTCCGATTTTATGAGCCTCTCGATGCGAAAAATACGTTTAGTAGAGCCGTTTCACTCGTCTAGTGAACATGTATAAATTTTGGCTCCTGCGAAAATAAAAACATGAAAGTTAACCAATAAAAATAATTTTTCGACATGCATTGTACAATTACTAGTGACGATATGGATAATTTAAATAATTAAAAGTGAATTCAAGAAAGTGCATCGGAGAAAAAGCAAATAAATAAAATTTTCGTATTTACCTGCGTAAATGTTAAAGAAAAGTTGGAACGAGGTTATGTTTGGAACGGATGACCGTAAAGAGGGCTCGATGACCTACATATTCAGCTGTTATGTTCGCACGGTTAGTTTATCCAACAAATTTTAATTTGAACTATAAAATTTTTGCACCATATTAGATATAATTAATTTTAAGTAAATTTAATTCAAATGATCACTTGTTTACTTAGTTTTAAATCACAAACACATTTCACAATTCAACACACATTTAGCTTAAGGTAAGATGCATCAACAAAGAAAGAATTCTTTGTAATCTGGCTACGCGGTGCCATCTGTAATTACATGTAAAAATCTCAATCCAATACAAAGTTTTATTACGAAAGGTCAAGATTTGTAGCATTTTATTTGAAAATTTCGAAACAATTTAGTTCAAAATAACAAAGTCAAAGTTTAATCAAGATTCCAGCTCAGCTAGAAAAAGTAAGTACATGCGAGGTAACAATTTTATCTACTATCTACTATTACAATTTTATTTATCTTTAAAATATATTATTTAAATTTTAACGACCCATTCATTACAAATGATAAATTAAAAATACAGGAGAAGAACAATAAAAGTCTAAATTTCACGAAATAATGATAAAGGTGTTTTTCTGTACTTTCAGAATATAGAATCAGATTGTAGGAAATATCGGTACAATCGGACAGATTTGTATGTGTAATTACAAAAAAAATATTTAAGTTTAAGAAAATCGCTCAGCCAAATAAACGTCTGAATTATACATATAACAGCAGCACCTTAATTATTCGTATGCGCCGTAGTAGTAAAAACTCATGTCAAAATAAATACTTAAATTCAAATTGTAACATTATTTTATATTCAAATATTCGCGATGTTTAAATTTAAAATGTAGCTCGTGAAATTACGCCATCTCGGGGCGGAGTAGGAAATAGCGTCTTTTACTCTGCGTCGGAGACTTGTTACGAGGTAGTTGAGGGTGGACAGTAGGCGATGACCATTGGTATGTTAAGGGTGATGTAAAATTATTCATTTACAAATAATTTGCAAGTAAGAAAATTTAAAATATTTAATTATTGCAATCAAACTTAAGTGATTTACAATTCGATGTAAGTACGATTTATATAATATTAACAAAAGTCAATGGGGGCAATGACTGGTAAGGTCTCGAGTGAGGACACAGATACCGAATAAGTGCACCTCAACAAATCTCGAGAAAAGCCACTACGTTTGTAGCTCTGCCAGTAAATCCTGTTCCACGTTCACGTCGTGCCTCCTGACTGTAGTCGTAATAGACTGTAGCTAACGGAACAGGGTGAAAGGCGAGTTTCCAGCGCCTTAAAACTGGAACCCTTCGGTTAAGGGAGAAAACCCCAACAGAAAAACCTGGCCCTCCAAGTATGGGGTTGGGGCGATGGGTTAGCTGCTCGTCACCTGGAAAAAACTTAAATTGCTAAAATACCATAAACCAGCCTCGGAAATCGGACGGAAACTAACTAAGACGAAGATTGGCAATGAAAAGGACTTTGAGATTCGGTACGTGGAATGTTAGAGGATGACGAATAAGACAGCAGAGATAATAGAGGAAATAAAAAGTATAATCTTGACATCGTAGTAATATCCGAAACAAAGAAGAAAGGATGTGGGATAGAGAAATTGGACGGATATCTCCACTTTTGGTCAGGTGTGGAAAAGTCAGAGAGCACGCTCCGGGTATCTATACTGGTGAAGGCTTCCATGGGTAGATTTGTAGAAGATTATACGTATATATCTGATAGAATGTTGACAATGAGTATGAAAATATATGGATATAATTTTGTAGTGATTGGAGTATATGCACCAACAGACGTGGCAGATAGGCAAAGTAAGGATGAGTTTTATGAACAACTCTCGGATATAATGAACAATATGAAAGGAAACCAAGATGTAGTAATTGCGGGAGATCTAAACGCAAGAATCAAGAGCCAGGAAAGGAGTCAAGTTGTAGGAAAGTTTGCAGAGGAGTTTGAGAATGACAGTGGTGAGAGAATGCTCGAACTGTGTAGTCAGTACAAATTAAAGATAACAAATACCTTTTTTAAACACAGAGATATTCACCGATACACATGGGAAAGATTATCAGTCCAACAGAAATCAATTATTGATTATATTATTGTGAAGCAGACACCAGTGTTTAAGGTGTTCGACTCACGAATTAAAAGAGGTGCGAATTGTGGAACTGACCATCATCTGTTGGTAGCTAAGTTCATTTTTCCATTTGAAACGTATTCAAGTAAAACTAAAATAGAGCCACATGAAAGAACAGCGACTAAAGTTAACAATGTTCGTTACAAATTAGACTTATTGCATCAACCAAGTATAAGAGACCTATATGAACAAAGATTAAGAATTAAGCTGGAAAATACTGAGGAGACACTGCCCATGGAAGAGAAATACACTAACATGGAGTTGCTGGTACATGAGGCGGTAGGAGAGGCCCTGGGAAAATGTGAGAGAGGTAACGAAGTATACAACCCCATGGCTTACGGAGGACGTGAAAGAAATAATCAAGGAGAAAACGCATTGTATAAAAGGTTTTAGGATGTAAATCTGATCAACATAGGCAAGAATATAAAATGAAAAATAGAGAACTGAGAAATAAAATAAAAGCAGAAAGGAATGAATTTTGGGAACAAAAATGCCTGCAAATAGACTCCTACATTGGCGGGTCAAAAACAACAGAAGTTTGGCGAACTATAAAAAATCTCAAAACAAACAAGAAAGAGAAACCATTTCCATTAATTACTCTGGATCGGTGGAAGAAATATTATGAATCCTTGCTGGTGGAATGTAGAGACGAGTTTTGGACAATACTACAGTTGAGACAGAAGTTCATTGTGAGCCTACTTTAATAACGATGGAAGAATTAACACAATGCATTAAAGAAATGAAGAATGGTAGAGCGCCTGGGCCTGGAAATATCTCTGCGGAACTGATCAAAAGTGGTGGAATGACTTTGTGGGAAAAGATGAAAGATCTTTTTAATGAGTGTCTTATACATCGAGAAACGCCAAAAGAATGGAAAATCAGCTATATATCATCCTTATATAAAACAGGTAGTAGGAAAGATCCAAACAGCTACAGAGGGTTGAGTGTAACTAGTACGTTAAGTAGACTATGGGCCAAAATTATCCAAAACGATTACGAGAAGAGATTGGAAATACCATTGCGGAAGATCAAAGCGGATTCACTCCAGGGCGTTCATGTGTCGACAATTTGTTTACCCTACAACAGCTCATTGAAAAGAAAATTAATAAAGGAGAAGAAATCCATATCACATTTATAGATCTCAAAAAGGCGTACGATAATGTTCCCAGAAACAAATTATGGAAAACATTAAAACAATTGAGTCAGTAATTATCTCATTAACATTATTCAAGAACTATATAAAGACAATGTAGCATATGTTAAACAGGGGAGATGCCTATCACAGCCAATATATCCAACTAAAGGCCTGAGGCAGGGATGCAGCTTATCCCCTCTGTTATTCAATATTTATGTTGAGGTGGCATTGAGAAACTGGAAGCGTTCTTGTGAGGATGGGAATTCCAATTGGTGAGACTCATCTATTTACTCTAGCTTCGCAGACGATCAAGCAGTGATGGCCCAAGATGCATATGATATGGAGTTTATGCTTAGAAGACTCTATAATGAGTATAAAAATGGGGACTACAAGTAAGCCTACAAAAACAGAGTACCTGGTGGTGAATTCGAAGCGAGATTCCAAGTTTTAATTGATGACGACACTAATGTGAAACAAATAGACGAGTTCAAATATCTTGGAGTTCTAGTAGACAAGGATGGTATCGGAAAGCGAGAAATTAGGCAACGAATTTTAAACGCCCGTAAAGTGGTAGGTGCACTCAACTCAATTTGGTGGGATAAACATATAAATAGAAGAAATAAAAAAAGAATCGGACAAGCAATGGTTGAAACAGTACTGTGCTATGGTAGTGAAGTGTGGGCCATTAGAGAGGAGGATAAGCGAAGAATTGAGGCAGTGGAAATGGACTATTTGCGGAGAAGTGCTGGGGTGTCAAGAATTGAGCGAATCAGAAATGAACAAATAAGAGCTATGATGTCGGCTGTAGAACCTGTTATCCACAGAATAGAGAAGAGAGGTTTACGGTGGTTTGGTCATCTTCTACGAATGGAAGACACGCGTTGGCCTAAACGAATATTTACATGGAAACCACCTGGAAGAAATAAAGAGGTAGGCCGCGAAAATCTTGGAGTGAAGGCATTAAGAAGGCAATGATCGTTCGAGATCTGGATGAAGAGATGGCGTACAATCGAGAGGCATGGAAAATGGGAATAGGAGGCAGCTACTAGCTGTATAATTATTGTACTTAGTTATGATTTGTACAAAATTAACCCTAAATATATATATAACAAAAGTCAATAATATTGATTATTCGTTTCAACCCTCGTGGAGAAATCCATATTGGTTTTGTTGTAGCGTGGGTTGTTTGAAATGGGTTTGTACGTGTTTTGTTTTATGTTTTAAAATGGCTTGATGGTTGATGTATTTGTTTAAAATGTGAATTGGCATTAATTTAATTTATTTCAAATCGGGTTTGTAATTTATGAATATTTATTTATTGGATAATAGGCTTTGTTTTGGTCTTTGATCGCAGGTGCCTATTGTTTCTATAGGTAATTTATCTTTGGTGAGGTATTATAAATTATGTGATTTGGTTATTTATATTTGTGATTTATTTGTAAATTTGGGGTGGTTATGCAATTAATTAAGGTTTTATTATGTGGGGTCGACAAATGTAAATTTAAGGTCAGGGGGTCTTAAAGGATTTTACACAAAAGGCAGAGGTTGCCAAGAGATCGACATCTAATTAATTTAAATCATCTAAATGAATGTGATTTCGTCTGATTGTACTATTGTCCCTACGACTAAGAATTGCACATAGTGATGTGAATTCTAATAGGTTTCGACTGCAAGCGATGCTCCCTATTTAATATAAAACAATAGTAACAGGAGGTACAATTTCTGTGATAGTGTGTGAAAGTCGCATAATTAGGTTCTTGTTGATTTTGGTTTAATTATCCTTGCGAGGTGATGAATTAATTAGATGCAATCTTTATGGTATTCTTTAGGTCATTTAGGTTTTAATTTTATCATTAGGTATTATTTAGGTTTGGGGTTTTGCACATGTTAATTTATGTTTAGGGTCACCGTCACTATTATTATCTATCTATTATCTACAAATTGTTATCAACTTTACTTATATGAATGTCCCCACCAACATTTAGGTGGAGGGAATTTTAATTATCTGCTTAAGCACATTGTACAAAACCAAGATTAATGAAAATCAGTAACAAAGTAACAATAAAAGCATAGCAGTTGCAATTAAAATATAGCAAACGAATACTGCATACTCATAGTAACAATTCACAACTGAAATCATAATGTTATTATTATTTAAGGACAATTTGTTCTCACATTTACTTTTATATGTAGCTTGCGATCAAAGCCATACCAAGTATTAAATCAAGTCGATATTGACACTATTTTATTATTAAATAACCGATCTCACAGATGAAGATTAAGGTTTTCTATAATTCTGCGAGTTTGTTCGATTTTCCGTGAGGTAGATATTTAATAAAATATCCAAAACCTAACTGACTTGTGTTTTATTTCAAATGGGGTTATTTTAGGTCCGATTTGGGTTTCGGAAGGTTTACGCAAGCACGAGCCATCTCCGTTTATGTTATGTGTTTTGCTTATATGTTTAGGTCAGCAGCGACGCCACGGGTGAGCAGATTTAGTTATTTAGGACGCCACTGGGTTTGTTTGGTTCAACTACTGTTTGTTTTCCGTCTGTTTAAAGAAGTTGGGTTACGATTTACACAACGTGTGGGGTTCTCTTGACGATCACGATGTTAGCCACGGTTATCTAGGTTGGGATTCGAAATTTGTGGCGCAATTTCGAATGTGTTAGCTAATATTACAAAATGCTTTATTGCAAAATTCTCGCAACCTAAAAAAACGTAAGTCTAGTCTACTCATGACTTTAAGTTTTTGTTTAACTTATTAGACGTTTCTAGCGCATACGCTCTTTTAATATAGGCCAGTCAGTAAAGGAATTGTATGTTGCAAACGGTGGTGTAAAGATTTTATTTTTTTAACTTGTATAAATAGGTACAAGCATGTGAAAAACAAAAATGCTAACACGGGCGACCTCGGGAGAACTTTTGGCAGCCAAAGAACTTCAAAATTTTAGGACTTTTTTTAGTTTTTGCATATAACTCCTAAACCGTGGATTCTAGCAAAACATTTGAGGTTTAACTAATTAAAGAGCGTTAAATTCTGCGTCGAATGAGTACCACAACTTAATAATTTGGTCAAGTGGTATGGTCGAAAACTACGGTCAAAAAACGACGATTTTTTCTAATTTTGTCAAAACTGAGTTATAGTATATGAGTGCGCGTCCGGCATCGATCGCGCTGCACTAAATTCGTTGTAACTTTTAAACTAATTAATGAAATTGACCATTCAAAAGCTCAAATGAAAGAAGAAACAGGTAGCTATTGGACTATTATATTTTAATATATAAAAATAAATGTATATAAGAATAGTATATGTATATAGTTGGAACATACGGAGATATCCGATAAAATCGCTAAGAGCTATTATTATATATTCTAAAATTTTTTACATTAAATTCACTCATTTTAAGTTCTATTAATAATATATGCTAGTTAGGTAGGTTAAATAAATTTTTATAAAAGTTATTAACGTTTAAACGTACATCTAATTTAACGAATTTTGAGCAAAAAATTATTTTTATTTTGTAAAATAAAAAGGGTTAATTTACTTTTTAATCTAAATCCCCTTAAAGTATCTTAAAGTACACATTTCAAGCTTTAAAAATCGCACTTGTAGAAATCCAATAACACGATTTAAGCAAGAGTAATATGTGGTTAAAGTTAGGTATACATTTCAGATTTTATTACTTACCCAAAATTTTAAAATTTTAAAGTATACATCTTCAATACTAAATTTTTGAGATTTTTTTAACTTATCGGATATTTTTATACATTACTTCTAGAGTAATCTATGAAAATTTCAGATCTTTATTTTAAGAATTGTAGAAATGGTAGAGCTCTTAGCGATTTTATCGGATATCTCCGTATGTTCCAACTATATACATTTACTACTTTATATACATTCTTTTTTATATTAGAAAATATAATAGTCCAATAGCTACATGTTTCTTCTTTCATTTGAGCTTTTGAATGCTCAATTTCATTAATTAGTTTAAAAGTTACAACGAATTTAGTGCAGCGCGATCGATGCCGGACGCGCACTCAAATATACGTATATCTCAGTTTTGACAAAATTAGAAAAATCGTCGTTTTTGACCGTAGTTTTCGACCATACCACTTGACCAAATTATTAAGTTGTGGTACTTATTCGACGCAGAATTTAACGCTCTTTAATTTGTTAAACCACAAATGTTTTGATAGGATCCACGGTTTAGGAGTTATATGCAAAAACTAAAAAGTCCTAAAATTTTGAAGTTCTTTGGCTGCCAAAAGTTCTCCTGAGGTCGCCCGTGTTAGCATTTTTGTTTTCACATGCTTGTACCTATTTATACAAGTTAAAAAATAAAATCTTCTACACCACCGTTTGCAACATACCACCTTATTTTGATTCTCTACTGACTGGCCTAATATTGATATTCTTATATTTTCCTGTGTTACTTATCAAAAGCTGTTTTTCTCAAGTTCTAGGTACATAGTATATCAATTTTTAAAAAAGACAAAAGAAACTTTAAATAAAATTTTTTTAGAAATTTTTAAAAATGCAAAAATTGACACATCGTCAACCTTGTCGATTTTAAATGAAAAAAAAACAACAAATGATTATGCGATTATGCAGAGCGAAACACAGCAAGTCAATTATATTTTTAATTGTCAGTTTAATCGGATTCATTACTCCGAATGTATAAGGCTGGAGTTGCAACTTACCTCTATTACAGTTTATATTTTACCACATTTTACGTTTTATTATATACATAGTATGTACATATATAATAATATAATCTATATAAATTTCTAAGAACAATAAATATAATATATAAGAAAATAAAACTGAAATGTTCCCGTCTTTAATGGGTATCTTCTAAGTTATCTATAAAAATAAAATGTATATCCTTGAAATGTGTAAATGTTCCTGTTGACCTAAACTAGGTATAATGTTTAAGGGTCATCCCTCAAAATATTGCAACTTAGTGGTGGTGAGAACCGAAAGTTTAAAAACGATAGAATGGTACTTAGTATTGACAAATACATCTGCTAAACGGTGCATTGACAAAAAATCTGTTTAAGTTGGGATAGAGGGTATACTCCTAAGTAAAAGTAACCATTGGCAATAAATTACGGTGATTTTAATATCGTAAAATGTATTGAGCTCAATTGCAAGAAAGTCTTATATTAGGCTTCTATATTTTTAAAGACAGAAATTCTGAGAAGTGGTCAAAATAGTAAATGAACATTCGCACGACAGTTTACCTGCAAAAATTGAGAAAGACAGGGCTATTACACAAATAAAACATCGCGCCGAAACATCGGTAGAAAACCCGATAGGGTAAGGTAAGGTAATTTGGTGATAATTTTGAAAACTGCATTTTTATAAACTTCTAAGGTTTTTAAAAATTTTAAGTTATCAGATATCTTTGATAGACATCTCAGACACCCCTTTGGAATTTATTTTGAATGTAATTTATCGGGCTGGCCACAACTGGAACTTGAAAAATGTCTTACCTATATAGGTTATTTGGTGACGGGTTAGGTTATTTGGTGATAGTGGTTAGGTTATTTGGTGATATTAAAAAACATTGTTTTCAGTACAAAAATAACAAAATGTTTATTTAAGATGTACTTTAGTAAAGTATTTACATTTTCAAAAATCTTCACAACATAAATCTGAAAACATAAAGCTGCAGTTTATTAAAATGTTTTTATTTTGTTTCAACGCATCTTACTCGAAAATCCTAATGTGGGATAAAAAATTTTCCTACAAAAGTTGTTTATTTTTTATGCAAAATATGAATCTGCTAAAAAAATTAAGGTGCCATTTAAAAACCAAAGTTGACCTTCAAATGACCTTGAAAAGGTCAATAAATTAATGTGGGATCCAATGTGAAGGATGAAGAAAGGGGGGTGAGCGACTGCGGCGCGAAACGAGAGACGCAGAGACAATAGTAGTTGAGACGCCAAGCAGGAGAGACGTATTTGAGACGAATGATAAGATTATTATTT
This sequence comes from Lycocerus yunnanus, assembly GCA_036346125.1. Lineage (NCBI taxonomy): Eukaryota > Metazoa > Arthropoda > Insecta > Coleoptera > Cantharidae > Lycocerus > Lycocerus yunnanus. The sequence goes on along the minus strand of JARFIX010000157.1, from coordinate 355,609 downwards.
GTGACGTATATTTATGACGTATATTTGCGACGTGTATTTGTGACGAAAGAAACCATTTATTTAATTACTTCAATAAACGCATTAAAACAATACAGTGTTTTGATTTGTTAAACCAAATCCTACATTTTATGGGGGCTCGTCCGGGATTAACAGCTAACAATCGTTATTGACAGTGATTAAAATAAACTTTGCCGTAGTGGGTTAGAACAATAAATAATTTTAGTGTTAAAATTAATGTGTAGTGCGAAAAACATTATGAAATAATTAGTGACGAAAGGCGAACATTTCTATCGAGCGAAGATAACGTTCATGGTCAATCTGCAACCAGCAGCTGCACAGATAAGAAACTTAAATTTAATCGTATTTTATGCATGCAACAAAACTTTAAAATTGTTTCAAAGACAATAATATTTATTCATTTAAACTGCTTTAAATTTGTGAAAATAATTTTTAAAATTTTGTATTTAACTTTTAAAATGGAAAAATTAGGCGACGACGAAATAATTTCGAATAATATAGCAAATGTGCCATTCAAGACGATAAAAATTTAAATTTACTAATTTTGAAAATGAAGAAAATACGAGAGCGATGCGACGCAATATTAAAAATTTAGCGGGTTCAATTTAGAGGAAGAATCGCAGAGTTTAGTAGTAAAGTTGATAATGCATGTACGAAATTTGAAATTGCCGAATTAATTGAAATGTGCAATACATTAAACCTAGACGAATCCGGAAAGAAGAAGACATAGCAGAAAGGCTGTGCATATTTTTGAACAAACTTGAATATAACGAAATAAACGATGGCGCGAAAGAAAATGAGAAAGACGATAGCACAAATGATAGTGAGGACAGCGAAGCGAGACCTGCAAGAACACAGAAAACGCAATTTTCATTATCGTTTCGAGATGTAGAAAATACTTTAAAACCTTTTAGCGGTGAAGACGACGATCCCATACAAAAATGGATTGAAGAATTTGAAGAATTCGCACAACTTGCGGACTGGACGAAATTACAAAAATTGATTTATGCGAAGAAATTATTGACAAAATCAGCTAAAACGTACATTCATTCCGAAAAAAATGTCATTAGCTGGGAAAGAATGAAAAGTTTGCTAAAAAGTGAATTTTTAGACAAAACAAGCAGCGCGGAAATACATAAAATGCTGATGAGCAGAAAAAAGAAAGTCGGTGAATCTATCCAACAATATGCTTTAATTATGCGAGAAATTGCAAGTAGAGCTAACCTTGACCCCAAGGATGTCATACAATATATTATTAGTGGTATCGATGACGAATTGGTAAACAAATACGTATTATATGGCGCCACGACATTCGAAGAATTTAAAAATAAAATTAAAATTTACGAGGTAATAAAGAAAGAAAATAGAAGCCATTTGCCGACGACAAAACAACGTGAACTCAAATTACCGAAAAGTTGTGAACCCAATGAACTTCCAAGTACCTCGCAACAAATAAAATACACGACGACGTACACCGTGCGCTGTTATAATTGTGGCACCAGAGGTCATAAATCAGCTGACTGTTATTCGAAGGAAAAAGGAACCAGATGTTTTGCATGTAGAAAGTTTGGACACATATCGATCAATTGCCCGACTAAAGAGGTTAACACCATTCAGATGACGAAGCAAAATGTTTGCAATAAAGTCGGTTTAAAATTTAACAATATCGAAGTAGACGCGCTATTTGATACAGGAAGTGACGTAAATTTTGTGACTCAAAATTTAATACAGAGATGTCAACCAAAATTAGAGATCCAAGATGTAAAAACTACATTGAACGGATTGGGAAACAAAGTGACCCAAACTTTGGGACTTTTTTCTCAAGATGTTGTGGTAAACGACGAGGTATTCCAATTGACCTTCCATGTTATACCTAACCATGTTACGAAATTCGAAGCGGTGATTGGAAAGGAGTTATTGCTTCAAGCCCAGGTAACAATCAACCAAGATGGAATCGTTATTCACAAAGAAGAGTCGAATAACACTGTGATGACAATTTGCCTCAAACCAGAAAAAGAAGAAATGCCGGACTTAAGTCACATATTAAAAGACGAAAATAAGAAAGTTGTTAGTGAGATGCTGAAAAAACTACAAACCAGAAAAGACGAAAACGACGAATGTGATGATGAAAATAATTGTAAAAGATGACCAACCAATATATAATACACCCAGAAGATTGCCTTTTGCCGAAAGAGATATAGTCGACGAACAGATTGAACAATGGATACGAGATGGTATCGTAGAACCATGCGAATCCGAGTATGCAAGTCAAGTAGTTGTGGTAAAGAAGAAGAACGGTACACCGAGAATTTGTATTGATTACCGGAAGATTAATAAAGTGTGTATCAAAGATCGATTTCCGTTGCCACTTATTGAAGATCAACTAGACAAATTACAAAATGCCAAAGTTTTTAGCACGATAGATTTAAAAAAATGGATTTTTCCATGTGCCTGTTCACCAGGAAAGCCGGAAATACACAGCATTTGTGACGCATAATGGCCAATACTGGTTCTTGAAAGCCCCTTTTTGGGAATGTGTAATTCTCCACCAGTGTTCCAAAGATTTGTCTTCCATATATTTAGAACGCTGATGAACAAAGGAATCGTCATTCCATACGTAGACGACATCATTATTCCGTCAAAGGACGAAACTGAAGGTATTCAGTACCTGAAAGAAGTTTTTGCCGTTGCCAAAGAGTATGGATTGGAAGTCAATAAGAAGAAGTGCCAATTTTTAAAACGACGAGTAGAATTTTTAGGTCATGTTATCGAAGATGGAAAAGTTCAGCCATCGCCTTACAAGACAGCCGCAGTTAGAAATTTTCCGAAGCCTACCACTTGTAAACAAGTCCAAAGCTTCCTAGGACTAACAGGATATTTCAGAAAATATATGCCGTCCTATGCGTTGATAGCAAAACCACTGAGTGATCTTTTAAAAAAAGAAAATGATTTTAGGTTTGGAATAAAAGAAGAAGAAGCTTTCGAGCAATTGAAACTTTTGTTGAGCTGCGAACCAGTTTTACAAATTTATCGACAGGATTGCGAAACAGAATTACATACTGACGCAAGCATATCTGGGTACGGATCGGTACTCTTACAAAAATCGAATGACGATGGTAAACTTCACCCTGTTTACTACATGAGTAAGAAGACAACTCCAGCAGAAGAAAAATACAACAGCTATGAGTTGGAAGTACTCGCAATAATACGATCGCTAGAAAAATTTCGTGTTTATTTACTGGGGCACGAATTCAAGATAGTAACTGATTGTTCAGCATTCCAGAAAACAATGGACAAGAAGAATCTAACCACCAGAGTCGCCAGATGGGCAATGATGCTCGAAGAGTTTGACTACAAAATTGAACATAGATCAGGAGAGCGCATGAGGCATGTCGACGCTCTAAGCAGATATCCAGTGATGATTGTGGAAGTTGATAATATAAGTGTTCGTATTAAAGCCGCACAGAACAAAGACGATTTAATTGAGAGTGTAAAACCATTTTAAAACGGGACAATACGAAGACTATTTTTAAAAATGACATTTTATATAAATACAAAGACGGGCGCGAATTAATAGTAATTCCCAGTGCAATGCAAAACAATATAATATTAAGTGTACACGAAAATGGACATTTCGGTGTTAAAAGACAGAAGAAGTGATTAAGCGCGATTATTACATTCCAAAATTAAAACCTAAGATTGAAAAATGTATTTTAAATTGCATTAAATGTATTTTAATTAACAGGAAAAGAGGAAAACAAGAAGGGTTCCTGCATCCCGTGTCGAAAGGTGACGTTCCTCTGCATACCTACCACGTCGATCATTTGGGGCCGTTGGAAACAACAAATAAGAACTATAAGCACATTTTAGTCGTTGTAGACGCTTTTACAAAATTCGTATGGTTGTATCCGACCAAGTCCACCACCACGAAAGAAGTGATTGAGAAGCTAGAAAATCAAAAAAGGATATTTGGAAATCCAAACTGTATTATTTCCGACCGAGGTACGGCATTCACGGCCGAAGATTTTGAAAATTATTGCAAAGACGAAGGCATCATGCACCACAAAATAACAACCGGGTTACCAAGAGCGAATGGGCAAGTCGAGCGAATTAATTCCATCATAATTCCAGTCCTTTCCAAGTTATCAATCGAAGAACCTACGAAATGGTACAAGCATGTGGGCCAACTGCAACAATTAATAAATTCGACATATCAAAGAAGTGTCAAAACCACACCTTTCGAATTGATGATAGGCGTCAAGATGAAAACTAAAGAGGTCCTAAGAATAAAAGAATTACTAGAAGAAGAACTCAAAGAACAATTTGAAAAAGAGCGAGACGATCTGCGAAAGGAAGCGAAAGCGCAAATAAGTAAGATTCAACAAGAAAATAAGCATAATTACAATTTAAGAAGACGACGACCTAAGACTTACCAAACAGGTGATCTTGTTGCAATCAAAAGAACCCAATTTGGTCCGGGTTTAAAACTGAAAAAGAAATATTTTGGACCTTATGTAGTTACCAAAGCTAAGACGAACGATACCTACGACGTTGAAAAGAAGGCAACCACGAAGGACCGAAAAGACGACAACTTGTGCCGAGCATATGAAGCCATGGGTTGAAGTTCCACTGGACAATGAATCCGAGACGGATCCAATTCAGGAAGGCCGAGTTGTGGGATCCAATGTGAAGGATGAAGAAAGGGGGGTGAGCGACTGCGGCGCGAGACGAGAGACGCAGAGACAATAGTAGTTGAGACGCCAAGCAGGAGAGACGTATTTGAGACGAATGATAAGATTATTATTTGTGACGTATATTTATGACGTATATTTGCGACGTGTATTTGTGACGAAAGAAACCATTAATTTAATTACTTCAATAAACGCATTAAAACAATATATATATATAGGCGAGTGGTTTACGGATAAAACCGTTTCTCGCATCTTGCCCTCCACTCTCTCTATTAGCCCAGTCCCCGTCCTGGAGTCCTCTGGCTTCCATCGCCTCTGTTACCTCTTGGGCCCACGTTTTACTGGTCTTCCGCGCTTTCTTCTAAAATTTGGCGTCCAGTTCCACATTCTCTTTGGCCATCTAACTTCTCCCATTCGTTGCACGTGTCCGAACCACCTCAATATTTTCCCCTCAATTGTGTCAACTATTGAATGTTCCACATCCATTCGCTGCCGGATATCATCGTTTCGGACATGTTCTAGTCTGGAGACGGCACAACTGCGCCTCCAGAAGTCCATCTCCAAGGCTCTCAGCTTTGCTTCGTTCTTTTTATTTACCACCCATACCTCTGAACCGTAAGTTGCAATGCTCTCGACGATAGATTTGTATATAGATTTTTTTGTTTCCTTTGTTATTTTTCCGTTCCATAGTATGGGGTTCAGCTGCTTAATAGCTCTTCGTCCTTGGCCTATTTTATTTTGTATATCCACGTCACCATTACCAGAATTAGAGAAGGTAACACCCAGGTACTTAAAATTTGTGGTATGTTTGATCACGTCTGTTTCGATGTTCAAATCTTCGCCACTTTCGCCAACTACCAGATATTCGGTCTTTTTTTATGTTGATAGTGAGTCCCCACTTCTTGTACTCCTCCGTCAGCTTCCTCAGCATATAATTGGCATCCAATTCGTCTCCAGCAACCACGACCTGGTCATCCGCAAACAGGAGGGTAAATAGAGTTTTGTCATCTATTTGAATGCCCATATTTCGGCACTTTTTTATCCACTGGAGCAAAGCTTCGTTCAAATAAATTTTAAAAAGTGTCGGCGCCAAACAGCACCCCTGTCGTAGCCCTTTTGATACTTGGAACTCTTCCGATTTTTTGTTGCCCATCTTTATACTACTTACACATTTTGTATATAAATTTTTTTGTTGCTTTTACGTATATCTCCTTAACACCCATATTCCGCATGCAGTTCCACACCTTATTTAGTGGAACGGTGTCGTATGCTTTGTGTAAGTCAACAAATACTAGGTGAGCAGCTCTTCCTCGGGCAGTGTATTTTTCTATCAGTTGCTTAATTATGAAAATATTGTCAATGCACGATCTACCCGCTCTAAACCCGCACTGCTCCTCCGGTTCTGATATACATTCTTCTATTCTGGCTTTAAGGACTCTTCCATATAAGCGTCCAATTGAGCAGATGACACTTATGCCTCTGTAGCTGGGGCATTCCAATCTGCTCCCCTTTTTAAATATAGATGAAATGTAGGCGGATTTCCACTCTTTGGGAGGCTGCTCTCCATTAAGACATCTATTAAAGATGCTGGTCAATAGTTCCAAAAGTATATGTGGGGCGGCTTTTATTAACTCTATTGGTATACTACCGGGTCCTGCTGCTTTCCCATTTTTCATCCCCCTTAGTGCTCTTTTTAGTTCTTCTATTCTTATATCTTCTCGGTTTTCGTCGGTTTCATGAGTTACTTTTTCTTGCTCTTGATTTTTAAACTCTTCTCTATCTTCTGTCAGTAACGCTTTATAATATTTTCTCCAGGATTCCATACTTATGGCTGAAATTTTTCCTTTGTCTTTATTTTGGGTTCTTAGGCTTTTGAGTATCTTCCATGCGTGATTGGCTCTTGTATTTCCTCTGCAATTGTTTATTTCATTGCAGCTCTTTTGCCATAAGTTGTTCTTTGCCTCTGTTACTGCTATGTTAACCGCTCTTCTAAGCTGTTTGTACATTGTAGCGTCGTTGTTTGTGCCCGAGGCTAGCCATTTTAAATAGGCCCTTTTCTTTTGCGCTATTAGTTGTTCAATATCTTCATTCCACCATAAAGGGTGATTTATTTTGACTTATTTTCTCTAATTGACCCAAAGCTTCCTGGCCGCTTGATGTATGCAATCCTGGATTTGTCCATATGTATCCTCTATCGAATGAGCTTGTACATTTTTTAGTTTATTTGCCAATCTTAATTGGTACAGGAACTTTGTTGAGTCATCATTCAGACTCGACAGGTTATACTTAGCATCCACCAGTTCTTCCGGTTCCACTTCTGGATCCCGCGATTTGCCGGTGTGCATGAATGGAAAGCCCACTGAGACCCTTAATAGATGGTGGTCCGAGCCGCACTCTGCGCCCTTTTACTTTGACGTCACTAATTCTTAAATGGCTTCCTTGACGGACAATTGCGTAGTCGATTATGGATTTAAGTTGTCGTGTAGGTTGCGTCCATGTATACTTATGGATATCCTTACTTTGCCAAAAGCCGTTTGTGATCTTCAGGCTGTGCTGTTGACATAACTGTATCAGTCTTTCTCCATTATTATTTAGGTGTTTTCTCCATATCGACCGACTACTGGGTCATCCCGTTTAGCCCCCGTTCTACTGTTGAAATCTCCTAGCAGTATGGTTTCTTTGCGGTTACTTATCGGGCCTATTAAGTCTCCAAGTTGTTCAAAAAAGCTCTCCTTCACGCTCTCTGTTGCGTCGTCATTGGGAGCGTAAATTCCGAAAAGTACCACGCTGTGGCCTTTAATCGCCATTTCAACTTTAATTATTCTTTCAGAGATCTGGTTCCAGCTTTTTATGCAACGTCTTAGGGATTTCTTGATTATGACGGAAACTCCGCATCTAGCTCTTTCTTCTTTAGCGACTCCACTGTATATGTGAACGTAATCTTGTTTTTCCTCCGTCCCTGTGCCCTTTTTCTTGGTTTCTGTGAGCACGGCGATGTCAATATCGTATGTTTTTAATTCTTTGAGGACTTCTTCGAATTTGTTGTTTATACTTCGTGTGTTCCACGTGCCAAAATTCATGTTCCTTTTTCGTTTGCGCTGTCGTTCTCCGTTTGGACCGTCCGTATTCCGAGGCTTGGTAGCAAGATTTTTGCATTTGCTTCTTTTCCATGTGATGAGGTGCAGGCCCATCGCCACAACCCCAACCTGGAGGGCCAGAGGGATTTCTGTTAGGGCCCCTTACCCTTAGCCATGATGTACCGGTTTTAAGGCGCCGGCAACTCGCCTTTGGCCCCCTTCCGTTAGCGTTACCCAGGAGTCACCGCGAGGAGGTGGAAGTAGGACTTGCTAGCAGAGCTGATGAATCAGTAGGCATTTCTCAAGGTTTTGTTACTGCACCACCCTTGGCCGGTGATGCAATCCCCGAGACCTGTTGCTAGCCTTAACCCCATTAAAACAATACAGTGTTTTGATTTGTTAAACCAAATCCTACATTAAGAAAACAATTATGTCATATTCTGTCCCTTCGCTATCATACAACTTTCGTTCGAAATATTTTTTCATCTGACTTTTGGTTTTGAGATATTAATTGCTGGAAGTTTTAAAATTAACAACCTGTTTAATCTTACAATTAAACAATTATAATTTTATTTCATAACCAGTACACCCTGTATATAATTTATTTAAAATATTGTAACATTTAAGCAAAATTTTGTATTTTTTATAAATAAAGTGCACATAGCACATTCCATATCCAGTAAACTAATCAAAATTAAGAGGTCACAACTTTATGAAATGTAATCACTATAACTCAGCATTTGTAATTATGTATATAAACTTTGTAAATAATTTAAATAAACGTAGTATCATCGAGACCGTCGTCTCGTTAGTACTTCCCTGCACTTCGACTCGCTTTGGTTGCTAACTTAAGACACTTTCTTCGACCAATCTCGATTGAGTCTGATCGAGAGGCAACTAAAGCGCTCGAGATGCAGCATCTTCCGCCACATCCTTTGGGGAGTTTCGACACACCGGTATAATAAAATCCTCAGCAAACGTGAACTTTAAGTTCCCACTCGGCTAAGGTTATTACAACTACAAATCTAAATTATTTTCAAAAACAAAGGTGAATTATAATGCCAAATCTATGGCGAATACACTCATATCAAATTATACGTAATTTTATTTGCACGAACTTGACAACAAAATTCGAAATTCAGATACTGCGATTAACTCAAAAAATGTCATTTAATAATGAAGGTTAGGGGGATTTCGTTTTGTTTTGAGTAAACAAGCGCATCATCTGACTGCCTCACATTTAACTATGAATGTAAACCATTTACTCTATCTGCTAGAAAAAAATTGGACTATTTTGGCAATAGGATATTATGTGGTTAATTTTATAAAAACTATCACCAAATAACCTATATCACCAATTTACCTTACCTTACCCTACAAGTGGTAAATGAATGTACCCGTGGTTTATCACAGGCTGCATCTGGAATACTTCCAAACTATGGTGCGCTTCGAAAACGATAAGAAGAAAAAGAAATGAGGTAAATGCTGCACCTGGTGCACCAGAATCTCTTGAAGATCTCGTTCTTCCCGAAATTTACACCACTTACGAACCACAACCAGGAACGCGGGAACCCTTTTTGTTGAGTGACAGTGGCCCAGGACATAATAGAATTTTGATTTTTGGAAGAAGACGTGGTCTCCAAATTTTACGCGCATCTAGGCAATGGTATGCAGATGGAACATTTAGGTCAGCACCTCAATTGTTTTCACAAATTTATGTAATACTAGCCGAGCAATTTGGGGGCGTTCATCCAGTTTTGTATGCGCTTTTACCGAATAAAGAACAAGCAACTTACAAGCAGTTGTTTGAAATGATAAAAGCTCTGGAACCCAACTTACAACCAACAGCGATAGCCTGTGACTATGAAGTAGCAGCTTTCAAAGCCATGAAGGAGTGTTTTCCATTAGTTGGTATACATGGATGCTTTTTTCATTTGGCAAAAAATATGAAAAAGCATATGAATCAACTGCAATTAATGAACCTCTACAATAACGATGTTGAGTTTTCGTTGAGAGCTAGAATGATAATCGCAATTGCCTTCATTCCGATTCCCGACCTTGATGGCGCAGTTGATGCTTTGGAAGAAGAATTGCCTGAAGAATTGCGTCCAATGTTAGAGTGGTTCGAAGACAATTACTTAGGAAGACCAAACAGACGCCAATTGGAAGGCCCCCTTTATTTCCGGTAGAGATGTGGAATCTCTACCACAGAACATTAAATGGGAAGATCCCAAATCCATCCGAGCTAGCCACCGAAGATTACAAACCGAATTATCGATGGACCACCCAACGTTATGGAAGTTAATTGACGGTCTAATAATTACAGAAAGGGCGAGACTTATTTTACGAAAATCCCTGGCTGGCAATAATGCTCAAGAAATTAAAAATACAGAGATTGCGACGAACGAATTTTAAAATTGGTTACCGATTACGGTAATCGAAATAAAATTTTATTTTTACGTGGTATAGCCCATAATTCCAAATGAATCAATTAAAAACTTTAATTTTATTATCTTATATATAAATTATTTTACTAAATATTTCAAGTAAGTCATATTTTAATTTAATTATTATTATTAGCTTTGATATAATATTCACTAAAATTCTTGGGTTGAACCGAAGAATTAAAATTGCACCTTTTAGGAGGTGGGATACTTTTATTACAATTTTAAAATATAAATAAACTAACTTGCGCCGAGTTGATTGGCGCCGAGTTAGCGTGCGCCAAGTTAGTCTGGCGCCGAATTTTTGCTTTGATAATGCCAAAATTGTCGGCGGACGCAAGTCGGAAATTGCCGAGTCGACGGAGCGGTTGTACCAGACCGATGTCACTATCATGCACTTAATAATAAACAACTTGCGCCGAGTTGACATCGACCCCGGCATGTCGTTAAACGGGCGGCGCGGAGCTGGCCCCAGTTTGACTCCAGGCGCATGCCGTCGCGGCCCAGTCGACAAAAATGGATGTGAAGCGAAGGGCGCCAGAACAGGATGCTACCCGAAGGAAAGGTTACCACGCCGGAACAACGGAATAGCATACCTAGCTATACTGCAGTTAAGAACTCTAGCCAGTTTTTCGGGGACTTGCTGTAAGCCCAAAACCCCGTCATCAGAGAACGAAAAGGTGCGAGATGCCGGTACTCAGATAGCTATCCCGCGGCAGGAGCCCTCGGCAAGGTTAGACTGCACCGCTTCCGTACGAAGTCAAACTGCAATCAGGCAACGAAAGGTGCGAGAAGACCGGTACTAAACTATCCCGAGCAGAGTCATGGGCAAGACTTCAAAAGGCACCCGTCCGTACGATGTGAAACTGCAAACTTGGTCACTGCGAACGACCTTAAACAAGCAGAGTCATGGGCAAGACTCCAAAAGGCACCCGTCCGTACGATGTGAAACTGCAAACTCTGGTCACTGCGAACGACCTTAAACAAGCAGAGTCATGGGCAAGACTCCGAAAAAGGCACCCGTCCGTACGATGTGAAACTGCAAACCTAGGTCACTGCGAACGACCTTAAACAAGCAGAGTCATGGGCAAGACTCCGAAAAAGGCACCCGTCCGTACGATGTGAAACTGCAAACCCTGGTCACTGCGAACGACCTTAAACAAGCAGAGTCATGGGCAAGACTCCAAAAAGGCACCGCGTACTGACGCCTCACCGATAAAGATGAAACAGAACAGCTGACGGTCCCCGACTACAGAACAGCAAGGCCTTGGCAAACCCGGTTCATGGTATGGGCAAACTCAGAAAGGACGGCCTGGACCCAAGTCCGTCGAGCGATGTGAAACTGCAAACCCTGCTTAGTCCACTGACAACGACTAAACCACCCGAGTCATGGGCCCAGACTCACATAAGAAACAGTGACCTACGCAAATCCGTATTCAGATGTGAAACCAGGAGCAGGACTCTCATGGTCATCCGATAAAGGGAAACTTAAAACACGGAACGAGACTGGTATGGCACCCCGTTTTGGAGTCCTAGACTGAGCAGGTGAAGGAACCTGGCAAATCAGAAGATTCAAATGTGTGAAAAGGACCCAGCGACAGTAGGCTAGAAAGGCCAACGGTCAAGGAGTCCTGCGAACATAAACATCACAGCAGGAAGGACCCGCGATCGCCCAATCTTGCTTCTGAGAAGTCCAAATGAAAGGTGACCAACCGCAAGGACGAAGACCAGCTCGAAGTTGCATGAGGACCCCGATGGGGATGAAAGGACCCTAGCGAACCAAAGCTGGGACCGTGACCACGAAAGCGAGTGATCATGATGTGAAGAACCGAGGAACGGAGTCTCATCGGCCCAAATCGCGAGTAGCTTGTGGAATAAGAAATGGTATAGTCAAATCACACAAGAGGTTACTGAAGCCAACCGATTTTGACAAATCCTTGACACCATGGAACCCATCATGCAGGGACTGAAAGTGTAAACTGGCTGACCAAAGTCCACCGCGAGCGACAAGTAGTGCGAACCAGGCCAACCGTACAATTCTATACCTGCAATAGATAATAATAATATCAAAACACAGGAAAGAACCTCGTATGGAATCCATATGTTCTGCAGAAAGTCCAAACCTGTCATCAAATGCTGAACAACTACCGGGCACCAATAAGCGGAATACAAACAGGAGTCATGACCAACCCTGCGGACAAAGGAACCCAGTCTCGGAACCACGAAGCTATCAAGATCAATCTTCCAATAACTTCAAAGCAAAATCATCAATAACATCATCAGAGCAAAGGGCACTCTCGACAAGGAACCATCAGTTCTGCGTGGGAGTAGCCCTTTCCATCAAATTTTCTGATAACTTACCGTTTAAAATCTGACAAGGGCACTCTCGGGAACCATCAGTTCTCGTCGGAGTAGCCCTTTCCATCAAAATTTTCGATAATTTCCATTGTAACTCTCACAAATCAGCCAGTGACAAAGGGCACTCGACGGGAACCATCAGTTCTGCGGGAGTAGCCCTTTCACCAAAATTTTTTTTCTACAAATAAAATTCAAAACCTTACGCCTAATTTCTTGACAACAGACAAATCCTAATCCGCCTCCTTTGCAGTATAATGACAGACAAAACTAACAACACAAACTAACAACATGACTAGAAAGAACAAGAAAGAGGGCAAAGGGAAAGAGGTGGAAAGAACTGATGCCCCCCTGACTAGGTCGCAGAGTATAGTAAGTAATTTCGGTTTTCCCGTGAGTCAGGTAGCGGGACCAAGCCATTTGAATTCCCAACACTCCCCCCGCGTTAACCCAAAAACAGGTGTACATAACAGTGATAGTGAAATAGACGCGATCAGTGACAATGACAGTGAAAGTAATAGGGGGATGGGTAATAGAAATAAAAGCAGGAAAAGAGCCCGAGACGGGAGGGGAAGTGACCGAAAGAGAGTAAAGAAGAGCCAAGAAAAACTGAAGATACTGCAAATAAACTGCCAAAGAGCTCAGAGAGCAACCACGGAGGTTGCCATATGGGCTGCCCAGAATGAGGTGGACATAATGCTGGTACAAGAGCCCTATGCCGACAAGGCAGGAAACGTAAGGGGGATCCCTAGTAGTTTCAGAGCCACGTACACCAAGCACCCGTGGGCGGCCATATACATACTCAATGAAGAGATAGAAACGGTTGACATAGGACACTATGGAGACAGCCACCACGTAGCTGCCATGGAAAACGCCGCTCGAGAGCTAATATAGGAGCATTACTGCAAGGGAGGAGGGACCTAAAAGAAAACTTAGAAAAGATAAAGGAACTGCGGAGACTAGCGGGAGGAAGACCCCTCCTCATAGGGTTGGATGCAAATGCACAATCCCCGGCATGGTATAGCAAGAATATAAGGGAGGGTGACCCCTCTACCCACAGAGGGGAGGAACTCCTTGACTTCATTTTAAACGAAGAACTGGTGGTCATAAACCAACCCAGCGAACACTTCTTTTTCGTCGGAGGCCAGGGAGTGGAAGGGCGAGGGCAATCGGACATTGATGTGACACTGGCAAACGCGGAATTTGATGAGGCTCTTAAAGCCGATTGGGAACTGCTAAGTGGACACGGGTTGAGCGACCACAACCCCATCATAATAAACGTCAAACGCGAAACGGGGAAGGCTGAGACTGTGCAAAGTGAAATAAGATACTGTGTCAAAGACGTGAATTGGGAAAAATACCGGGAGACCCTAATGGAGATATCGGAGAACGATCCACTTACGGACACTAGGGCAGAAGACATGATGCATAAACTAGAAGAGTGGGTCGGGCTGACTAACCAAAAGACTCTCAAAGTTAAGAGAGCTAACAGGAGAGGAGTTCCTTGGTGGAGCAAAGAGCTTACCTCACTAAGAAAGGAAACCAGAAGCAAGAAAAGTGGACTTTAAGGGGCTTTGATGGGCTTCTCTGGGTTAAAATAATCAGTAAACTCGAGGACTAAACTGTAAAGAGCTCCCACTCTGGGCCAGCTACCTCTCTAACAGAAAAGTATACGTCAGGGGTAAATATGAAACGGTTGAAAGGAACATTACAAGGGGATGCCCACAAGGGTCAATCATCGGACCAAGAGTCTGGCTCCTGATGATGAACTCGCTGCTTCACAGCCTCCACGCATCTGGAGCCAAGTGTGTGGCATACGCGGATGACTTGTTGGTGCTGGTTGAGGGGACAGTAGAGCGACCTTGGAAAGACTGTCCGAAAGCTACTAAGGGCAGAATAACGGAATGGGGAACGACATGGGAGTGAGGCTGTCTGAAAAGAAGACAGTCACCATGCTCCTCAAAGGAGCACTGTCAAGAACCAGGGACCCCACAATCAGGTTAGGCAACATGAGGATACAGCATGTTGGGCAGACCAGGTACTTGGGCCTGGAAGTAGCAGAGCGGCTAAATTTTAGACCCCACCTAGCCAGGCTCAAGGACAAGATCTCTCTGCTTGCTGGATGCCTTAGGAGAGTCCTAAGAAAAGATTGGGGGTTGAACAGGCAGATCTACAACGTGATAATTAAAGGTATCCTTGGCTCTGTTGTGACGTATGGAGCCAGTGTGTGGGGACATACGATGACCAACACAACATACAGAGACAAGGTTAACAGCATGCAGAGAATTGCAATTCAAGCTGGCCTTAGAACGTGTAGAACAGTAGCCACAGAAACCCTGCAAGTTCTTGCGGGAAGTCTGCCCTGGGATCTGATGGTCAAAATAAGAAGAGAGACCTACAACAGGAAGAATGGAATCCCTCCAACACCTGGGGACCTGACCTCAGAAGAAGATAGAGCTGAACCCAGCACGGCCTTCAAGAAAACCCTTAGAAGCAGGGCAACAGATGAATGGCAAGCAAGATGGGACGTGAGCGTAAAAGGAAGAGCCACGTATGCCTTCATAAAAAGGTAGGCTTCGCCGAAGAACGCAGGTGGTTTGATCTAGAGATGACCACCAGCAACCTGATAACAGGACATGGCAGCCTGAACCAGAACCTGCAGAGGCTAAACCTAGCCAACACAAGTGAATGTGACTGCGGACAGGCGGAGACATGGCTACATGTCCTCCTGCACTGTAATCTATACCAGGACATAAGGCCGGCACTGGGAACTATAAACGAGAACAACCTGAGGGATTTTATTAAAGAAGAAAGGAACTTCAACAAACTACAAGAATTTGCCAAAGAGGCCTTCAGAAGAAGAAAAGAAAGGCAGCAACAGTGATAGTGAATGTAGTGATAGTGAATTTTATTTTATTTTGTCTATTTCATAACATTTTACTTTATTTCATTTTATTTATTTCATTTATTCTATTTCTTTTCTATTTATTCTTATACCCTACCTACCTGGCTCATACCTGAACACTTGTTAACCTATTTTCTTGCAGCAGCATACAGACCAAAAGTCTGCATAAGTGACCGAGGGAAGGTGACCAAATCCCCCGCGCCTCCTCTAGCTCACGAGCTGGTTGAAAGGTGCTAGGGGGACGAGGAATCTGACCAAATAGGCGGCAACCTACACGACTCGGGGCCGCATACCAGGGGGAAACCAGAGAGCCCAGCAAACTCTCGTGCACTGGTGCTAATCTGAGCTCTGCGAAAGCGAGCCAGCAGAAGTGAGCTAGAGGGCTCCGATCCAACCCCAACCCCCACAAGGCTCCTGATGTGAACTTGGACTCCATGATTCGCCCTGGGATAGAAGCTCCCGGAGGAGTCCAAGTCCGGTTGGGGAAGGAGGAGAGCTCAACCAGGCTGGCGACCTAACACGATCTAGTGCCAATGCTCACCCGTTCTCTTTCAGAAATTGTGTACCAGGGGGTTACGATCAAATCCCCGGAACGGCGGGGCTCCACTGTGGAAGTGAACGCCCGATAAGGGAACAATTTCCTTGGCCCCCCCGTCGGGAAGGGGACAAGGGAGAAACCTAAACGGGGTGGCAACCGCACTACCTGGAGCCAACTAACCCATATTCTTTTGTTACAGACTTCAGAGAGTAAGGAAGGGCTGAAACTGACTCACTGAACTGGCTGTTGTCCCCTAAAAGTCAACCCGCACCACTGCACTCTCTGAACTGGGGCACGGGAAGCAACCAGGGAGTACACGACCAGGGGGGAAGAGAGGCGAAGCCCGACCTGAAGAGCAGAAATAGCAAGCCCTAAGACTTGGATCAAGTCCCCGGACCTAGTTGTTGACCCCAGAACCGGAGACCATGCACTCCTGCACTCTCTGAACTGGATGGCAAGGGCAAAACAAACCTGGGAGCGCACGACCGGCAAGGGGACAAGGGAAGAGTCTGCCCCACGGCTACCGCGAATCACGTGGCAAAGGGGTCAAATGCAGTGAATCATGAGTGAACGCCATGCGAGGAAGATTGATAAGTGTGCTCTCCTAGGGGACATACCAAAGATCTGCCGAGAGCCATGACAGGCACGAGCATGAGTGGAACTTGTGACAAGCTACAACTTGGCAGCTATGCTAAATGTAATAAATGTAAATATTGTAAACTCTTAAATATCATAATTGTGTAACTCTCCACAGCTAAACCTGTAAGGGTCCCTCCCAAAGAGGGCCACTACTGCAAGAATGCCTAAACGCCAAAAGCGTATAAGCGTTACAAGTGACCAGGGGTAGCCAAAAACTACCAAATGGGGTGGCAACCCACACGACCTGGAGCCACACATGCATTCCAGTAGGGCCGTGGCCTAACCGCCCTCCCATAAGGACTTAGCGCTCCTTAGTGCACTGGTGCTATCTCGATTGCGGAACCGAGATACGAGGGTTCAGTCTTATACTCTCCGCTATCTGCTCTTAGGAACGGAAACCACACTTGTGTGGAGCGGAAAACACAAGATTACTACGGGAGGGGGGGCCTAGTGGTCCGCCACTACCCCCCCAGCTGAGGTTGGACTCGTAGTGGCTGAGGTTATTGAGTCACATGCTAGACTAAGTGGGACCCCTGGAGGAAGGATACCAGCGAAAGCAGGTAACACCCCTACCGGGAAATGTCCCGCCGCGCGGGAGTGGCGTAGAAATCCACTCCAGCCCCGGCCGCGTTAGCCGGGAGGGTACCAGGAAAGTGTATCCGGCCCCCACTTAGGGTATCAAGGACTGCAATCCTGAGATGAATAAGTAGAACCGGACGGGCATAGTACGCTTGCGTGCGCTATAACTGCCCGTTGTACGCTCCGCCTAGTCCGGCGAAAGGGCCCTAGTTAGCAACAGCTCACGCACCGCGCTAGGGGCGGACCCAAGCCCATGGGGGCCGTGCTAGGGTATGGCTTACCGAAGACCTAGCAACGTAAAATATAAATCAGAATGTGTGTGTGTATGTATGTACACATGACCCATTGTATTCAATACAAAAAAAAACTCGAGGTATTATATAAACAATGGAAAAAGCAAATGAAATTAGCCAGAGCTGTAACAATAAATAAAACCCATAAAAACCTGAATAAATAAAAAAAAACCCGCCAGGCTGGGCTTTTTAATAAAAAACCAGGTTATTACCAACCCTGCATTGTGTAGATTTGAATAATATTGGATACAATGAACTGTTTCGTTATACCTTTTCTCAGAACAGCGAATTTTAATAATCAAGTTTATATACATATCCAAGGTGTTTTCAACTTTCCTTTGATGATATTTATTCAACATATTCCGCTGATGAATTATAAATTTCAAAAAACATCGTCGAATTAACAAATGTTGAATCATGCAAGAACCTATGTGAATTATTGAACATTTCTACACATATAGCAAATAAAGTCTGGACCTACAAAAAGTAAACAAAAAAATTAAGTCCCTAGTTTTAATATTTATTAAAATATTAATTATATTCAATTAACGAGCAAATGAGCAAAGGTTATCTCAAATTAGGCTTATTATTTTTAAATAAAATATTAAACTGCTTATGTTCATCTTTCTAATAGTTGGTTTAAATGATACATAGCATTTTTATATTTTTGAATATTGCACGTAATCCAAAATATTAATAAATTAATAATAATTATTACTTTTTCTATTATTTGTTTGTCCGACTGCATAAATAAAAAACCTAGATTCAAACCTAAAATGAAACTTCGAGGATTTTTTAAAACCATCTACGTGGATGGCCAAACTTGGGCATTTAAAATAAATAAATCGTACGTTACAAAATTTCTTTTAAATAAAACTCCACAACTTGAAGAAAACAATTTAAGCCGTTTTTGACTAGTTTGTGGGTGTTCTCAAGCACACAGTAACTTCTTAAAATCTTAATTGTGTAATTGTGTAATTATGTAAACACAGATTTCTTAGTTGCAAGTGCACTCATGTAAATTGTGTTACAAAATGTGATCCACTAAATTACAAGTAATAAAAATGTATATGTAACTCACCCCCAAACAGACGAGTACTGGTCAATCTGTGCATTCCTCATCGATTCCTGCTACACCATCCAATAAAGGTAGATAAACCTACAAAATTCAAACTTACATTAAAATACTTAAAAACAAGGCAAATGCGCCTACTCAAAGATAGGTAATTCAAACTTCATGCAACATACAAATAATGAAAATCGTATAACAACAATTAATCTACACATAAATGAAGTTATATACTGTCGCAATAAAAACTTCGGAACATAAGCTATCAAACCTCATATTGATTTAAATAAACATCGAGTAGGTATGTAAGTACCTACATTCCAATACTTACAATTTATTATAATGCGAAAATTTAGTTTAAATTTATGTTTATCTTAATATCGAGTCACTAATTTGCATACAAATTTTCAATGTGAACAAAATTCCAAAAAAAACCAGCACATTATAACTATTTGAGGTTAAGAAAAATGTGTTCAACAGAAATTGACAATTGCAGAAACACTCGTGGTTACATTTGAAATCTCCAAATAATACTAAAAATATTTGTGTTGTAACAATAAAATTTTAATAGAAATACTTTAATTACCTAATAATCCAATTTTTATCATCACTGCAAACCAGAAAATTAATTTTTTTTTTTTATTGACTTCATTTATACATTACAATCTGTCCGGGGACAATAAGCAATATTATTTGACAATAAATAATTAATTTACATGACAAAATTGACATAGTGGAGAGCATGCCCATTGGTAGGCCTCCTTTATCTACAGCCATTGCATTTTACAATGGATCAGTTGTTAATTTTATCTGTTCATCTGCATTGGGACAAGTCCATCGGATCATACCGCTTAAGTCTTCTCACCTGTAGTCCTGCGAGTAGATCACTTACTAATGCGTTGGGATGATCTTCTAGTCGCACCTGATATTTTTGGCTTGTGGAAATAATGACTTCCTTAACACTATTGATTTGCAAATCTGTACTGATGACGTTATTAGGAATGTACCAGGGTGCATTACAGATACCACGCAATACCTTTGATTGGAATCGTTGTATCTTCGCAATGTTGGAATCGCTTGCTGAGCCCCACAACTGGACACCGTATGTCCATATAGGTTTCAGGATTGCTTTGTACAATAATAGTTTGTTGTCGATAGATAGAGGCGAGTTTCGACCCATAAGCCAATACATTCTGCGATGGGTGAGTCCCAACTGGAGGCGCTTTGTCCAGATGTGTTTGGCCCAGGTTAATCGCCGATCCAGATGGAAGCCTAAATATTTTATTGTGTCTTGCGCTGGGAGGATATTATCGTAAAGTACTACGCTTGGGCAGGTTCCTCTCCTGAGGGTGAACGTGGTGTGCACGGACTTTGTAGTATTGGCTCTTATCCGCCATTTCTTCAGCCAATCTTCTATTTTCTTGAGGTGAACTTGCAATTTTTGTGATGCAAGGTTTGGATCATAATCTGATGCCATTATTGCCGTATCGTCCGCAAACGTGGCGGACACAGTATTTTCAGACTCCGGCAGGTCTGCAGTAAACAGAAGATACAGGGTAGGTCCAAGGACACTGCCTTGAGGTACTCCAGATAGGATGGGTTTCAAGTCCGAATAAGCCTCACAAACTTTGACTCTGAAATATCTGTTTGTTAGGTACGATTCTAGAAGACGACTGTACGGATGGGGTAGGTGTTTTTTAATTTTGTATATCAGGCCACCATGCCACACTCTATCAAAAGCTTGCGAGATGTCCAAGAAAGCAGCTGAGCAGTACCTCTTATTTTCCAGGTCAGTTCGAATCTTCTTGGTAACTCGATGGACCTGCTCCACCGTTCCGTGCCCCTGTCTGAATCCAAATTGATGATCCGGAATTAAGTCTTTGTCTTCTAGGACAGATTTTAGTCCCTCCAGAAGTAGTCTCTCAAACACCTTGGAAATAACGGGTAGCAAACTTATGGGTCTATAAGAAGACGTTTCGGTGGAATCCTTTCCCGGTTTCTGGATAAGTATCACTTGCGCCACTTTCCACTGGGTTGGGAAGTGGCCATATCTAAGGATTGCATTGAATATTATTCGAAGTAATTTGAACCCCTTCTCAGGTAGGTTTTGAAGAATCCTTCCCGTTATCAGATCATAACCAGGGCTTTTTGGTTTTGTTTGATTAAAGATTACCTGCTTTATTTGGTGCATTTTGAATTTATTTATTGGCGGGCTCATTTGGTATGGAGCTGAGAGTAGCTGTTGTATGGGGTATTCTTCTTCAAGTGGAGTTTCCTTGGCGGAGGTTGAAATACATTGACTAAGTGTTCAGCGAACGCACTGGCCTTTTCCTTGTCATTCCGGGCCCATTCTCCTTTGGGTTTTTTCGAATTGGTTGGTTGGTCTTTTGTGTTTTTAATGTGGCACGCGTGACTTTCCACAAAGAATAATCGGTTGTTTCAGTAGCTGAGAGGTTTTCAAGGAGATTTTGATACCCTCATTTTATGATCATTTAGCAATTTTTAAGTTGTTTCGTGGCTATGTTTAAGTTTGTTTTGTCGTTTGGAGAGTGGGTTTGCTGCCAGCGTCTTCTTAGCCTTCTCTTTTCTGCTATTTTCTTTTTATGTCCAAGGGCAATATCCAGGTTTATCATTGGTCGACGCAGGTGGAGTGGCGTTCCATGAGGCTTGCTGGATTGATGTTGTTAAGTGTTCCACTGCTTCATCTATTTCTATTGCTTTTTTTAGTGAGATGTTGAGGTTTATATTGCAAGAGAGACTATCTTTAAATTTTTCCCAGTCCGTATTTTTGTTGAATAATGCAGGTGGTTTATTAATTTTAAAGACACGAGAATCGAGAGTGATTAGGAGAGGAGAATGGTCGGATGATAGATCCAGGCATGTTTCAACTTCTAGGTAATTGTGCGAAATTCCTCTAGTAACGCAAAAATCGAGTATGTCAGGGATTTTATTTGGATCAGTAGGCCAGTAGGTAGGTTCACCTGATGATAGCGGCAGTAGACCGCAATTTTGCAGGGACTGGTACAATTGTCTGCCTCTAGGTGTTATCAGCCTCGAGCCCCAAAAATTGTGTTTGGCATTGTAATCGCCTCCGGCAATGAAACGATGGCCAAGTGATTTGAAGTATGCCTCGAAATGATCTTTTGTGATGGTAGTGTTAGGTGGACAATATACTGCCGAAAGCGTGAGTGGTCCTTTCCAGTCATCTATTACAACCGAAGTAGCTTGAATGTTTCTGAGGCTTAATTTTGGTATTTCGTGATGTTTTATATTGTTTTTAATAATTATAGCAGTGCCTCCTCTCGCTGTGCCATCTGGATGTTGGGTGTGATAAATCGTGAAATGAGGTATCTTGAGAAAGCTTTTTTTTGTCATGTGGGTCTCCGATATTAGCATGATGTCTAAGTTATGATTTATTAAAAAAAGTTTTGACTTCTAGGCCATGATTTACTAGTCCGTTAGCATTCCATACTGAAATTTTTAATGTAGGTAATTTGTTCTTGCTATCCATTACATTTTGCCAATCATAGTGATAAGGAGATCAAGCATTTTATCCATCTTCTCCATCATCTTCGTTAACATTTGTTCCAGGTTGTTTTGTGGTTGCTGTTGTTGCAGCGCAAACATTGGCATTTGATTTTGCTGTAGGTTATAATGGGATTGTTGATTATAGGTGTCATTTGCAGTCGTTTGAGCATAGGAGAAACCTTGTTGAACTTGATTTCTATTAATTGGGAGAGGTGGAAAAGAATTTATGTTTGGTATTGGTTGACTGTTTGTAGGCATATTTCGAGGGTTGCTGTTTTGGTTTTTGCGTGATGACTGAAATACTTTCGTTTGGAGTTCTTTATACACCGAGCAACCCCTGTAGTTGGCTGGGTGTCTTTGTTCACAATTTGTACATTGGACTCGGTCATCTCTGGCTTTGCGCGGGCAATCTGCAGTTGCATGATCATCAATACACTTGACACATCGTGGTCTGCGTTGACAGTATTTTCGGGTATGTCCAAATCTCTGACAACGAGTACATTGCGGGACTTCGCGCTTCTGACGTGGAGGTTCTATTCTGACTATCGCATTCATCAGTTTTTTAATGTCAAGTATTTCTTTATTATTTGGTTTGGTTTTCAATTCAATATTGAATAATGGAAGAAATTTTTTAGTGCCTCTTTCTCTTATGCAGGAGATGTTTTTTACTTCGTGACCTTTAGCTTCGATTTCCTCTTTGAGGGTTTTTTGGTCTGTAGTAGGATGTAAATTGCGCAGTACTATACGGAATCCACGATCCTCTTTGAGTTGGTAGGTATGATAACTTGTTTTCTTTTCAGTAAGAGCCTTTATTATGTCTGAGTAGTTTGTAGGGGTGTTTGGTTGTACCTTTACTTGGTCATTGTATAGACTAAAATTAATTACAGCAAAAAAATTATCAAATTTCGTAAATTTCTGCGCGTGCGCACGGATGACATTAGATTTGATAATAAATTGTACAGGATGCATCAAAATAATAATATAATATAATCAAAATAAATCCTCATTTTACCCTAAGGTGTTGAGGTACATAGATTCTCACATTATAAATTACATCATTTAACATCTATAAATTTCCTTCCCATTTCTTCCTATCGAGGGTCATTTTCTGAGGTAGCTGTCTCCATTTACTATCTTTTAATGTAGCAACTCCTTTTAGCCTATCTGATCATTCATTCCATTTTTCTAGGTCTCTTCTAGGTGCTCGCTCCCTTCTGAGCTACTTCATTTTTTTGCTGGCTCTCCGCTTTGGGATCCTGTTCAGGTGACCAAAGCTCATCCCGCTGTTGCTTTTATACCACCGTCTACTGCTTTGTTCTTATTTCCGTACATTCCTTTTTTATCTATTCTAGTAACCTTCCACTCTTCTGAGGTACTTCATTTCCGCTGCTTGAAGCTTGCTCTCCGTTTTTGTTTGTTTCGTACTCGCAGCCAAACGTCAACACCGGCAAATATGGTTGATACCACCTGTCATTTTTCTCTTCTATTCTATGTTAAATCTTTCCCAAAACCATTCTTTTCGTTTTATCTACATTTATCTTCATACTTTTGCTTTCAAGGTCTTATTCCACACGTCAATATTATGCTGGAGGTCTTTTCTCGCTTTCGGCAAACACCACTACGTCGTCTGCAAATACAAGTTCCGAAATCTCTGTTGGGCGCATATTTCTGTATCCTATGTTTATTTTTTTGTTATGGCTTTGGCATCTCTGATTATGTCATCCATCTGTACAATGAACAAAATTGGACTGAGCACTCCGCCCTGTCTCAGACCTTCCCTTGTTGTAAACTCATCAGATACCCAATTTCCTGTTCTCACATAGCTTCTAGTTTTTCCATACATGCTTTTGATTGCTTTTATCAACTTCTTTTCGACTTTTCTTTTTTCCAATATTTTCCATATTTGCTGTCTTGGTACTCTATCAAAAGCCTTTTCTAGGTCTATAAAACATGCATAAGTATCTCTATTATATGTACTCCGTTTTTCGACGATTTGTCTTGTTGAAAATATATGGTCTTGTATGCTGTGTCCCTTCCTGAAGCCGCTTTGTACTTCATCAAGAGTTGGTTCAATTGTTATCTTAAGTTTCCTCTCTAGTATTGCTTCGTATAACTTTGCCGCGATACATAGCAGTGATATGCCCCTATAATTACAGCACTCTCTATTATCCCCCTTCTTATGTATTGGCATAATCACCGCCACCTCCCAGTCCTTCGGTATAATTTCTCTCTTCCACGCCAAATTAAAAATTTTATGTAGTTTTTCAACTCCTTTTTCGCCCATATACTTCAACATTTCCGGCTTTAACCCATCATGACCAGCTGCCTTTCCTACTCTTAGCTTTTGTATTACCTCTTCTACTTCTTTTATTGAAATTTCGGATTCTTCTTCTTGTATTGCCTCTCCTTTCTTTTCGTTTGCCCTTCATCTTGTTTAGCTTCTAAAAGTTCTTCAAAATATTCCTTCCATCTGTCCATTATTTCTTTTCTGTCACTCAGTATTTCTCCTCTACTATTTTTGATCTGTTTTAATGCAACTTGTTTGGGGTTTCTCAAATTCTTTATCACTCTATAGAACAGTTTTTGGTTTTGGTTCTTATTTCTTTCCATCTTATTCCCAAAATCTTCCCACGCTTCTTTCTTTGCCTCCGTTACTAGTTGTTTAGTTTTTTGTCTCTGCCTTTTGTACTCTTCATACGACTCCTCCGTTTTGTGGTTCATATATTTCTGCCACCTAACTTTCTTTTTTTTAAACCCTTTCTTCCTTGATTTGGTGGTTCCACCATGCGATAAATTTTCGACCAAAAGACCAGTTCTATTTCCTGTTATGGAAACAGTTGAAAAGGAGTTAAAGCGATTGGAAAATGAAGGCGCAATTACACCGGTGGAATATTCTCGATGGGCAGCTCCAATCGTAGTGGTAAAGAAAGCTAACGGTAGCATACGAATCTGTGCCGATTATTCGACAGGTTTAAACGCAGCTTTGGAGCCACATTGTTACCCACTTCCGCTACCACAAGAAATATATTCAAAAATAGCAACTGGTAAGATATTCAGTCACATCGACTTATCGGACGCCTTCCTACAAGTTGAAGTAGAAGAGGAATCAAGGGAATTCCTCACAATTAGCACGCACCTAGGACTATTTAAAGTAAATAGACTCTCACAGGGTATCAAAACTGCTCCACCCGCATTTCAGCAAATAATGGACAGTATGCTATCTGGTATAGAAGGCGTCGCAGCGTATATTGACGACATCATAATATCAGGGGAATCAACAAGTATTCATAACTCCAATTTGTGTCGTGTTCTAGAAAGAATTCAACAATATGGATTTCGTTTGAAATTGGCTAAATGTAAATTCTTCATGACTGAGGTAACATACTTGGGTCATGTTATCAACGAACAAGGAATTCAACCAGATCCAAATAGAATTAAAGCGATCCATAACATGCCAGAACCAATCGACAAAACGACCCTCCGATCGTTCCTGGGCGCCATAAATTACTATGGAAAGTTTGTCGATAACATGAGGGGATTCCGAGGTCCTCTTGACGAACTCCTAAAGAAAGACGTGGAATGGAAATGGTCGGATAAGTGCCATCAATCTTTTTTAAAACTCAAAAGCGTTTTACAATCTGATTTGCTTCTTACACATTACAACCCTGAATTGGAGATAATTGTAGCAGCCGATGCATCTAATTATGGTCTTGGAGCATGTATTATGCATCTATTTCCGAACGGCACGCGTAAAGCCATAAGCCATTCATCACGTTCACTGACACCTGCCGAAAAACGTTACAGTCAAATTGAAAAGGAAGCCCTTGCTTTGGTTTTTGCAGTAACAAAATTTCATAGGATGATTTTTGGTAGGAAGTTTATACTTGAAACGGATCACAAACCGTTGCTTGCCATATTCGGATCAAAGAGTGGAATACCAGTGTACACCGCCAACCGTATTCAGCGATGGGCTTTAGCGCTCTTAACGTACGACTTCACGTTAAAATACATTTCAACGGATAATTTTGGCCACGCAGACGTGTTATCGCGTCTTATCGACTCACATGATCGTCCTAGTGAAGATTACGTTGTTGCTTCGCTTCAATTTGAAGATGAGATTCGGGAAGAAGTCTCACAGTCACTCGGGCAGCTACCAGTGACATTTAAAATGATCGACAAGGAGTCTGGCAAAGAAGAACTACTAAAAACTGTGAAAGAGTACATAACGACAGGTTGGTCATAAAAAATTAGCAATCAAGAAATAAAGCAATTTTACTCGCGGAAAGAGTCCCTATCAGTTGTTAACAACAGCATATTATATGGAAAGCGAGTAGTAATTCCTAAGAACTTTATAAATCTTATTATAAAGCAATTACACAAAGGTCACCCAGGAATGGATCGTATGAAGTCGATAGTTAGGAACTATGTTTATTGGCCGAACATCGATAGTGAAATCTCTCTGTAGAGATTCTGTTTTGCTGCACACAATTACTGGAAGCTATAAATGGCTAATAAAGCTTATAGCCAATCTTTTAATTACTGTATCACGACCTCTGTCGCACATTTTTTTTCAAGTTCTTTTTTAACTTATTTGGCCTACTTTTGGCATTTTAATGTTTATCAGTGATATCCTGCATGAATAAAATATTTTAGAAAACTTTAATCAAACCACGGTCTTCCAACCAGATTTTGCAATTTGTGTGCAAATTTTGTATCGTCAATGGAAAATCTTGAATTTGGAAAATGGGTTTATTATGTTGGTATTACTTTGAAACTTAAATTTTCTCTAATATAAGACGTCCTGGTTTCAGATAATTTATTATAAAAATCGTGTATTCTTATAAAAACCGTGAGTATGGCGAATTGGTTCAAAAAAACCAATTAATGCGATTAGTTGATCATGCAAATTTAGAAATATCCAAGACAGCAGCAATTTGCAATAGGTCTCACTTGTTGTAAAAATTGCAAAAGAGTGATTCGGAATTTGAAGAAGAAAACGAAGAACTGATTGATGCCTTTGCTGTTCTATCTAAAAATAAATAAAGCAATCCTTGGACGTAATTCTCTTCCACAGTTTGGCAAATCTGTTGGTGAATATAAATATGTAATTCTGGTAGGATCCTAATAAAACCACCGTTCTAAAGTTGTAGAGAATAGAATGTTACACGAATCAAGCGAAAAAACTATTGAATCAATCGTTAAGCTACCTAACCTGTTGCTTAAAATTTAATATTCAGCGTGATTTCTTAACAAATAGGTAAAATAAAAAAGAACTAAAATAAAAGATCAAGTTGTTAACGGATGTACAAAAGATCACAAAAAGAATTAAGGCTATAAAGTTAAGAAACATTAAAGTATGTAGGTACCGATATTTGTCATTTTTTGCTTAAATGAGAAAAATTCATAAGATAAATAATTAAATGATTTACATTCAATTTTTGAAAAATTAGATAAAAGTTAAAAACAAGGTGGAAGATAAATTTCAACAGTTGAAAGAGGATTTGCATAAAAAATTGAAGGAATTACGAAAGATAAACCAAGAAGTAAATGGAAACCAAGCAAGTAATGCTCACAGTACTAGTAGTGGCTTCGGATATCGCCTATGCTGCTTTTGGAATAAAACAGGATTTGTCCTAAATATTAGTAAACTTGAAGCAACTTGGAATAATTCTGAAATGAGCGTAAATTTCATCAACTTGTAATTATATCGCCGAATCTACAGAATGGGGTGCATCAGTTTGAGAAAAGAATCTAATTACGACATCCGATGGTTACAAATTTACTGTAGATAATTTCGTCTCAGTAAAAAAAAAACAGGAAAAAAGCAAAAAAATTGTTCTTGTTCGAATGTGTTGGGTAACTTATTTCGGTGATTTATTCCGAGCTAGAGAAAAAAGGAAAAATTTTCCGTTTTATTGTGAAATTTGCTAAGAAGTTTAAGAACCGAAATGATAATCATTGCAAATTGATAATCAACGAGAATTCCAATCAAAAAATTAAACCCCTCTTGAGTCTGAATCTGGAATCGTAATATTTGCAGGAGACGTTTCACCAATTGACATAATGATTCATTTATCTGTCGTATGTGAAGAAAAGAATATTCCGTATTGCTTTGTTCCCAGTCGTGCCGATTTAGGGTAATGGGTAAAACGAAAAGAAGACGTAACCGAAAATAGCATGTCGAAGGAAAGCGATGAGATGACCTACAAAGAAAAGGTAGCAAACACTTGTATCATAGCCAAACCGATGGTATCCAAAAAATTAACCAAACGGTGCTAAGAACTTCTCAAACAAGCTTCACAATTCAAAACCTACGTTAGGAACGGCTTGAAGGATGTGCAGAAGAGGATACGAAAAGGAGAAACTGGAATCGTAATATTTGCAGGAGACGTTTCACCAATTGACATAATGATTCATTTACCTGTCGTATGTGAAGAAAAGAATATTCCGCATTGCTTTGTTCCCAGTCGTGGCGATTTAGGGTAATGGTTAAAACGAAAAAAGAAGACGTAAGCGAAAATAGCATGTCGAAGGAAAGCGATGAGATGACCTACGAAGAAAAGGTTGCAAACACCTGCATCATAGTCAAACCGATGGCATCCAAAAAATTACCCAAACGGTGCTACAAACTTCTCAAACAAGCTTCACAATTTAAAACCTACGTTAGGAACGGCTTGAAGGATGTACAGAAGAGGATACGAAAAGGAGAAACTGGAATCGTAATATTTGCAGGAGACATTTCACCAATTGACATAATGATTCATTTACCTGTCGTATGTGAAGAAAAGAATATTCCGTATTGCTTTGTTCCCAATCGTGCCGATTTAGGGGCTCACTTGGCTGTAAAAAGGTTCCTTGATGACTTTGGGGGTGAAAAGGAAGACTATATAGTCTCGAATACTATATTTTTCCAGATCTTCCTGTCGTTACATTTTCTTTCCAGTTATCTATCCCCATCCTCTACAGATCCTCAGCCACCGCATCCATCCATCTCATTTTGGGTCTACCCTCTCTTTCCTCACTTGATCGCCATCTTACTATCTTTTTATTGTACTTTCATTGTCCTTCTTTCTAGATGACCCAGCCATCTCAATCTCTGCGCCTTAATAAATTTCACAATATCTTTGCAATCAATCCTCTCCATTAATTCGTAGTTTGTTTTTCTTCTATACATTTTCCTCCATCCTTTCAGGTCCCATTATTTTTCAGTATCTTTTGTTCAAATACCCTCATCTGATTCTCTTCTTTCTTAGTCATGCACAACACTTCGGACGCATACGTCACTGCTGGCCTTATCAAACCTTTATACACCTTCACTTTAATATTCATACTTATTTTTGGTTCCTTAACAACTCCTTGTTTGCATAGTATGCTCTGTATCCGTTCTGTATTTTGCCCTTGATCTCTTCACTTCTTAAACCAGTGCTGCTTATCTGCACTTCAAGGTATTTAAAACTTTACCCGTTCAAAGGAGAAGCCATCAATTTTAATGTTGCCTCTATGTTATCCATCTTTTGTCCGCATCCCATATATTTCGTCTTGTCTTCGTTTACTTTCAGTCCGATCTTGTTAATTTCCTCATTCATCTTTTTAAACATTTCTTCTAGTTTTCTTCTTGATCTTGCGACTATAACAACATCATCAGCATATGCTATTAGTTGTCCCTCTCTAGTAGCGAGCGTTCTCTCGCACCATTTCCTTCACCACCCGATCAATCATGACATTGAATAATGTCGCCGACAGGCATCACCCTGCCTGACTCCCGCTGTTATAGTTATTGAAACTTTGTGTCTCTCGCTCCACTTAGTACTGTTGCACTGGTATTCTTCAATGTCGTTTGTACTAGTCTTATCAGTTTTCGGGGTATTTTCAGTGGTCTATTATTTCATACAGTTTCGCCCTGTTCACCGTATCAAAGGCTTGTTTAAAATCCACGAAGAGAAAATGCAATCCAATTTTGTTTTATTTTGAAAAGCAACTAAAAGAAAGTACCGAACTTGACTTTCTCAAAACTGTCAACAACGAAGATTTGGACGAAATGGTTTACTGCCTGCCCGAAGACCACATCAAGAATTCTGTCCAATGCAATGAAACCTGTTTTGAAAAATACGGTCCTGAAAACGTCTTTGTCAGTTTTAACGGTGGAAAAGACTGCACGGTCCTGCTGCATTTAACCTTGGCAGTTCTGAAACGAAAATATCCTGAATGCGCCAATCAAGCTTTCTGCGTTTACGTTGAAAACTCTAATTCTTTCACAGAGTTGAACCAGTTTATAACGGAATGCGAGTTTTACTATGCTTGGAATTACAAAGGCAATGAAAGAATCGCTCCAGTTCATTCTTGACAATCGACCCAATATAAAAGCTTGTCTTATGGGAACGAGGCGCACGGATCCCCACTCGGAAAGCCTGCAAGCATTTCAATGACGGACACCGATTGGCCTCAACTGATGCGTTTCAGCCCAATTTTAGATTGGCACTACTCAGATATATGGGATTATTTACTACAATTGCATGTTCCTTATTGTAGCTTGTACGATTTGGGATATACCTCACTGGGCAGCAGTGTTAACACAATAAGAAATCTACTCCGCATAAAAGACAGTCAAAAGTCCACCTACTCCGGCCATACAGAAAAGGGTTACTTCTCAGGAACACCCGCCAGTAATCCAATCACGATCCGGACGCACCGTAAAAACTTCCAACAGATTTATGGATATCGTGACTTCATCACTACAGAAACCGATCTATGAAACATTCCGATTTTAAATGAACAACAAAAATATGCCTACGATACGCTTATGAAAGTAGACAACGATGGAACTGGTGGATTTTTTTTCTTAGATGCTCCCGGTGGAACTTGGAAAACGTTTCTGATATCATTGATTTTGGCAACGATTAGATCGCAAAATGGTATCGCACTTGCATTTGCTTCGTCAGGTATTGCAGTTGCGTTGTTGGAAGGCAGTCGAACAGCTCATTCCGCACTCAAGTTGCCGTTGAACATGCAAATAAATGAAACTCTAACTTGCAACCTTTCGAAAAATTCTGCGATAGCTAAGGTGGATAAGTGCAGGATGGCACACAAAAAATCTTTGGAAGCATTAGACAGCACGTTGCAAGATTTACGGATAAACAAAAACCGGTTTGGTGGTGCAATGATTTTATTGGCAGCTGATTTTCGCCAAACATTACCAGTAATACCACGATCAACGCCAGCCTACGAAATTAACGCATGCTTAAAGTCGTCAATTTTATGGAAATACGTTAAAACGCTCAAATTATATACAGGGTGTCCCCGTGACCGTGGAAAACCTCTTAGGTGGTGATAGAGGACACTTTTCTAAGACATATTTTTAAATAAAACTTTTGTCCAAGTCCAAACCCTTGGGGTACCTCACTTTAAAGCAATTTTTCAATTTATGATTTCAAGCGGCCATTGCACCGATATTTTTGATTTTTGGGTTTAATGGATTAGAGCTTTTCTATAGAACATTTGAATATCTACAAATTATGTATAACCCCTTATTGCCTAGAATCAACAGATTTCGAGTTATGAATTAAATTAAGGAAAAATGTCAAAAATTCCGAGTTTTATTTTTTAACTTTTCTTGCCAACCCCGTATCTTTTAAACGACACGTCTTAGAAAAACTAACGGCCCAAACCGGATAGGAAATTTAACGGGCTACAACGTTGGTCTAATAATTTTTTGGGAAACCAACTGTTTTCACATAAATTACGAAAATAATGAACAAGGTGTAGGTTAAAAAATGAAATGAATACAGAAAGGTGTGACAGAACTTAATGAAAGAAGCTCCATTATAAATAATACCGTGCAACACATTTTGAAAAGAGCACGTATGTGTGCTAAAATAAGGAAGGCCATTTTGAAAATTTATTAAAATAAATTTTGTGAATTTATTTAGTTTTTAACCTACACCTTGTTCATTATTTTGTAATTTATGTGAAAACGGTTGGTTTCCCAAAAAATTATTAGACCAACGTTGTAGCCCATTAAATTTCCTATCCGGTTTGGGCCATTAGTTTTTTCTAAGACGTTTCGTTTAAAAGATACGGGGTTAGCAAGAAAAGTAAAAAAGTAAAACTCGGAATTTTTGACATTTTTCCTTAATTTAATTCATAACTCGAAATCTGTTGATTCTAGGCAATAAGGGTTATACATAATTTGTAGATATTCAAATGTTCTATAGAAAAGCTCTAATCCATTAAACCCAAAAATCAAAAATATCGGTGCAATGGCCGCTTGAAATCATAAATTGAAAAATTGCTTTAAAGTGAGGTACCCCCAAGGGTTTGGACTTGAACAAAATTTTATTTAAAATATGTCTTAGAAAAGTGTCCTCTATCACCTCCTAAAAGGTTCTCTACGGTCACGGGGACACCCTGTATGTACAAGAGAGTCGAATTGCAGAATGACCAACCAGGAGAAGTTTCTTCTAAACAATTGCTGGAGGTGAAGGAAAATATGCTTATGAATTACTGAACACCAATAAATCAGCGTTCGTAATAGTAGCTTCGAAGGCAAATGATATAATGTCTGATGGAGATCCCTTACCTAGTCATTTACCATCTGCAAATGCCCTACGTGTACATTAGATGCAAATCTAAGTCCAAAAACGATTAGATAATGACCCAATCAAAGCTCTTGCGTACGCTATGTATGAAACACCATATCGAGGTATTATACGTCATGTTTCTTATGACAAATTTTGTGTACATATCCATAGCAATGCTCAATTGCAAGTTTATCGCCACTATTCAAAACAGGCTAAAATTAGCAAGGTCTCCATCGATGCAACAGGAGGAATTGTGACAAAATTAAAGCGGATCGATGGCAGCTATTCAAGTCATATTTTCTTGTATAACGTTGTTATACATCTTCCAAAAGAAAAGAAAATTTATCCCGTTACTGCCATGCTTTCTGAGAGCCATGATACCGAAAGTATCCGTAATTGGCTAGCGAATTGGCGAAATTGTGATGCGCAACCTCCAATGGAAGCCGTAACCGACATGTCGATACCTTTGATGTCAGCTTGTGTACAAGTGTTTACAAAATATTGCAGTTTGCAATTGTATTTGGAAGAATGTGCCAAGGTTTTACTAAAGAATGAATCTGCTGTATTTCCATGGACTTCCTATATTAGAAATGATATAGCACACATTATGAAAATGTTTTCAACATGGCCGTGTTTTAAAACTTTGAACAATTATAGAACAAAAAAATTTTTATCTTAGCTGTATGGGTCAATTGATTCAATGTATAGAACTAAGCGACTTTAAGAAACTTTTGTGGAACATCTTCAATGTTGCTTTAAATGTAACAGAAGGAATCGATGAAAAAACTGGTTTTGACACGGATTGCGAAGTCAGTAAGAACATATTAATAAAAAGAATAGGTGGTATTGAATATGAAGAAAAACATAATATTGATAATGACATTGATGAAGTTTTAGAATTTCATTATTCAACATTTAAAAAAAAAACCGAAAATGCTTTCACAATTTTAGTGAAATCTATATCCCAGTGCATTGTAACAAACAATAACGGAAATCGTGGAAATCAACAATATCTTCCGGGAATAGTTGACGATATTTTACGGATTTCCTATTTAATACCAACTTGGACGGGATTAATGGTACCAGTCTTTAAATACAAAGGACAGCTTTCTTCAGCTAGTAGTGCACCTGTGGAATCATATTTTGGACACGTGAAAACTAACATATTCCGACATTTTAAATTACCTATAAGGATAGACGACTTCGTGTTTCATTACATTCAAACCGTAGAAGGAAGTATGAAGCTATGCACAATAAATAAAACGGATGAACAGAAGAATGAAAACATTGTAAGTGATAATTTGCCAAATATTCAAGTAGATGTTTGTGAACCTTGTTTACAACCATTGAAAACGCAAAAATTACATTCGGAAGATATTATTTTCGACGATTGTTTAACTAATCAAAGTAAAAACTTCCAAAACGAAGAATTGTCAGAACCTATAAAGGAAATGACTGCCCAAGAAAACTGGCGTGGGTTAATCAACAAACTGTTACGCTCCAATTTTTACGTAACACGATTTAGCAAATTAGAGTAATAAAATCGAAATTTCTTTAGAATAATATCTCATATTAATATACTTTGAATAAAAATTCCGCATAATAATAACTAATCTGTTATGGTCGTCTATATGACGCCGCTGAGTTGACAAAATACAACGTAACTTCCAGCGTAAATGCAGAGAATGTATAAAGAGTTGCAATTAAAAGGTAGACCAGATATTACTTGAGAATAAATTTAAGGTTAATATACTAAAAGAAAGGCAGTGTTAAGCTGAGTAATTGACACGTGTCGTCTCTTAACCGCCAACACGATTAAAACTGCAAGCTAGAATCACCTTGAAAACGTCGCGAGACCGTTGAAAGTGAAAAAAGTAATAGGAAAGGGTAGAAAACGCAGTTAGTTCCCTCGAGACTCTAGATGAAGAAAGACAATTTTGTAACTTAGCGAACGCGCAATTCGGTTTTGTGTGATAGTTTCAGAATTTGTGAAACTTATTAAATTACCGGAAGCCGCTAATAATTATCGTCTCGAAAAACCCAAAGTTAAAAAGGGGAAATTATTACCTAACTCGAAAGGAAATATCGGTGCCGGCTAACTTATCGAACTAGCGTAAATAGTTTAGTGCAAGACAATGAATAAAACGTATTAATAATAACGTGCCGATTAAAATAAAAGAACTCAAGTTTTCCAATAAAGAAATTACCTTAATAACCGTAAATGACTAAAACGTATTAATAATAACGTGCCGATTAACATTAACGAACCCAAGTTTCCTAATAACGGAAGTACCGTAAATAGTAGCAGAATAAAAAGTTTGTGGAAATTTATAAATTGAACGTTGTTATGATAATATACAATCAGAAGGTTACAGTCGATAGCTAATATTGCAACAATCAATGTTTTTAATATCTCCAAGTGGTGAATAAAGCCAAGACAACGCAACCTCAATTAAAAAATCGGGATAAAAATCCGACTACCGCACCGTCAATAAACTCGATGGATCACACGATTGGACAATCATCTATTAGCGCTCAGGGGGTATCCACTCCAATATGTCGGAAATGTATCGCTGCCACAATCTACGCCTCCAATTGTATTCTAAAGGTAACATTTTATTGTATTAGAGATAAGAAAGTGCTTCAGTGAACAGTGCTACGCATATGACGATCGGGCCACTGGTCTTAAATTTTGATAACGTGTTTTAGCAATCTTGAACAATATCAGTATTATTTTGCTTGGTGATAAGTACACCTAATCACATAAATAGATTAAATTAGATAGAGATAAATTAAATATCGTGTGCTGTTTAAGCCATAGGTAGATTTAAGAAGTAAATATTGAGTGAATGGATATGAATGTCGCTCCACGAAGGAGAATTTGAATTTGAGTAATGATAATTATCTTTTATTTAAAAATAAATGTAAAGATGGCTAAGGTGATTAAATTAATAATAATAATTTCTGTGAATAATGTGCATATTTTTTAACGATTTAGATTATACGACTTTATTTGATGTTTTCTTGTTTTATTGATAATCTGCCCAATAATCAAAAGTAAGCAATTTGAAACCTGGCCTCTGGCAAATACCAAGATTTGCATTTGAGGACCGCTGACTACTCGAGGCAATATTAGTAAGAAGTTTTTCAGGTGGGTAAACCTGCAGACTGGAGAAAGTGTCTAACAAAAGTGACGCACAACGCGCATGGACCTGATCAGAAAATTGCTGAAGGATTGGGCAGAATATTAATATTTGTGTATCTTAATAGCGTTGATATTGTGTATTTTAATAATGTTGATTTTTGTTTGTGTATCTAGGGGTAGATGTGGCGATACTAAGAAACACCCTGAGCGTAACGCGATAAATACCGGGCGGCAGTAAAATTAAAGAATTGTTGCAGTATCTAGCGTAATTTGTAAAATCAAATTAAAATAACGTAAAATGGAACCGAAATATTTAACTAAATCGGAATTGTTGTTTGAGTTAGAGAGTAGGAAAATAATCCCGCGTATCACACGCGTATCTCAAAGAATTCAATTAGAATTGGCACTAAATAATCCAGAAATTATACCTGAATTAACCAAATTAAATTGGGAAAAAAATGAAACCGAACTTAACGAGTCAATTAAAGAAATAGCTTTATTGTTAGAAAAAAATGTTGAAGAATTAATAAATACGGACACCCAAAAGCAAATAAATTCGCGATTAATGCACGTATCGAATAGAATTAATTTAATAAAATCAATTCAATTAACTGAAGAGCAAACTTTTATAATGACTATGTTAGATGCGGAAGCTCAAATAATGAAAGGGGCTTTAGAGGAATTAATAGATACGGAAGTAAATAAAAATAACGCGTCCGCAAATTTAGTTGATGTAGCGATAAACCCGCCTTTAGAATCAAAATACACGGGAGTAATTCCTAAAAATAGGGCAAAAATTTATCTTTGGAATTTAAAGTATAGTGGACATAATGACCCACAAGACATTTTAGAATTTTTAGACCAAGTCGAAGATTTCCGTGAAGCTAGACAAGTAACTAAAGAAGAGCTATTAATATCAGCTCACGATTTGTTTAAAGATGAAGCGACAATTTGGCTTAGAAATGCAAAGAAAAATATCGCGACTTGGGATGATTTAGTTGATAAATTAAAGTTAAAATTTTTTACCTCGCGATTTCGAATATATTTTGAAAAAGAAAGTGCAAGACCGTATGCAAGGTCAAAATGAAAATGTATTATCGTTTATAATGACTATTGAAGCATTGTATTTTAGAATTGATAAAAATGTCCCCGAAAAATTTATAGTAGATCAAGTGATTCGTAATTTAAATCCTTTCTTTTCGGCACATATTGCATTAGAAAATATAAATAACTTAACGCAATTAAAGAACAGGTGCAAACGGGTGCAGGAGCTGAAACTTCGTAACGAGAAATACGATACCCCAGCGAGTAGTAGATACAAACGAACGTTTATCCCGGTAAAACCAGCTGTAGCTTATCTAAATGAGAACGACAAAGATAAAGAAAAAATAGAATTACCTAAATTAAATATTAAAACCAATAATTTAACTAACGATTTAAATAAGAGGGAAAACAATAATAGATATTTGTTAAATAATATGTCGCGCAAAACCCCCAAAAAATTACCTGCTGGAATTGTGACATGAAAGGTCACACTTATAATATTTGTAAATTAAAAAGACGAACTTTTTGTTACGGGTGCGGTAAACAGGATGTTGTGAAAACAAATTGCCCAAATTGCGCAGATCGATCTCGGCCCACGACGGCATTAAATTCGGGAAACTTAGAAGCGGTTGGTGTAAACCGGGCGCCACCAACCTACCTGCAGTCAGTCGGCCCTTAGAAGAAAGCTTTCAGAATATAAATATATACCCGCAGTCACCTTTGCGCGGACGGGGAAGAGGCCAAGGCCGCTCGCGGTCTCTCAGCCGCAATTAAATACCTATTTTGATAAAAAAGATTGGGAAGCGTGGTTACAAAAAATTAAAAATTTCCGCCGCGCAGATAAAATAGTATCTCCTGTCATGATCAACGACCATTAGATAACCGACCCCACCTAAATATTTCTATGAATAATGTAAACGTTACTGCTTTATTAGATACAGGGGCAATGAATTCTATTATCGGAAGGGAAGGTTTAAAACTAATAAATAATAATCATGGACAGACCAAGAGGTCAAAAGTAAAGGAAATTAGAGTAGCTAACGGCGGACTTAGTAAAGTTACGGGCGTAATGACTTTAACAATTAGATTAGGAGGTTTAGAAAGAAGAGTAGATTTTTTAATAGTGCCTAATTTAACTAATGATTTCTTATTGGGGGCAGACTTTTGCCGAATTTTTAAATTATCATTAAATTTTGATACTTTTTCGTGGAATTCCTCGCGACAACCTCAAATAAATAGTACTGGGGGAATCTCTAGTAAAGCTCAATTAAATTCAAAGCAAGCCAAAGATTTGGCGAATGTAATAGATAAATTTAAATCCCTAGCTACTCCAGGAAGCGGCTGTGTAAAAGGAGTCGAGCACGTTATCGACACTAAAGACGCCCAACCTATAAAGCAAAGACAATACCCATTGAGTCCCGCCATGCAAGTTAAAGTGCATGAAGAACTAGATAAAATGTTAGCTAACGGTATCGTGCAGCCCTCGAATTCCCCATGGGCGAGCCCATTAGTTTTAATAAATAAAAAAGACGGCGAAATAAGAACTTGTTTTGATGGCCGCAAATTAAATTCAGTAACGGTTAAAGATTCGTACCCGCTACCGCGTACCGATTCAATCTTGAACAGATTAAGAAATGCTAAGTACTTAACTACTATAGACTTAAAAAAGGCGTTTTGGCAAATCCCTTTGGAGGAGTCTTCGCGACCAAAGACGGCTTTTTGCGTCCCAGGAAAGGGATTATTTGAATTTTTGGTATTACCTTTTGGCTTATCGAATTCCGCTCAATGTCTTCAACGGGCAATGGAACAGACGTTAGGCTCCGTAATCCACAAAGGAGAGGCATTTGTCTATCTCGATGACATAATCGTAGCTAGCGAAAATTTTGACACTCATATTGCGACTCTGAATACTATCTATGAACGGTTAAAACAAGCCGGGTTTAGAGTAAATATAGAAAAATGCGAATTCTGCTGTAAGTCACTTGTCTTTTTGGGTTTTGTAATAGATGAACAGGGTTTAAGAACTGACCCAGATAAAGTAGAGGCAATTAATAAATTTAAAACGCCCAGAACCACTACCGAAATAAAAAGATTGATAGGCTTAATTAGTTATTATCGAATGTTTTACCAAATTTGTCCACCATATCGTCGCCAATAACGGCGCTAATAAAGAATAAGAAAAAGGGCAAACCATACAATGGAATCCCGAAGCTGAAGAAGCTTTTTAGAAATTAAAGATTAATTACTTCCGCCCCAATATTAATAAGTCCCGATTTTAATAAGCCCTTTTATATACAAACTGACGCTTCAATAGTAGGAGTAGGAGCAGTTTTGTTTCAAGAGCAAGACGGCCTGAACACCCGGTCGCTTACGCTAGTAGAGCCCTTACTACAGCAGAACAAAATATTCGGCCACAGAGCGCGAACTGATAGCGGTTATGTTTGCTATTAACAAATTTAGAGGTTACATAGAAGGAACAGAATTTATAGTAATTTCGGATTGCTCAGCCCTACAATGGCTACACCGCCTCTCAAATCCCTCAGGCAGATTAAGTCGTTGGTCAATGTTCCTGTCCCAATACTCTTTCGATATACGCCATCGCCCTGGCAAATTAAATATTGTCCCTGATGTACTTTCCCGCGATATAGCCTCCCTGAATATTGATAAATTGATACCTGATGATTGGTACACCGATATGATAGCGCAAGTAAATAGGAGCCCGACTGCTACCCTAACTTCCGCGTCGAAAATAATCGCTTATACAAATTTATCCCATCTGACCTACCAGTAAAATCTAACTTCCCGGAATGGAAATTAGTAGTCCCTACGGAAAATAGGAAGGAAGTACTCCTTCAATGCCATGACGACCCTACCTCCGCCCATTTAGGCATTGCTAAAACAATAGCTAGAATATCAGAGTTGTACTACTGGCCAAAAATGACCAGAGATGTAAAAAGTATATAACTAACTGCAAAATATGCGCGTCGTACAAAATTCGACACAAGCAAGACCCGGTTTAATGGGCAATTATAAGGATATATCGTTTCCGTTTCAAATGATTTCAATGGATTTGTTAGGACCCCTCCCGCGTTCTAAAAAAGGGAACCAATATCTGTTAGTGGTAACCGATTGGTTCACCAAATTTGTATTAATTCACCCTTTAGCTAAGGCTACGACAGCCGCTATAAATAAGTTTATAGAAAATCAAGTATTTTACTGTTCGGAGTTCCTCAGATAATAATTTGTGATAATGGAGTCCAATTTATCTCCAAAGAATTTAAAGCCCTAACTACCGAGTATGGGGTGCAAAATATCTGGTATAATTCAAAATATCACGCCCAAAACAACCCTACCGAAAGGGTAAATAAAACCCTCGTAGCAGCTATTTCCTCATACGTAAAAGACGACCACACGAGGTGGGACGAAAACATCATAAAATTGCCCAAGCAATCAGAACGGCAAAGCATGATGTTAGTAAATTTTCACCCTCGTATTTAATGTTCAATAGATTCATTCCTATTAACGGTTCTTTCTACGGTAAACCCACCAATAAGGGGGAAGAAATAAAAATCGAAGAAAATCTCCTAAGTCCCGAAGACCAACAAGCCCTACCTGCTTTGTTTCAACAAGTCAGAAACAATTTAAAGAAATCTTACGATGCAAGTAAGAAAAGATACGATTTAAGAAAACGCCCCCTTTCATTTCAAATAGGTGAAAGGGTGTGGAAAAGAAATATGATCTTGTCGGACAAGTCGAAAAATTTTGCAGCTAAGTTAGCACCCAAATTTGAATTATGTAGAGTAATAAAGAAAAAAGGTCATTTGTCGTATGAATTAACTAATGAAAAAGGCCAAAATATAGGAATATGGCACGTAAAAGATTTAAAATGTTTAAGGGTGAGTCAGAAAACCCAAATAGTTTAGAGTAAAGTTTAAAGTTTTGTCTATGGCGAGCGTGTTACTTGCGGCCTTGCAACGCTTCCTTTAGTTGATGGGCATTAGAATCTTCTTGTTGGGTAAGTGCACTACCCACTAAAGCAAGTAGCTTCAGCCCAGTTACGACAGGCGCGTTGGGAGTCGGAACGACCGTTTGTCGAATAAAGTTTTTTTGTTGGTAATATCTAAGCCGAATTAATATGATTAATTAACTAGTTCAAATTGCCTATAAAGTTATAAATTTTTTAGTAGAGTAAAAGGTTGAATTATAACCAAAAAATTATCGTAATTGCTTGAAATAACCGTCCTAGGTATCGACGCTAAAAGACCCAATCAATAAATAATCGATAAAATCGAAAAATTAATTTCTTAAAAAGCAAAGTTAGGGCATAACGCGCTTAAAATTTCTTCAGTACCGAATATAGAAGCTGAATCACTTTATTATAGAGTTAGAATATAGTGAAGTAAAGGGAATAAAGGGCAAGGATAATTAATATTTCTGGTCAAAATTCGAAACCAGTTAAACTTAGTTAAACTCCCGAAAAGATTTCTTTCCTTTTTTTGTCGTCCCGAATACCTGTGTTGTAATTCGTTAGAGCTATCGGAAAATTAAAGGCTATCTAAAATAATAACTTTAGTAAGTATTAACTTAAAATTAAAGCAAGTAAAGTGCCTAAAGCCTACCTGCTACTCAGGAAAACCTGATCCCTATAATAATTTAATTATGAATATCGTAACTAGTCGGTTTGTTTCGTATTATTAATGTTTGGTTTCGAAGTTTAGAAATCAAAATATTTATCGGCGGAAACGAGGTAACATTTTCAACATAGAAAATAAAAAGTAACGGCATCTAAAAGTGTACGGAATTGGCGATGCACTTTAACGCCTTAAACAATAATAGGATGTGACTCCTTAAAATCACAAGTAACGGTGTAGGGCCGCATGACCAAAAGTCTGCTATTTTAAATGAGAAATTTGAATATTTAAATTGATAGATGGTAATGTATACCCTATGCCGGAAAAAACTATAAAAGAGTTAATTTCGAAAGTGAGGTGATTGTAAATATGATTTGAACCTTTCTATTGGGTATTAAGCAGGAATTAAATTCGTGACGCAGTCCCATTAAGTTTTGTGCGATTCTGTTTGTCGATTGATTTAGGATATCGAGAAATACGTTCTTAACCGGGAAACTAAAGCACGGATTTGCTTTTCAGCAATTATCCAGGAATTAATTATTTTACCAATCGTGTGGGAACGCAAAGTTTTTACTGGGCCATAACCTAAAGATTTTTGATCAACTTCTGCGGGCATGTCGGGTGAAGAAGGCAGACCTACGCGATTTTATAAAATTTAATCGTAATTTTAAGTTGTAAATGTGATAACAAATAAATTCGTCTCGCCGTGACGGGTACGTAAGTAGGTCAACGTATGTCAGCTGTGTGATTTAAGGTCACTAGAACTCACGCGGAGATCTAGGGATTACATTCTTCTGAGGCGCGGTACCACTACGTTTCCCGGTAACAGCTGGAGGATATAAAAATTTTCCTGGTTTTCATAAAATTAGGTGGCGTCCGTGAATACCCTTGTGGAAACTACAACCCTGTAAATATGAATGGTTGTAGCCCCAAAATGATTTAGTTGTTCTTATCTTAATGGCAAATGACAATTTAATTGTGTGATAAAAAGGACGATGAAACTCGGGATTCGTACTTTTCACTCTTTAATTGATTCAAGAACCTCCCAGGACAACTAAATACTCCGCGAAAGTCGTATAGTCGTAACCCAATTTATTTTAACCCAGTTAAACGGGAAAGACGGTCTTACAAAAATTCCTTATTAAGTAGTAAATAAATACCAAAGACATACATAGAAGTAGTTAGAGTAAGTTTAAAAATAATGTAAACC
Source organism: Lycocerus yunnanus (assembly GCA_036346125.1). Taxonomy (NCBI): domain Eukaryota; kingdom Metazoa; phylum Arthropoda; class Insecta; order Coleoptera; family Cantharidae; genus Lycocerus; species Lycocerus yunnanus. The sequence continues at coordinate 312,866 of JARFIX010000157.1, read as the reverse complement.
CCCCCCTTTTCTGATGAATGATTGTGTGATAAAAAAGGACGATGAAGCTCGGGATTCGTACTTTTCACCCTCTCAAACACCCTAACTAAACCCGCGATAAGTTGAATGAACTGCCTAAGTAATGTCCTACTTTAATTTAAGTAAGGAAAATTATCTCGTTTTAGTAATAATAATTGATCTAGTATTTTGACTTGGGACTATAGGAAGTCCGATAAGTTTCTGTGAAAAGTAATTATGGAAAAATTACTACCCTTGTTTGTTATGATAAATCAACCGTGTTAAATATAGACTAGAAGGTCTAAATTTTTGAGAATAAAATTAAAGATTATTTTAATTTTAAAATTCCTGTTGTATATATTCATTAAAACATAGTTTAAGATCCCTGATGTAAATATTCGTAAGACCTGAATTCCCGTGAAACTAAATTATTTGTCTTTAAATTGTCTCCTTGTGTTATTCTTTTCTATAATTGGCCCAACCCGTGTGTAAAGCTCCTTAGTTTTATTTTAATTTTCTTTTTATATAATTAATCGTCAATTCTTAATACTAAGTAATAACATAATATTAAATAACATTTTGAAGTTTCGTTAGGAGTTGGTTCATTTCTATAGCTGTCAAAGAAGCATTATATTTAACGGAATACCTAAACTAAGACCAATTTATAAGTAAGAACTTACTTTCCTAAACTATCGGTTTTAATTTTCGTTAGTGTAATTAGTAATTAATTTCTTTATATAATATCGCTTAGGGTTGGTGAATGTTTTGTTATTTCTTTTTTTAATAATTAAGAATAATCACCTAGAGGAAGGTGCAGTTTTAGGTACGACTACCTTGCATCTGGTCGGTTACAACATCTGCATGGGCAGGCTTAACACCCCAGGTGTAAAGGACTGGAAGTCGCAGCACGGCATGTGGTACTTTCCGATTGGCGTATTGGTCGGTTTAGCGAAGTACCAGTTTTGCATCGAAATTCCTAGGGTGGAAAGTCCATACCGCTATTCGAGTAAGTCTAACGCAGACCCCTTGACGAAGGACCTCGCGCAAGGCCTAATTCCGAGTCCAATCGGGCTAAGGTCCTCGATACCTCCAGACGGGATCTTGTTGTCATTTAATGAAAGTTGTTGTCCTGTCGAAATTTTAATGCATAGGCAATTGAGTTAGTCGTCATTCCAAATGACTAAAGTAAATTTTGAATTAAAATAAATAATTATTCGTTCCTTGATAAAGACTTAGTAAATTTTTGAATTAAAATAAATTTTTAATTATTCGTTCCTTGATAAAGACTTAGTAATTTTTGAATTAAAATAAATTTTTAATTATTCGTTCCTTGATAAAGACTTAGTAATTTTTGAATTAAAAATAAATTTTTAATTATTCGTTCCTTGATAAAGACTTAGTAATTTTTGAATTAAAATAAATTTTTAATTATTCGTTCCTTGATAAAGACTTAGAAATTTTTGAATTAAAAATAAATTTTTAATTATTCGTTCCTTGATAAAGACTTAGTAATTTTTGAATTAAAATAAATTTTTAATTATTCGTTCCTTGATAAAGACTTAGTAATTTTTGAATTAAAAATAAATTTTTAATTATTCGTTCCTTGATAAAGACTTAGAATTTTTGAATTAAAAATAAATTTTTAATTATTCGTTCCTTGATAAAGACTTAGTAATTTTTGAATTAAAAATAAATTTTTAATTATTCGTTCCTTGATAAAGACTTAGTAATTTTTGAATTAAAAATAAATTTTTAATTATTCGTTCCTTGATAAAGACTTAGAAATTTTTGAATTAAAATAAATTTTTAATTATTCGTTCCTTGATAAAGACTTAGATTTTGAATTAAATAAATTTTTAATTATTCTTCCTTGATAAAACTTAGTAATTTTGAATTAAAATGAATTTTTATTTTCGTTTCTTGATAATAACTTAATGATTTCTTGAATTAAAATTAAATTTTTTAATATGCGTTTCTCAATAATGACTTGATAGAGTTGGTAGTCTTAAAGAAGACTTGATGAGTGGTTTTAAATTAAATAGAGATAGAAGTTTTCTGATGAACTTTAGGAAGAAGGTATCAATGTTTGTAGGGTAAAGGGTGATTAGTGACCTCGGATCTTCTGGCCCTCCTCCTTTCATTGACTCATAGATTGGGATTGTTGCCTTTATGAATAAATAAAGAAAAAGTAAAATAACTTATCTAATTAACAACGTTTAGCTACAAATAATCAAAAGTGGCGATGATAACTTATAAGGAGTCAGTAGAACCCATTTTTTTATTGTTTTTAAAAGGAAAGGGATGTGTTACGCTCCAATTTTACGTAACACGATTTAGCAAATTAGAGTAATAAAATCGAAATTTCTTTAGAATAATATCTCATATTAATATACTTTGAATAAAAATTCCGCATAATAATAACTAATCTGTTATGGTCGTCTATATGACGCCGCTGAGTTGACAAAATACAACGTAACTTCCAGCGTAAATGCAGAGAATGTATAAAGAGTTGCAATTAAAAGGTAGACCAGATATTACTTGAGAATAAATTTAAGGTTAATATACTAAAAGAAAGGCAGTGTTAAGCTGAGTAATTGACACGTGTCGTCTCTTAACCGCCAACACGATTAAAACTGCAAGCTAGAATCACCTTGAAAACGTCGCGAGACCGTTGAATGTGAAAAAAGTAATAGGAAAGGGTAGAAAACGCAGTTAGTTCCTCGAGACTCTAGATGAAGAAAGACAATTTTGTAACTTAGCGAACGCGCAATTCGGTTTTGTGTGATAGTTTCAGAATTTGTGAAACTTATTAAATTACCGGAAGCCGCTAATAATTATCGTCTCGAAAAACCCAAAGTTAAAAAGGGGAAATTATTACCTAACTCGAAAGGAAATATCGGTGCCGGCTAACTTATCGAACTAGCGTAAATAGTTTAGTGCAAGACAATGAATAAAACGTATTAATAATAACGTGCCGATTAAAATAAAAGAACTCAAGTTTTCCAATAAAGAAATTACCTTAATAACCGTAAATGACTAAAACGTATTAATAATAACGTGCCGATTAACATTAACGAACCCAAGTTTCCTAATAACGGAAGTACCGTAAATAGTAGCAGAATAAAAAGTTTGTGGAAATTTATAAATTGAACGTTGTTATGATAATATACAATCAGAAGGTTACAATCGATAGCTAATATTGCAACAATCAATGTTTTAATATCTCCAAGTGGTGAATAAAGCCAAGACAACGCAACCTCAATTAAAAATCGGGATAAAATCCGACTACCGCACCGTCAATAAACTCGATGGATCACACGATTGGACAATCATCTATTAGCGCTCAGGGGTATCCACTCCAATATGTCGGAAATGTATCGCTGCCACAATCTACGCCTCAATTGTATTCTAAAGGTAACATTTTATTGTATTAGAGATAAGAAAGTGCTTCAGTGAACAGTGCTACGCATATGTCGATCGGGCCACTGGTCTTAAATTTTGATAACGTGTTTTTTAGCAATCTTGAACAATATCAGTATTATTTTGCTTGGTGATAAGTACACCTAATCACATAAATAGATTAAATTAGATAGAGATAAATTAAATATCGTGTGCTGTTTAAGCCATAGGTAGATTTAAGAAGTAAATATTGAGTGAATGGATATGAATGTCGCTCCACGAAGGAGAATTTGAATTTGAGTAATGATAATTATCTTTTATTTAAAAATAAATGTAAAGATGGCTAAGGTGATTAAATTAATAATAATAATTTCTGTGAATAATGTGCATATTTTTTAACGATTTAGATTATACGACTTTATTTGATGTTTTCTTGTTTTATTGATAATCTGCCCAATAATCAAAAGTAAGCAATTTGAAACCTGGCCTCTGGCAAATACCAAGATTTGCATTTGAGGACCGCTGACTACTCGAGGCAATATTAGTAAGAAGTTTTTCAGGTGGGTAAACCTGCAGACTGGAGAAAGTGTCTAACAAAACCCATCAATAAACGGAAGACTTATTTACAACCTGATCCCGATTGGCTAAATGCTGATTTAAATACTCGTCGTGCTATTAATATTGGATTAATTAAAAATGGAAATAATAATTCCTTAAAGCCAATATTACTGAAGTCAGGAAAAACTGTTATTTTGTCGAATACTTGTGCGTTTGACTCCCTATTGCAAATAATATGCACAACATGTTGTGACAGCACGGCATACAAAGATGTAGTGAAAGAAGCATTATGCTTTGAAATAGCGCAACTTTCGTTAAAAATTCTTTCTTCGGGCATCACCCAATATGTATATAAACAAAGGGCAGAATTGCTGGAACCCCATTATCCTCCTCAACAACTTTGTAATGGTTTGTACCAAATATCTTGCGAAACACCAATTACTTCAATAGCAAACATCTTTTTTAAAGACTTTCCATCCATAACTGAAGAAAATACCTGTAACAGTTCTAACTGCCCTAATCCGATAAGACGAACGTTAAGAAGCATTTTAACTATTTACATTCCAAACTCTGATTTTAACCAATTAGAAGCGTTTATTCAGAAAGAAGTCGCTGATGCATCTACAGTGTGCAACGAGCTTCAAAACAAGAAAAATAATACGTATTGCAAAGGACTTCGCAATAGGAAAATGACTCTGTCTGCTTCTCATTTATTATTAGAAGTAGTTGATGAAAATTCTAGTAGACTTCTTCAGATTCAATGCAGCCTTCAAGACATACCCACGGTTATAAAAGCAGGAAATTTGACTTATAGATTGCGCGGTGTTGTAAGTTTTCTAGGGACCGATGATGTTTCTCACATAGGCCATTATATTGCTTTATGTAGACGACACAATGGCATATGGGAAGAATACAACGATTTACAAAACAAAAAAATCAACAGAAATCCGAATATGAAAATCACCAGCCACGCAATATATTATTCTCTGTAAATAAATATTTGTAAATAATTTTTAGACGTACCAACTTAATAAAAACAGTTACTATTAATAAATTTTTAAGTTTCAATTAATTTTTTACTGAAAATCTTAATATAGATTTCCAATGTATAATATATTCTATTATTTTTGCTAATTGTATTTTGTAGTGATATAATTTAATTGTCTAAAGTATTAAGATTATCTGGAGGCAAGCACTCGAATTTTGGGCTAAGATTTGGGCAACTTCCGAGGTGGTGCAAAACTTTTTATTGGTGGTGCAAAACGGTGCAAAACTGGTACAAAATGGGTGCATAAAAATTTTTCAAAAATTTCAATGTCGTGGTGCAGGCATTTCCACAGCACCCGGTTTTCGCCTTCAGTTTTGGGCAACTTCCAAGGTGGTGCAAAACTTTTTATTGGTGGTGCAAAACGGTGCAAAACTGGTGCAAAACGCCTGTACTTTTTATTTTGGAAATTTCCAATGTCGGGTTCCGTGGAAATGCCGGTGTTTTTCACATGGCCAGTTGTGTGTCGCCTGTTCTCGTGTCGGAATACCAACAAAACTATTCATATACCCACCAGGAAATAAAACAAAGAATGTTGTGTATCATAAAGCATTAGAATAATAAACACTATGTTTTTGAATAATTACTTTTTATTAATTATACCAATTGAATTTAATATTCATACTTACGACAGGACAACGTCTGTCGGGTCAGCTATATTATATTTATAACTTAAAATTTATTTATGAAAACTTAAATAGTTTGTAATAAACATTAAAAAATTTATTTTATTTTTCTTTGTTGTTATTTATATGATTTAATTAGTAACAATTTAAGTCTGGTGTCTAGAATTTTTTTAACCCCGAATATGATACAACACTATATTAAAGGTTTAAATAATTATCTCGAAAAAAAATGCAAGAAAAATCATGGAAAAAGTGTAATAAAATAATCCGCTGAATACCGTATATCAAAATTTCGAGTAATTAAATTCGGACAAGTAATTTTAGTCAAATTGAGAAAGTAAATTATATAAATAAGCAGTGGCTTGAACAGGATAGAGGTAACAAAATTTAATTTGTAAACCTTGAAAGTTTTACCTTTCTGCAGTGAGGCACTGGAAGGTGTTCCACACCCCAGACCCCCGGTTTGTGCAGTTTATTTGTTATTAGTACGAATCTTGAAAAATCTCCAGAAAAACCAAATTAATCCTAACCTTAACAAGTCACACTCAAGTAACTAATATTCCAATTAACGCAAATTATAAACCAAAGTAGTCGAGACCGGGGGTTTGGGGTGCTACACACCTCAGGTATACTTAACTGTAATAGATAAATTTGCAAACTTATGGTTATCAGTATTAAGCGATAATGGAAAAACACTAGAGGGTGTTCCACACCCCCAGACCCCTCGGTTTGTGTAGTTTATTTTTATTGGTAATAAATTGAGGACATCAGCATAACCGATCAAAAATATCTCTAGAAATACTAATTAATCTTAACTTTAACAAGTCACACTGAGTATCTAATATCCCAATAAGCCAAAGTTGTAGAGATCTGGGGGGATCAAAATAAACAGCACAAACCGAGGAGCTGGGAGGTGTGGGACACCCTCCAGTAGCTCATTGCTAAAAGGTAAAACATTCAATGTTTACAGATTATGAGTAGAGTTTATTATAGCGCTTTGGGTTTCTTGAGAACGATGACATATTATACTGAGAGGAATTAATAATCAAATAAATAAAAAAATTGCCTGGAGCTGGATGCGATTCCAGTACCCTTCGCACATGTTTTTATTTTTTGCAATCTTACGCAATTCCAGTCTCCCCTTGTAAGATAAAATTACCAAAGCAAATAATTTGCTTTTGAAAACAAAGTAAATAAAAGAATTCAAAAATCACGAAGCAACGCATTATCACTAATCAGAATAGCAGAAGTAGAAAATACTATACCACATAGTGTATACTATGTTTACAAGCGATTTGTTGGATAAAATCAGAAAAACTTTAAACACCTAAATTGAGAGGTTTTCAGAACCAATTTTGTCTTGAAAATCCTGCGTCTATGGTGCAGACTGCTGTTATAGATAATAATGTGGATTCGGTATCTGTGCAGATTATAGTTTAGCACTTTTGTGGAGGGTGACGACATAGCAAGATAATAATCATTTAAGAGATTACAATAAAATTAATAAAACAGAAATAAATTCAAATCACCGAAGCACGCTTATGGAAGAAAGTGAAACCAGTATTTGGATATCGACAAGTTTAAAAAGATGACATGGATAAGTTTATTATTTCGGTAGTTCGGATGCACTTGTCTAATACACAAAAGGAGTTAAAATTAGTCCCACAAAACGGAAGCAGTCCTCTTAACGGGGAAGAGGCGGCTGGGAACGATTTCATTCAAGATGGGCGCATACTCTATAAACACCCAGCAAGAAGTAAAAACATTAGGCGTCACGTTCGACCGACGCCTCAGCTTTGACAGACATACCACAATCACGGCAGCCAAAGCGGAGAAAAGCTGCACGGCTCTAACCAGAATTATGCCCAATATCAACGGGCCAAGATCATCAAAGAGGAAACTTTTGGCCGCGGTTGTGAACTCTATTTTGTTATACGGTGCACCGATATGGAAAGATGCCATGGATGTAAATCGACACCGCAGCAAATTGGCAAAAGTTCAGAGGAAGGCGGCGCTCCGCGTAGCATGCGCTTACAGAACGGTATCTGGGAGCGCGGCTCTGGTACTGGCGGGCATTCCCCCAATCGACCTCCTCGTTACGGAGAGAGCAAAAAACTTTGAAACGAAGACAAAAGCCTCAAAGAAATTGAATAGAATTTCACTGATGTTGGAGTGGCAAACCAGGTGGACAAACTCAACAGATGGCGCCTGGACCAGAGCCCTCGTCCCGGAGATCGAGACCTGGATAAACCGTCCCCACGGCGAATTAAACTACCACCTTACACAGGTACTCACGGCCCACGGCTGCTTCAACGTGTACCTCCACAAGATCGGCAAAGTTGAGGCCGACATATGCAATTACTGCCAAGAGAGGGACACTGTAGAACACACAGTGTTTCAATGCACTAACTGGAGCGATAAGAAAAACGCTTGAAAACCCCATCAACCCCAAGCAACATGATCGAAAACATGCTGAAGAGTGAGGAAGAATGGGAAGCTATGGACACCGTCATACGAGAGATCATGTCCAAAAAGGAGCAAGATGAGAGAGATAGACAACAAGCGGCAAAGGTCGCAGCTAGAACACGTCCGTAATACGGAACCGGCGCCTGCTGACACCGCGAAGAATTGCGAAAGCATACCAGGGTCAGCAGATGTAACTACGCTGATGGAGTGGGGTTTTAGTGAGTAAGAATCTCACACTACCACCCTAAACATCTGGGTGGTGCCTATGCAAGGTTTCCCCACTCCCAACGCACCAAAAAAAAAAATACACAAAAGGAGCAAAATGGCGAGAAAAATACTTTTACCCCAGGAAGATTCTAAGTGCAAACCTAGGAAACCAAAACCCCTACTAACTCTTAAGAGTTAGTAGTTTAATTAATTATTTTATTATAATTTTTTATTATATTATAATTTAATTAATTTTTTGAATTTCAAAACTAATAATTGAAAAATGTGTGTCTTATCAGCGTTGATAACTTAATGTGTAATACTTTGTATTTAAGTTTAAAAATTTGAATTACAATACCGCATATTGGAAAATGATAAAAATTTAATCAAGAAATCTACAATTATTTAAAACTATTTTCAAGACAACATGTATTTTTTTTAAATATCGCCCCCATTTACACAAGAATACTATCATCAAACAACAAATAAAAGTTTTATTGTATTGTTGATCCGCACTTAATACAAAAATAACTTGAAACGGTGGCACTAATATAATGGTGTCGTTCTCCTATTATAGATAAGCTGAGGCTAAATCAAACTATTCAAAATAATAAAGACGACTTCGTCTGAAACTCGAAAGTTCGCACCAAAAAGAATTGTTTCTGCGCTGTCGTCCTTTCCATTACTTATTAAGAAGGTCATGTGATCATCCGGATAAATTTCATTTATTAGGATAGCCTTGAAAATATTGTTCTATGGCTAAACATTTACTTGCTTGTCAGTTTTGCATATTATTAATTTATTTACAAGATCATAAAATAGCAGAAAATTAAACAATTAGTAAAAAAATTAATTTTTAAGGTTTTATTACTCGAAACTGTATACCTAATGTACGGGACCTCTTTGATGACTTACATCCAAAAATACCAATCCCTGCTCTGGGGACTATTCAGAAAGTGATTGATAATCAAAATCAATGACAATCAGTATTTAAACCATGCAATATCTGCTGAAAGAAAAGTATTAATTTAGAAGAGAACCACATATTGGTGAAGCTCTGAGTAATGATACCGAAGCAAACGTAATTACTGCCATAGTGAATAATCCTCAAATTACTACAAGACAGATTATAAGTACAGTAATCATCATGAAATTTTTCAAAGTGATATGTACAACAGAATGTTATTCTGGGAAGACCTTATTGGAAAAGCCAATTTAGATAGAAATTTTATTAAAAATACCTGTATTTGATTTACCGATGAAGCAACGTTTAGCATTAATGGCGAACCAAATGTTTAAAATTATCAGTTTTAATCTATCAACAATCCTCATTTAGTGATCGATAATCTTTCACAATACCCTCAAACTGTAAATGTTTGGGCAGGTATATTAGAGTCAACATCATCGGACCATTTTTGGTCATTGATGGGAAGTTAAATGGACTAAAATACTTGAAATTATTACAAAACGAAATTGGTTCAAAAATTTGGTACTCAAAACCACAGCACTAAATAGTCTCTGTAATCCATTCCAATTAACCCCAGAGCTACTATATAAAATTTCTCACGTTTCCATCCTTTCCCAAGATTTTGCGAGAATATCGTGGAATCTGATGAGTCGCAAAGTAGGAAATTTTCCAGAAAACATGGTAAAATCTTGAAAACCTTATTAATCGAAAGAATTTGTTCAAGTCTTCGCGTTTATAACTTTTCTTAATGACAAAAGTTTTTTACTGTGTTAGTCAAAATGAAAGTAAAAATTCTTATTATGTACTTTCAACACTTTTAATATAGTAAATAGTCTATTAATATATGGAGGGATTAACGGTTTCAGGGACGACTTTTAATAATTTTCAAAATCGAATGCTACAGGAAACCGTGGGCTAAAAACCCCTGCTGAAAACCGATCGAAAATCCCCAAGCAAAACTAACTATACAACAAGATTTACAATAGTCACTATAAATTATTATTACGAAGATGATAATATGACCTGACAGAATTTGTATTTAATGGGTGAACCCCAGTGAAGATGATTGGCGAATGTTTTTATTAAAATTTTTTCTTCCCATTTTTTCCCTCTTAACTTTGGTTATTGCCTCTCCGTAGAGGTTATGTTTCGCTGAATACCCTACTATAACTCATAAATTGCTAATAAAGCTTATAATTAATCTTTGGATTATAAGCCCTCTCTGGCGCATATATTTTTCTGAATTGCCCTCTTAACTTATTAAGCCTACTTTCGACATTTTAATGTTAATTTATATATCCTGCACGAGTTGAATATTTTAGACAATTTGATCTAAACCATGATGCCAGCAAATTATGAAAATTTTGCCAATTTTGCATCGTCCATAGAAAATCTTGAATTTGCCTAATGAGTTTTTATGTTGGTATTACATTAAAACTAAAATTAATATAAGACGTACTTGCTTCAGATATTTATTTTAAAACGGTACATTATTATAAAACCATTAATAGATGGAGAATGTGGTCAAATTAGCTAATCCTACAACGCAAGATCTTGCATTTCAAGAAATATTCAGTCGACCATACACAATTGAAAATACGCAAATGAAATGCCACCTCAAAGTTTCACAATAAATGATTTCATTAGTGAACTAAACACAATTTTTAGTTCTGAAAGACCGAAAAATGTAGAGTTAGTACATGAAAGCTAAAGTTAGACAATTAGAAAAAATTTAAAGCAAAAGGCAACATGGTTTACAAAAGAAAGCAAAAAGCAAACAACAAATTTAAGATTTTGAAAAACCAAAACAGATGTCGAATGAGGCTTTGAAAAATTTAAAAGAAATTGAGCGCAGTAAGAGGCAGGGACATGATAGTTTAACGCATCCAAGTACTGAAAATAAACAAGTTCTGGCTAAATATGATAAAGATGTAATTACCTGCTTACTAATATTTTTAAGTAATTGGGAATAAGAAAAAACGTTATATTTTAGTTTTAGAGTCCTCGAGCATTAGCGCAGCAGTTGGAAATAAGTCGTTCCTTAATACAAACAATTAAAAAAATGATTAAGAACTAGAAGAAGAAGAAGACGATAAATTGATGAATGCATTGAAGAAAGCAAAACGAGTATTTGGGTACCAAGGACAAGTCTATTACTCCAGCAGCCATGAAGTACTTAGCTAATACAGAAAAAGAGGTAATTGGTGAGCAAAAATATTTGCACAGGTTATTGCAGAATCATAGTATATTAAAAAAAAGTGGTACCCAATTTTAGAAAAGCAAGTAAATAATTACGATATCAGATAGTTGCAAATTTACTGTAGATAATCTCGTACTGGGAAAAGAAAAAAAACTGAAATATATTCAAATTTTTGAGGTTATATTTCGTTTAATATTTATTTATTCAAAAATTTGTGATAGTAAAAAATGAAACTATGGAATCTCATAATCTTAGCTTGAATGAAGAAAAGAAGAAGAATAGGAAGAGTCAATATTAGTCACCAAAAAGAAAGCAAAACGTTTTTGAGCAAAGAATTTAGAAAAACGTTGTCCAATCGGAAGAAGGTTAATTATTTTTCACCCTGTATAATAACATTTTTAATGGTGACGTTTCGTACTTTCCGAACTGTCACATTATTTAGGTTACGTTTTCATATTATTACGTTGTTTGGTAATATTTGTTTTACTTTAAGTTAGAAGTGAAAATAGAACGATCATCTGATCCGACACAAGAATTACTCATTTTTGGTTATATAAGCAGAAAGAAAAGGTAACTATCGACAAAATTTTGTCTCATCTTAAAACGATGGACAGGTATGATGTCTTGGAAGACATTCTCCATGTATTGGAAAAACAATTGCCTAGACTTGACTTTCGGTTTTACAACTTTCTGTTACAGTTCAAGATATAAATATTTATAAATCTCAAGAAATTGTTGAAATATTAACCCACATTTAAAATTTTGACAATCGATGATGCGGTACGATGGATTCAGGGTTTAGGGCCTCAATTTTATGATGCATTTATTTTATTTTCATCATCGATGGAGAAGGCCACACGTTTGGAAATGCCATAACTTCGATTATAACAACATATGAAGACGTCAAGTTTTGTGGTTACTCTATAAACCATCCTTCGGAAGTAAAATTGTTCTTCGTATAGAAGTATTTAAAGGAAAGGCGATGGATGTTTTAAAGAGAGGATTACGTGATTTGATGGAGTTGTGCGATCACACAGTGAATGCTTTCGAAAAGGCAGTTACAGAATATGAAAATGAATAACTACGTGAGTTAGTTACTTGATATAAATATTGTTTGTACATAGCTAAATTACTAATAATTACTAATTACTAATTTTCCACAGTTGATATAAAATTTGTCGAAGAACTAGTCGATATTTTAGAAGGAAGATATAATTTAAAATTGTGTGACGGATAGAGATCTAGAAGCCGGTGTGTTGTACAAGCACTGTGCTTGTACACAAAAGCACTCTGAAATTGGTAGCGGATAGGTAAAACAAGTTAACTGTGGTTATGTCGACCGAATTGTTTGCGAACCTAGTAAATCTATTTTTTTGCAATTTTGGTGTAAAAATTAGAATGGGTAAGGCTACTTGATCACTTGGTTTCACATACCAACTTATTGTTTTTCTATAGTAGAGAAAAAGAAAACATATTAATTGGGTGTATTTACAAAGAGTGCATCATTTCAAGAAACTTAAATTTATATTTTATGCTGGATATGGAGAGAATTTCAAAGTTTGGTAATTTTTGGGAAAAAATTACGTGCTAATATTCGACTTGTTGAATTACATAATAGCAGAAAGACACAATCTTGCAAATTAAACATCAAAAGTGGAATGCAAAAGTGAAAACAAATAAAGAAAGTAATGTTAATAAAATCATAAACTTTGTATCCAAAACAGTGCGTAAGAAACAACCGACAGAAGAAGTTAGGCAGGAGCGAGAACAAATTGAAGTGGGAAAACTTGAAAACGAAATAGATAACAAGATTAGAAATCTTAAAAGTAATTAGCTTTGTATCTAAAGTAGTGCACTCAAAATTGTTTTTGTCCACGCAAAGGTAGTTAAGATCAAGATTTAAATGATCACATTTCCACATTCACATACCCGGAACGGACGCCTAATAAATTCATGAGGAATCATTTATTCAGATGGGTCACTTATGTAAGGAAAGGGAGCGGTTAAAGCGAGTCTTAAAGCAGTTGGGTGATAGTGATGAGGATACTAGTCATAGTGCCGATGAAACTTCATCTCTGGAAACCGATGATGCCAAAGTAACATTTCTTGGAAATGTTCACATTTCACCGGTAATCAAAACCAAAAAGGGAGCAACAAACAGACTACAAGAATGTATTGAAAAATTGGGGGAGCGTGAACATAGCTCCAAAAATGTGGTCACATCGAATGAAAACCCAGAAGAAAATAATAAAATTGTGTCCACAAAAAATGAAAATGCAGTGGAAGTCACTTCTTCCTATTTAGATGATCCGATAGGTTTTCCTACTTTATCTAGCAATCAAATTATAACAAAAAAAACCCCAAGGTTGGCAAACTTAATTGATAAATTGAGTGAAAGGAACCAAATTGCTCAAGGTATGATGTATTTGCAGAAAGCGCTAATGAAGTTGCCCACTCTACGCTGAAATTGAACGATTGCCAACTTTCAAGTACCAATACGATAATAAATAAGGAAAACGTTATTGGTCAACCTGGTACAAGTGCTATGAATGACTCCGATTTAATTTTACCAAAATTAACTAGACTTTCAACAATTATACGTGGAAACAGTAATTTTGCTACTGTAAAACCTCAACTTCCGCTTACAGAAGCAACCAATAGTAACTCCATTAGTAATTCACCTGATGTTAATTTAGTACAACCTTTGGAAACCACCAATGCAGTCACGATTGAACCAAAACCACAAATAATAATGGTGCAGTTCTGGATAAATCAAAAACTGATAGTGTAGATCTTCTCTGCACTTCTGTTATTTTTCAGGTTTTTTATTATATTTCGGATGTCTTCTAGCGTTGGTTTACTACGTTTGTTTCCACTATATTACTGTCGAATATTTCCGGCTCTTCTCCTCTATCCGCTGACCTGTCGAGAAGTTCTTCAAAGTATTCTGCTCATCTTTCGATCGCTTTATCTTGGTCTCTCACTAGGTTTCCTTGTTGGTCCTGGCATACTATTGTCTTTGACTGGCGACCTTTTTTTTTTTACTTTTTAGACACCTTGGTAGAAGTTTCTAATTTCCTTGTTCCTATATTTTTCTTCTGTCGCGTCCAAATACTCTACCATGTGTTTTCTTTTTTTCTCTCTAAGTAGTGCTTTGCATGCTTTCCTTTGTAGCTCATATTTGCGTCTGTTTTCCATTGTTCCTGTTTGTAGCATAATCTTTCTAGCTTTTTCTCGCCTATTTATTTCCTCTGACATTCCAGGTCATACCATTCCTTGTTTTGTATCTTCTTACGATGTCCTGTCTGGATGTTGCTTTTATCATAACTTTTGTCAAGATATTCGATTTTTCCTCTATATTTTCGGGCTTTTCTCTGCTTCTAACAGCTCATCAATTGCTTTTGAAAATTCTTCTTGTGTTGTTTTTCTTGAAATTTAATTCGTATCGGTTTGTTTGACATTTTGTCTTCGATTTTTACTTTTGTTGGAATAATTTGTTTTAGCTTGGTTCCTACCATGAAATGATCGGTGTCAATATCGGGACCCCTGTAAGTTCGTACATCTTTTACACTTGTTTCACTTCTCTTTTCTATCAAAACATGGTCAATCTGGTTTACGTTTTCTCCATCAGGTGCTCTCCATGTTCCTTTATGAATTTTCTTGTGTTGGTATTGTGTACTTACTATTTTCATATTGTTTTCCATGGCAAAATCGATTAAAAATCTGCCATTTTCATTAGTTTCCGCATGTTTACTGTACTTCCCTATAGTTGGCTGGAATACTACTTCTTTTCCTATTTTGGCGTTACTATCGCCAATAATCATTTTCAAATCGTATTTTAGAATTTTTTTTATTCTCTATTTAGTACTTCGTAGAATTCTTCTTTGTGATCTATTTGTTTCTCTTCCGTTGGTGCGTGAATATTTATTATGCTAATTTCGGATTTATTTAGGGGGTTCATTTTGGCGTATGTGAACTTGTCAATAACATTTTCAAATCTATTATGAATCTTGTTCCTACTAGTACTTCGTAGAATTTTATTTTATCAAATTTTATCTTTTTGGTCATCATTTAGATCTAATTGTAAAATTTAAACTATAGTAAACTTCCTATCCGATATGGTTTAAATTGATTTTTTGCATTAATGATCTTGTTACACATCTTCTTCTTCACGATATAACTTTGTTCCGTGCTTTAAAAATATTATTTATTTTCGTCTTTTATGAAAAATCTAATGTTTTAGGACATGTAATTACTCTCTTCTCCTAGTTCACCCAATTCAATTTTCTCATTTATTTAATTAGCTTCCTGTAGCAAATTCCTTCTCTTTTTCTTTTGTTCTTCCGTGCAATTTTTTCGTTTACCTTATGCTTTTGCAATGGTAAAGCACATTTATGGCTTTGATCGAAATCAGCATGGAAAATACTTACACGGATGATTCCACTTTGTTCCCGAGGCTGTTTAATTAAATATTAAAATAATTATAATTTACACTCGTCTGATTTATTTAGTAGGAACAAATCTCACAATGCAACTAAGTGCATTATTAGCTGGAATACTACTTCTTTTCCTATTTTGGCGTTACTATCCCAAGTATCATTTTCAAATCGTATTTTGGAATTTTTGGTATTCTCTATTAGTACTTCGTAGAATTCTTCTTTGTGATCTATTTGTTTTCTTCCTTGGTGCGTGAATATTTATTATGCTAATTTTTGGTATTTACCTCTTAGTCGGAGGGTACACATTCTATCCGATACTGGTGTAAATTTTATGACAGCATGTCGTAGTTGCTCGCTTACAATAAATCCTGTTCCAAATCTTCTGATCAATCACTGCTATAAAAATGTGTATCCGTTCATATAAAATCCCTATCTTTATGTTTTGTCTCTTGAGTGCTAGTATATCAACTCTGTAATTTTTAAAACATTTATTAGCTGTAACATCATACCTCCTCATAAATTCCTTACATTCCAATTTGTTACAAATATATAGTTATTTGTTTTACCTTCTTCTCTTCTTTTCCATTCGTAATCCAACTCGTTTTCCGTGTCTCGCCGTTTCCATCATTATGTTTCCGTCCATTTATTTTCGCTAATCGTTATTGGTATGGGTATTGCAGTGTGTTTACTATACTCTCCGTACGTCACCCAATTCCAGCGTTCTCCATTTATAAACAGCTTCCTGTAGCCAACAATTCTCTGCCTTGTCTTGTTCTGCCTTTGCAATTTTTCTCAGTTCAGCTTATGCTTTTTGCAAATGAGCAAAGCACATTTATGGCTTTGATCGAAACAGCATGGAAAATACTTACACGGATGATTCCACTTTGTTCCCGAGGGCTTTGTTAATTAAATATGAAAATAATTATAATTTACACTCGTCTGATTTATTTAGTAGGAACAAATCTCACAATGCAACTAAGTGCATTATTAGAAACCTGTTCTACCATAAATATTAAAATATAATAATTTACATCGTATATTATAGAAGTTAAATCAAATTGAATAGCAAATGATCACAAACCAGACGATAGAAGCAATAACAAATATAGCCAAGATTGATAAATTAAAAATTATCAAGTTGATATTATGAACACAAATGCTGAAGGAAAATGAAAACGTATGTTATAATTCTAAATGTTCGATTTCGATGTATAAAATTCAAATTAATAAATTATGCATTTATTTGAGAGCACAATCAAATATAAGATGAAATTAAACGTTTACCTGTAAAATTCAAATATTAAAAATTCAATACACTTAAAGTAGCAGATTAGAAACATATTCAAAAGTTAAAATAGTAACCAAACATGAAGCATTGACAAGCAAATTAAAACATATTGAATAAATGCATATAAAACATGAAAATAAGTATAATTTACAATATATGATTCACAACAGCTAATAGAAGAGCAATAATTACTAAAGATTTATGATACAAATTTCTATAAATTCAAATATTATAACATATTCTATTTACTTAAGTTACAGCAAAAGAAATAGATACATTTCACTTTAAATCAGCTATAAATAATATCACTATTATAATTTACAAGTCGATAAATTAAATAGTTAAAAATTAAATTCACAATGCATAACACTTATTAGAAAATTACAATAATAATTCAATTAGTTGCATAAAGTTCAATGAATACAGGCAATTAAATGCTACGAAAAGAAAATCGTACCATGAGATGATATTTGCGACAAATTGATTATTAAATTAGATAATTAAATTAAATGATATATTTAACACATGTTCGACTTTAGGCTAGTCGAAAGCAATAAAATAACGTTGATAATTCCGAATGATAAACTTTGTAATTAATAAATAATTACAAATTATGCTATTAAATATATTTAACAAAATTAATGACTAAGCAATGAAACGTCACTAAAATCAAAGCACAAGATATACATTTATATTGATAAGTAAAATATCAAAATATTAAATTTTACCGAAACTATGGAAGACACGAGAATATTAACTTGATCATAGTTAAGAAAACTTCCATTATATAAATAAATACTAATTTCATTTATGGCTTATGAACAACAATGCACAGAAATTCAGTCATTATAAACTTAATATTAAAAATCAATATAAAAGTGCAATATTATAAATAGACAAATTGCAAAGACAACTAAGCATATTTAAGCAAACCATTCAACCTTAAAAATTTGCAAAATAAAAGATTTGCACTCGAATATAGCAGAAAGATCAATACGATATATATTACTAACTTCGATAGCCAGCAGACATAATTGTAAAAATGATTAAATTAGACGTTATATGATAAAGTTAATAATTATATATATGAATCTTTACGAAAGCAATTAAAATGTAACAGATAATTACACTGTTCGATTAATATTAAAATTCAAATAATTATCAATCATAGCGTATACGTAAAATAAATACACAATGAACAACTTTCCATATTGAATACATATTAAAAAATTGCAAAAGCTAATGAAGAATTTGCAATAAAATGCAGAAGTTCAGATTGATAAACATTTAATAAATTAACTCAATATTGATTCAAGCTGCGAAGTAGAAATGAAACAAATTAATAATAACTTCGATGATAGAGAACAGTTTAATTAAAGATGATAATATTTTGACAATCGTTAGATAATTAAAGATAATATACATACATGATCATTTAGAGCTGAAATAAATTTCAAAATCAATAGATTTAAACTCTTTAAATTAAAAAATACAATAATTATAATTGCTATAAAACGATTGATCAATCAAGAATGAATTGTATCAACAGCATAGAAAAATTAACAAATATTAATAAATTTACCCACGCATTGAATGACAAGTAATAAAAATTTAAAAGAACCATTATACTTCGAGGAAAACAAATATAATATTATGAATTTATCTTTGAATTAAATTTGCATAAAAATTTCACAATAACTCATTTAGACGATAGAATTAATAATAAAAGATTAATAAATCCATTGTTCTATTAGATAGAAATAATCATAATCAAATATAATAAATTCACTATAAACTTCTAAACCATGATGAAAATTACACAACATTTGAAGAGCATTAATAGAAAAGTTCAAAAAATTCAAATTAATCACATTATCAAGATAGACTAGACAAATTTGAATACAAATAGTTAAAAACTCCATGGAAGATAAGACAGTTTGCAAGATTATAATTTTAAATTTATGAATTAAATTGAAAAGTAAATAATTTACATATCCTTGTCAAGAGAAAAATTAATACCATTAAAGATTTAATTACGACCTTACATTATATAAGTACAAATATGAACTAATAATTAGAAACGTTTATAAAAAAATTAAACACAAGCATGCATTTGACCTATTTGATCAAAAAATATAACAAATATAATAAATTTACCATTGACATATCAGAGAACATAGAGCAATTGAAAAAATTTACACTATGAAATCAGATAGAAAAGTTAAAGATTGATAATTTTTAAACGATTTTAACTTGATGAATAAATTGAAACAAATTCAGATTCACTGTCAGATTGAATATAATTGAAATAATAATATTTAATTCCGATTTCACTTAATAGAAAATCTAAAGATAATATATTAAACTTTATTAATTAAATTAAGAACAATAGCAACATTTGCATATTGAACGTAGTAATAATTATACAAATATAATTAAATTTCCCAAATGCAGAGTATAAATTACAAATTAATAAATTTAGAAACATACGTCCAGATATAACAATTTCAAAAGATTAGCATTTGACATACGTTGATTATAAAAATTAAAATACTAAGGAGATGATTCACTTTCAGCTTTGAATAAAATTAAAATAATAATAATTAAATAACCGATTTCTATAGACAAAGCAAATCAATTATGCATTAATTAGAAAGCTTATAAAAATTAATAAGCTATCAACACATTGCAATAATTTGATACAGAATAACGAAATTATTAATAATTAACAAATCCATGATAATTTGAACAATCATTTGATAAAGTATGAAATTAAATCATATTAATCAAATTTAGCATTGATCAATTTGAACAATTGCATTATTGAATACAGATAGTAAAAATATTAAATAATTCAACATTTGTCCACGTATACTAAGATAAAATAAAAAATTAAAATTACTTATATGAAAACCTACAATAAATCCATATTAGAAACAATTATAACTTACAAAGTTGATAAATTAAGAACATTTTAGGCCATTTATTAGATTAAATATACAATAAATAATACACATCGGATGATCACTTTGTACAGAGCTAAAATTTGACAATTAATAATAAACTTACATATGAAAAGTTCTACATTGTAATTTGGCACATTATTAAAACAGTCTATGAAACATATTGAAAAATTACGACATGCGATCATGTTCAGATTGAATTAAAATTAAAATAATATAATTTAACTCGTCACCTGATGTAGGAAATCAAAGAATAATATATTGATAACATTAAAAATTCCAATATAAGAAGATTTCCACCAGTTAGATATGCAATTAAATGTTATACAAATAAAATTAACAAACATCGAGATGAAGTTGCAAAAATTTGAATATGAAATATAATAATAAACTCATTGAAATAGTTACTAAGGATTCAATTTGCAACATTCAGGCTTATGAAACGTGAAAATAAAAATTAAAACTTGATCACGACATTTAATAAGATAAAAAATTACAATACATATCTTAACAATGTAGACCAATGCAAATTATATGAATGAGAAACGTATAAATAAATAATTCCATGAATAAATTGTACCTAACATTTGATAATGAATATTAATCAAATAATAAATTACATAGAACAATTCGAAGAATCAATTTGTAGAAAATATTAAAATAAAGTCCATGATAAAGTTTGCAGTTGATTATTTTCAGCATATTAAGGACTTATATTAATGAAAAACACACTGGATGATACACTGATTCATCCACAATTAAGAAATAATAAATAAACTTCATATTTATAAAATAATCAAACTTCAGATAATATTATGAAAAGTGCAATTGAAAAATCATAAACATTAAAAATTGCACCATAACTGCAGATTACATAAGTACCACATTTATATTAAATGATAAAAATCAAGATATACGAATTACAATTTAAGAAATATCACATAAATGCTATTAAACTTGATTAAATATTAATATATATTTGGCACATTTATTTGAACAGCATGAAAAATATACATAATTAATATCACTTTAATTCGAAGCGCTTATTATAAAATAACAACAATTGAATAATGATATTAATTCACAGAAATTGCAAATTTAACTATGGCAATAGGCTTTATAAACAATTAAAAATTAACAAACATAGTTCAATTCACGTCTTGATATTAATATAATAATTTAAAATTAATATAACAACGTCGATACTAGAGAACAAATTTTGCAAATGATATATAACTTAAAACATAAAGTTACAGTATTTTTCCAGTTTGTAATGAAATCATAGAAATAATATTACATCTTATTAATTATTAACAAATTAAAAACAATATTATTAAACCGTTATACAAAAAATTACAGCATAATGCAACTATTACATCAATTAAAATAAAAGATAAAATATCCGATGATATACAACTTGATCAGCTGAAGAAATTTGAAAATTAATAATTTACAAAACTGTATGAAGTAAGAAAGTCATAAATTCGAAGATGTTATAAACACTATTTCAACGTTTGTAATTAATATTGAACATTTATGTTGATAAATAATTAAAATACTGTAACATTGATTCCACCTTATGAGCACTAATTAATACAAATAATAATTACAACTCGTTATTATTTATAAAAATTCCATCATAGAACATATGCATTTAGAAACTTACATAAAAATCAAAGCCATATCAAACTTTTGCACATTGAATAGCAGAATAGAAATTACAAAATTAATAATTTAACCACACGAAGAGAAGTCAAAGTGAATAATGAATAATTTAATCGAATAAATTCTAATATTATTTTGGCACATTTTGCTTTGACAGAATGAAAATAGTACATATTCTACTATTTGACCAGCTGTTAAATTTAGAAATAAATGCAATTATAATTTAGACAACCTTATTAAAAAATTCACAAATGCAATAAGAAATTTTGACCTTATATCAAAAGAAAACAAATACCACAATGATACGATTTTGCAAACCTTGACAAACATGAATAGCAAAATAAATTAATCATAATACATGAATAACGATCCGAAAATTTAAAGTTAATTAATAATTAGAATATAACTTGTAAACGTGAAATTGATAGATTTTGGCATTTCAGTTTATTGAAATTATAAATAATATTTACACAGCATTATTTCGATCGTAATACAAATTAAAATAATACATATATTATACTTTTAATAGAAGCAATCTAATGACATAATAATGATGATAATAATCATTAAAAATTATAAACAAAACTCATCCATTGTAAGCATTAGAATAGACATAAAACAAATTTAAAAATTACAAGATATAATTGTACGAGATACAAATTGAACAAATTAAAATATATTAACTCTTGAAAATTGAATAGGAACGATTCCATTTTGCAATTGATTTATAAAATACAAATATTAATAATATACACCTTTATTAGTAGGACAATCTTAAAACGAATAAAATATATAACGTTTCATATTTAATAACATTAACATACTAGCATATTAGAACTCACAGAATAAATAAATATATCAGAGAAAATTTACCACAACCATGCAGAGACAGCGAAGTTGCAAAATTTAAAACATGATAATAAACTATTGTCATTTGTAATGATTATTAATATGGCAAATCATGATTGAAACCGATTGAATAATTAACAATTCACTTCATTTTAAGACATATCAAAAAATATTAAAATACCATCGTACATGAATAATTAAACACAATTAAAATCATGAATAATAATTAAAAATCCATATATAGGACAATAACCAACAATGAATAATAGAATACCAAGCTATAAAATTAAATATCATAATACACATGAAGAAATGAATAAAAAATAGAATATACTAATTAATAAACATGATCTAGAAATGAAACATTTATATATTACGCACAAGCTAGTAATGCAAAAAGAAGAAATATTCATACAAACTTATGCATTTAGACATCAGCTAGCAACAGCTTAAGAAACAGAAATTTCTTCTTCATACGATGACCTTGAAGCAAACATTTGTATATAATATGGTTGCATCATAAGTTCAGACATGAACATTATTCAAAATATACATCGTTAAAACGTTTTCCACTCATTAGAATACAAAATAGAAAATATAAAATATTAAAAAATTTTAACCCCAAACCAGGGAGAACCGGGAAAGGGAAAAATTTTGAAAACGAGATAGATAATAATAAACGTTGATGATGATAAAGTTTTAAAGTTATATTTTTTTGGGCACATTTAGGTTTTGATAAACAATGGAAAATACTAACGGATGTTTCCTTTTGTTCCCGAGCGCTTTTTTAAATTAAATATTAAAAAAATTTAAATTTCATCCTGATTTATTTTGGGAAAAAACCCACAAGCAACAAGGCTTAAGAAACCGTTTCCTTAAAAAATTCAAAAGCCATCAAGCAACATTTCCCATATTAGAATAGCAGAATGAAAATATCCCAAAATTTTAATAAATTTAAAAACCATGGAGAAAGGAAGGGAAAAAATTTGAAAACGAAATAATAATAATAACGTTCCGATATGATAAAGTTTTGTAAATTGATATTTTTTTGGCACATTTAGGCTTTGATCGAAACAGCATGGAAAATACGTACACGGATGATTACTTTGTTGAGCGCTTTTTTAAATTTAAAATTTTAAAATAATTATAATTTAACTTTGATTTTTTTAGTGGGAAACAAATCTAAAATGAAAAATGCATTAAAAACGTTCTACCTTAAAAAATTCAAAAAGCCATCAAGCAACGATTTGCCACTCATTAGAATAGCAGAAGTAAAAATATACCAAATATTAATAAATTTAACCCACAACCATGCGAGAGGACCAGCGAAGGAGCAAAATTTGAAAACGAAATAGATAATAATAAACGTTCCGATGATGATAAAGTTTTGCTAAAGTTGATATATTTTTTGGCACATTTATGGCTTTGATCGAAACAGCATGGAAAATACTTACACGGATGATTCCACTTTGTTCCCGAGGGCTTTGTTAATTAAATATTAAAATAATAATAATTTACACTCGTCTGATTTATTTAGTAGGAACAAATCTCACAATGCAACTAAGTGCATTATTAGAAACCTGTTCTACCTTAAAAATTCAAAAGCCATCAAGCAACGATTTGCCACTCATTAGAATAGCAGAAGTAGAAAATATACCAAATATTAATAAATTTAACCCACAACCATGCGAAAGGACCAGCGAAGGAGCAAAATTTAAAACGAAATAGATAATAATAAACGTTCCGATGATGATAAAGTTTTGCTAAGGTTGATATATTTTTTGGCACATTTATGGCTTTGATCGAAACAGCATGGAAAATACTTACACGGATGATTCCACTTTGTTCCCGAGGGCTTTGTTAATTAAATATTAAAATAATTATAATTTACACTCGTCTGATTTATTTAGTAGGAACAAATCTCACAATGCAACTAAGTGCATTATTAGAAACCCGTTCTACCTTAAAAATTCAAAAGCCATCAAGCAACGATTTGCCACTCATTAGAATAGCAGAAGTAGAAAATATACCAAATATTAATAAATTTAACCCACAACCATGCGAGAGGACCAGCGAAGGAGCAAAATTTGAAAACGAAATAGATAATAATAAACGTTCCGATGATGATAAAGTTTTGCTAAAGTTGATATATTTTTTGGCACATTTATGGCTTTGATCGAAACAGCATGGAAAATACGTACACGGATGATTCCACTTTGTTCCCGAGCGCTTTGTTAATTAAATATTAAAATAATTATAATTTACACTCGTCTGATTTATTTAGTAGGAACAAATCTCACAATGCAACTAAGTGTATTATTAGAAACCCGTTCTACCTTAAAAAAAATCAAAAAGCCATCAAGCAACGATTTGCCACTCATTAGAATAGCAGAAGTAGAAAATATACCAAATATTAATAAATTTAACCCACAACCATGCGAGAGGACCAGCGAAGGAGCAAAATTTGAAAACGAAATAGATAATAATAAACGTTCCGATGATGATAAAGTTTTGCTAAAGTTGATATATTTTTTGGCACATTTATGGCTTTGATCGAAACAGCATGGAAAATACGTACACGGATGATTCCGCTTTGTTCCCGAGCGCTTTGTTAATTAAACATTAAAATAATTATAATTTACACTCGTCTGATTTATTTAGTAGGAACAAATCTCACAATGCAACTAAGTGCATTATTAGAAACCCGTTCTACCTTAAAAAAAATCAAAAAGCCATCAAGCAACGATTTGCCACTCATTAGAATAGCAGAAGTAGAAAATATACCAAATATTAATAAATTTAACCCACAACCATGCGAAAGGACCAGCGAAGGAGCAAAATTTAAAACGAAATAGATAATAATAAACGTTCCGATGATGATAAAGTTTTGCTAAAGTTGATATATTTTTTGGCACATTTATGGCTTTGATCGAAACAGCATGGAAAATACTTACACGGATGATTCCACTTTGTTCCCGAGGGCTTTGTTAATTAAATATTAAAATAATAATAATTTACACTCGTCTGATTTATTTAGTAGGAACAAATCTCACAATGCAACTAAGTGCATTATTAGAAACCTGTTCTACCTTAAAAAATTCAAAAAGCCATCAAGCAACGATTCGCCACTCATTAGAATAGCAGAAGTAGAAAATATACCAAATATTAATAAATTTAACCCACAACCATGCGAGAGGACCAGCGAAGGAGCAAAATTTGAAAACGAAATAGATAATAAACGTTCCGATGATGATAAAGTTTTGCTAAAGTTGATATATTTTTTGGCACATTTATGGCTTTGATCGAAACAGCATGGAAAATACGTACACGGATGATTCCACTTTGTTCCCGAGCGCTTTGTTAATTAAATATTAAAATAATTATAATTTACACTCGTCTGATTTATTTAGTAGGAACAAATCTCACAATGCAACTAAGTGCATTATTAGAAACCTGTTCTACCTTAAAAAATCAAAAAGCCATCAAGCAACGATTTGCCACTCATTAGAATAGCAGTAGTAGAAAATATACCAAATATTAATAAATTTAACCCACAACCATGCGAAAGGACCAGCGAAGGAGCAAAATTTGAAAACGAAATAGATAATAATAAACGTTCCGATGATGATAAAGTTTTGCTAAAGTTGATATATTTTTTGGCACATTTATGGCTTTGATCGAAACAGCATGGAAAATACGTACACGGATGATTCCACTTTGTTCCCGAGCGCTTTGTTAATTAAATATTAAAATAATTATAATTTACACTCGTCTGATTTATTTAGTAGGAACAAATCTCACAATGCAACTAAGTGCATTATTAGAAACCCGTTCTACCTTAAAAAAAATCAAAAAGCCATCAAGCAACGATTTGCCACTCATTAGAATAGCAGAAGTAGAAAATATACCAAATATTAATAAATTTAACCCACAACCATGCGAGAGGACCAGCGAAGGAGCAAAATTTGAAAACGAAATAGATAATAAACGTTCCGATGATGATAAAGTTTTGCTAAGGTTGATATATTTTTTGGCACATTTATGGCTTTGATCGAAACAGCATGGAAAATACTTACACGGATGATTCCACTTTGTTCCCGAGGGCTTTGTTAATTAAATATTAAAATAATAATAATTTACACTCGTCTGATTTATTTAGTAGGAACAAATCTCACAATGCAACTAAGTGCATTATTAAAAACCCCTGTTCTACCTTAAAAATTCAAAAGCCATCAAGCAACGATTTGCCACTCAATAGAATAGCAGAAGTAGAAAATATACCAAATACTAATAAATTTAACCCACAACCATGCGAGAGGACCAGCGAAGGAGCAAAATTTGAAAACGAAATAGATAATAATAAACGTTCCGATGATGATAAAGTTTTGCTAAAGTTGATATATTTTTTGGCACATTTATGGCTTTGATCGAAACAGCATGGAAAATACTTACACGGATGATTCCACTTTGTTCCCGAGGGCTTTGTTAATTAAATATTAAAATAATTATAATTTACACTCGTCTGATTTATTTAGTAGGAACAAATCTCACAATGCAACTAAGTGCATTATTAGAAACCCGTTCTACCTTAAAAAATTCAAAAGCCATCAAGCAACGATTCGCCACTCATTAGAATAGCAGAAGTAGAAAATATACCAAATATTAATAAATTTAACCCACAACCATGCGAGAGGACCAGCGAAGGAGCAAAATTTGAAAACGAAATAGATAATAAACGTTCCGATGATGATAAAGTTTTGCTAAGGTTGATATATTTTTTGGCACATTTATGGCTTTGATCGAAACAGCATGGAAAATACTTACACGGATGATTCCACTTTGTTCCCGAGGGCTTTGTTAATTAAATATTAAAATAATTATAATTTACACTCGTCTGATTTATTTAGTAGGAACAAATCTCACAATGCAACTAAGTGCATTATTAGAAACCTGTTCTACCTTAAAAATTCAAAAGCCATCAAGCAACGATTTGCCACTCAATAGAATAGCAGAAGTAGAAAATATACCAAATATTAATAAATTTAACCCACAACCATGCGAGAGGACCAGCGAAGGAGCAAAATTTGAAAACGAAATAGATAATAATAAACGTTCCGATGATGATAAAGTTTTGCTAAAGTTGATATATTTTTTGGCACATTTATGGCTTTGATCGAAACAGCATGGAAAATACGTACACGGATGATTCCACTTTGTTCCCGAGCGCTTTGTTAATTAAATATTAAAATAATTATAATTTACACTCGTCTGATTTATTTAGTAGGAACAAATCTCACAATGCAACTAAGTGCATTATTAGAAACCTGTTCTACCTTAAAAAATTCAAAAGCCATCAAGCAACGATTTGCCACTCATTAGAATAGCAGAAGTAGAAAATATACCAAATATTAATAAATTTAACCCACAACCATGCGAG
Source organism: Lycocerus yunnanus (assembly GCA_036346125.1). NCBI lineage: Eukaryota > Metazoa > Arthropoda > Insecta > Coleoptera > Cantharidae > Lycocerus > Lycocerus yunnanus. Next base: position 284,760 of record JARFIX010000157.1, on the reverse strand, counting down.
AGGACCAGCGAAGAGCAAAATTTGAAAACGAAATAGATAATAAACGTTCCGATGATGATAAAGTTTTGCTAAGGTTGATATATTTTTTGGCACATTTATGGCTTTGATCGAAACAGCATGGAAAATACTTACACGGATGATTCCACTTTGTTCCCGAGGGCTTTGTTAATTAAATATTAAAATAATAATAATTTACACTCGTCTGATTTATTTAGTAGGAACAAATCTCACAATGCAACTAAGTGCATTATTAGAAACCCGTTCTACCTTAAAAATTCAAAAGCCATCAAGCAACGATTCGCCACTCATTAGAATAGCAGAAGTAGAAAATATACCAAATATTAATAAATTTAACCCACAACCATGCGAGAGGACCAGCGAAGGAGCAAAATTTGAAAACGAAATAGATAATAAACGTTCCGATGATGATAAAGTTTTGCTAAGGTTGATATATTTTTTGGCACATTTATGGCTTTGATCGAAACAGCATGGAAAATACTTACACGGATGATTCCACTTTGTTCCGAGCGCTTTGTTAATTAAATATTAAAATAATTATAATTTACACTCGTCTGATTTATTTAGTAGGAACAAATCTCACAATGCAACTAAGTGCATTATTAGAAACCTGTTCTACCTTAAAAAATTCAAAAGCCATCAAGCAACGATTTGCCACTCAATAGAATAGCAGAAGTAGAAAATATACCAAATATTAATAAATTTAACCCACAACCATGCGAGAGGACCAGCGAAGGAGCAAAATTTGAAAACGAAATAGATAATAAACGTTCCGATGATGATAAAGTTTTGCTAAGGTTGATATATTTTTTGGCACATTTATGGCTTTGATCGAAACAGCATGGAAAATACTTACACGGATGATTCCACTTTGTTCCGAGCGCTTTGTTAATTAAATATTAAAATAATAATAATTTACACTCGTCTGATTTATTTAGTAGGAACAAATCTCACAATGCAACTAAGTGCATTATTAGAAACCTGTTCTACCTTAAAAAAATTCAAAAAGCCATCAAGCAACGATTCGCCACTCATTAGAATAGCAGAAGTAGAAAATATACCAAATATTAATAAATTTAACCCACAACCATGCGAGAGGACCAGCGAAGGAGCAAAATTTGAAAACGAAATAGATAATAAACGTTCCGATGATGATAAAGTTTTGCTAAGGTTGATATATTTTTTGGCACATTTATGGCTTTGATCGAAACAGCATGGAAAATACTTACACGGATGATTCCACTTTGTTCCCGAGGGCTTTGTTAATTAAATATTAAATAATTATAATTTACACTCGTCTGATTTATTTAGTAGGAACAAATCTCACAATGCAACTAAGTGCATTATTAGAAACCTGTTCTCCCTTTAAAAAAATTCAAAAGCCATCAAGCAACGATTTGCCACTCATTAGAATAGCAGAAGTAGAAAATATACCAAATATTAATAAATTTAACCCACAACCATGCGAAAGGACCAGCGAAGGAGCAAAATTTGAAAACGAAATAGATAATAATAAACGTTCCGATGATGATAAAGTTTTGCTAAAGTTGATATATTTTTTGGCACATTTATGGCTTTGATCGAAACAGCATGGAAAATACGTACACGGATGATTCCACTTTGTTCCCGAGCGCTTTGTTAATTAAATATTAAAATAATTATAATTTACACTCGTCTGATTTATTTAGTAGGAACAAATCTCACAATGCAACTAAGTGCATTATTAGAAACCTGTTCTACCTTAAAAAATAATCAAAAAGCCATCAAGCAACGATTTGCCACTCATTAGAATAGCAGAAGTAGAAAATATACCAAATATTAATAAATTTAACCCACAACCATGCGAGAGGACCAGCGAAGGAGCAAAATTTGAAAACGAAATAGATAATAATAAACGTTCCGATGATGATAAAGTTTTGCTAAAGTTGATATATTTTTTGGCACATTTATGGCTTTGATCGAAACAGCATGGAAAATACGTACACGGATGATTCCACTTTGTTCCCGAGCGCTTTGTTAATTAAATATTAAAATAATTATAATTTACACTCGTCTGATTTATTTAGTAGGAACAAATCTCACAATGCAACTAAGTGCATTATTAGAAACCTGTTCTACCTTAAAAAATTCAAAAGCCATCAAGCAACGATTTGCCACTCATTAGAATAGCAGAAGTAAAAATATACCAAATATTAATAAATTTAACCCACAACCATGCGAGAGGACCAGCGAAGGAGCAAAATTTGAAAACGAAATAGATAATAATAAACGTTCCGATGATGATAAAGTTTTGCTAAGGTTGATATATTTTTTGGCACATTTATGGCTTTGATCGAAACAGCATGGAAAATACTTACACGGATGATTCCACTTTGTTCCCGAGGGCTTTGTTAATTAAATATTAAAATAATTATAATTTACACTCGTCTGATTTATTTAGTAGGAACAAATCTCACAATGCAACTAAGTGCATTATTAGAAACCTGTTCTACCTTAAAAAATTCAAAAGCCATCAAGCAACGATTCGCCACTCATTAGAATAGCAGAAGTAGAAAATATACCAAATATTAATAAATTTAACCCACAACCATGCGAGAGGACCAGCGAAGGAGCAAAATTTGAAAACGAAATAGATAATAAACGTTCCGATGATGATAAAGTTTTGCTAAGGTTGATATATTTTTTGGCACATTTATGGCTTTGATCGAAACAGCATGGAAAATACTTACACGGATGATTCCACTTTGTTCCCGAGGGCTTTGTTAATTAAATATTAAAATAATTATAATTTACACTCGTCTGATTTATTTAGTAGGAACAAATCTCACAATGCAACTAAGTGCATTATTAGAAACCCGTTCTACCTTAAAAATTCAAAAGCCATCAAGCAACGATTTGCCACTCATTAGAATAGCAGAAGTAAAAATATACCAAATATTAATAAATTTAACCCACAACCATGCGAGAGGACCAGCGAAGGAGCAAAATTTGAAAACGAAATAGATAATAAACGTTCCGATGATGATAAAGTTTTGCTAAGGTTGATATATTTTTTGGCACATTTATGGCTTTGATCGAAACAGCATGGAAAATACTTACACGGATGATTCCACTTTGTTCCCGAGGGCTTTGTTAATTAAATATTAAAATAATTATAATTTACACTCGTCTGATTTATTTAGTAGGAACAAATCTCACAATGCAACTAAGTGCATTATTAGAAACCCGTTCTACCTTAAAAAATTCAAAAGCCATCAAGCAACGATTTGCCACTCATTAGAATAGCAGAAGTAAAAATATACCAAATATTAATAAATTTAACCCACAACCATGCGAGAGGACCAGCGAAGGAGCAAAATTTGAAAACGAAATAGATAATAAACGTTCCGATGATGATAAAGTTTTGCTAAGGTTGATATATTTTTTGGCACATTTATGGCTTTGATCGAAACAGCATGGAAAATACTTACACGGATGATTCCACTTTGTTCCCGAGGGCTTTGTTAATTAAATATTAAAATAATTATAATTTACACTCGTCTGATTTATTTAGTAGGAACAAATCTCACAATGCAACTAAGTGCATTATTAGAAACCCGTTCTACCTTAAAAAATTCAAAAGCCATCAAGCAACGATTTGCCACTCATTAGAATAGCAGAAGTAAAAATATACCAAATATTAATAAATTTAACCCACAACCATGCGAGAGGACCAGCGAAGGAGCAAAATTTGAAAACGAAATAGATAATAAACGTTCCGATGATGATAAAGTTTTGCTAAGGTTGATATATTTTTTGGCACATTTATGGCTTTGATCGAAACAGCATGGAAAATACTTACACGGATGATTCCACTTTGTTCCCGAGGGCTTTGTTAATTAAATATGAAAATAATTATAATTTACACTGTCTGATTTATTTAGTAGGAACAAATCTCACAATGCAACTAAGTGCATTATTAGAAACCCGTTCTACCTTAAAAAATTCAAAAGCCATCAAGCAACGATTTGCCACTCATTAGAATAGCAGAAGTAAAAATATACCAAATATTAATAAATTTAACCCACAACCATGCGAGAGGACCAGCGAAGAGCAAAATTTGAAAACGAAATAGATAATAAACGTTCCGATGATGATAAAGTTTTGCTAAGGTTGATATATTTTTTGGCACATTTATGGCTTTGATCGAAACAGCATGGAAAATACTTACACGGATGATTCCACTTTGTTCCCGAGGGCTTTGTTAATTAAATATTAAAATAATAATAATTTACACTCGTCTGATTTATTTAGTAGGAACAAATCTCACAATGCAACTAAGTGCATTATTAGAAACCTGTTCTACCTTAAAAAATTCAAAAGCCATCAAGCAACGATTCGCCACTCATTAGAATAGCAGAAGTAGAAAATATACCAAATATTAATAAATTTAACCCACAACCATGCGAGAGGACCAGCGAAGGAGCAAAATTTGAAAACGAAATAGATAATAAACGTTCCGATGATGATAAAGTTTTGCTAAGGTTGATATATTTTTTGGCACATTTATGGCTTTGATCGAAACAGCATGGAAAATACTTACACGGATGATTCCACTTTGTTCCCGAGGGCTTTGTTAATTAAATATTAAAATAATTATAATTTACACTCGTCTGATTTATTTAGTAGGAACAAATCTCACAATGCAACTAAGTGCATTATTAGAAACCCGTTCTACCTTAAAAAATTCAAAAGCCATCAAGCAACGATTCGCCACTCATTAGAATAGCAGAAGTAGAAAATATACCAAATATTAATAAATTTAACCCACAACCATGCGAGAGGACCAGCGAAGGAGCAAAATTTGAAAACGAAATAGATAATAAACGTTCCGATGATGATAAAGTTTTGCTAAGGTTGATATATTTTTTGGCACATTTATGGCTTTGATCGAAACAGCATGGAAAATACTTACACGGATGATTCCACTTTGTTCCCGAGGGCTTTGTTAATTAAATATTAAAATAATAATAATTTACACTCGTCTGATTTATTTAGTAGGAACAAATCTCACAATGCAACTAAGTGCATTATTAGAAACCTGTTCTACCTTAAAAAATTCAAAAGCCATCAAGCAACGATTCGCCACTCATTAGAATAGCAGAAGTAGAAAATATACCAAATATTAATAAATTTAACCCACAACCATGCGAGAGGACCAGCGAAGGAGCAAAATTTGAAAACGAAATAGATAATAAACGTTCCGATGATGATAAAGTTTTGCTAAGGTTGATATATTTTTTGGCACATTTATGGCTTTGATCGAAACAGCATGGAAAATACTTACACGGATGATTCCACTTTGTTCCCGAGGGCTTTGTTAATTAAATATTAAAATAATAATAATTTACACTCGTCTGATTTATTTAGTAGGAACAAATCTCACAATGCAACTAAGTGCATTATTAGAAACCTGTTCTACCTTAAAAATTCAAAAGCCATCAAGCAACGATTCGCCACTCATTAGAATAGCAGAAGTAGAAAATATACCAAATATTAATAAATTTAACCCACAACCATGCGAGAGGACCAGCGAAGGAGCAAAATTTGAAAACGAAATAGATAATAAACGTTCCGATGATGATAAAGTTTTGCTAAGGTTGATATATTTTTTGGCACATTTATGGCTTTGATCGAAACAGCATGGAAAATACTTACACGGATGATTCCACTTTGTTCCCGAGGGCTTTGTTAATTAAATATTAAAATAATTATAATTTACACTCGTCTGATTTATTTAGTAGGAACAAATCTCACAATGCAACTAAGTGCATTATTAGAAACCCGTTCTACCTTAAAAATTCAAAAGCCATCAAGCAACGATTTGCCACTCATTAGAATAGCAGAAGTAAAAATATACCAAATATTAATAAATTTAACCCACAACCATGCGAGAGGACCAGCGAAGGAGCAAAATTTGAAAACGAAATAGATAATAAACGTTCCGATGATGATAAAGTTTTGCTAAGGTTGATATATTTTGGCACATTTATGGCTTTGATCGAAACAGCATGGAAAATACTTACACGGATGATTCCACTTTGTTCCCGAGCGCTTTGTTAATTAAATATTAAAATAATTATAATTTACACTCGTCTGATTTATTTAGTAGGAACAAATCTCACAATGCAACTAAGTGCATTATTAGAAACCTGTTCTACCTTAAAAAATTCAAAAGCCATCAAGCAACGATTCGCCACTCATTAGAATAGCAGAAGTAGAAAATATACCAAATATTAATAAATTTAACCCACAACCATGCGAGAGGACCAGCGAAGGAGCAAAATTTGAAAACGAAATAGATAATAAACGTTCCGATGATGATAAAGTTTTGCTAAGGTTGATATATTTTTTGGCACATTTATGGCTTTGATCGAAACAGCATGGAAAATACTTACACGGATGATTCCACTTTGTTCCCGAGGGCTTTGTTAATTAAATATTAAAATAATAATAATTTACACTCGTCTGATTTATTTAGTAGGAACAAATCTCACAATGCAACTAAGTGCATTATTAAAAACCCCGTTCTACCTTAAAAAATTCAAAAGCCATCAAGCAACGATTTGCCACTCATTAGAATAGCAGAAGTAAAAATATACCAAATATTAATAAATTTAACCCACAACCATGCGAGAGGACCAGCGAAGAGCAAAATTTGAAAACGAAATAGATAATAAACGTTCCGATGATGATAAAGTTTTGCTAAGGTTGATATATTTTTTGGCACATTTATGGCTTTGATCGAAACAGCATGGAAAATACTTACACGGATGATTCCACTTTGTTCCCGAGGGCTTTGTTAATTAAATATTAAAATAATAATAATTTACACTCGTCTGATTTATTTAGTAGGAACAAATCTCACAATGCAACTAAGTGCATTATTAAAAACCCCTGTTCTACCTTAAAAAATTCAAAAGCCATCAAGCAACGATTTGCCACTCATTAGAATAGCAGAAGTAGAAAATATACCAAATATTAATAAATTTAACCCACAACCATGCGAGAGGACCAGCGAAGGAGCAAAATTTGAAAACGAAATAGATAAAAAAAACGTTCCGATGATGATAAAGTTTTGCTAAGGTTGATATATTTTTTGGCACATTTATGGCTTTGATCGAAACAGCATGGAAAATACTTACACGGATGATTCCACTTTGTTCCCGAGGGCTTTGTTAATTAAATATTAAAATAATTATAATTTACACTCGTCTGATTTATTTAGTAGGAACAAATCTCACAATGCAACTAAGTGCATTATTAGAAACCCGTTCTACCTTAAAAATTCAAAAGCCATCAAGCAACGATTTGCCACTCATTAGAATAGCAGAAGTAGAAAATATACCAAATACTAATAAATTTAACCCACAACCATGCGAGAGGACCAGCGAAGGAGCAAAATTTGAAAACGAAATAGATAATAAAACGTTCCGATGATGATAAAGTTTTGCTAAGGTTGATATATTTTTTGGCACATTTATGGCTTTGATCGAAACAGCATGGAAAATACTTACACGGATGATTCCACTTTGTTCCCGAGGGCTTTGTTAATTAAATATTAAAATAATTATAATTTACACTCGTCTGATTTATTTAGTAGGAACAAATCTCACAATGCAACTAAGTGCATTATTAGAAACCCGTTCTACCTTAAAAAATTCAAAAGCCATCAAGCAACGATTTGCCACTCATTAGAATAGCAGAAGTAGAAAATATACCAAATATTAATAAATTTAACCCACAACCATGCGAGAGGACCAGCGAAGGAGCAAAATTTGAAAACGAAATAGATAATAAACGTTCCGATGATGATAAAGTTTTGCTAAAGTTGATATATTTTTTGGCACATTTATGGCTTTGATCGAAACAGCATGGAAAATACGTACACGGATGATTCCACTTTGTTCCCGAGCGCTTTGTTAATTAAATATTAAAATAATTATAATTTACACTCGTCTGATTTATTTAGTAGGAACAAATCTCACAATGCAACTAAGTGCATTATTAGAAACCCGTTCTACCTTAAAAATTCAAAAAGCCATCAAGCAACGATTTGCCACTCATTAGAATAGCAGAAGTAGAAAATATACCAAATATTAATAAATTTAACCCACAACCATGCGAGAGGACCAGCGAAGGAGCAAAATTTGAAAACGAAATAGATAATAAACGTTCCGATGATGATAAAGTTTTGCTAAAGTTGATATATTTTTTGGCACATTTATGGCTTTGATCGAAACAGCATGGAAAATACGTACACGGATGATTCCACTTTGTTCCCGAGCGCTTTGTTAATTAAATATTAAAATAATTATAATTTACACTCGTCTGATTTATTTAGTAGGAACAAATCTCACAATGCAACTAAGTGCATTATTAGAAACCCGTTCTACCTTAAAAATTCAAAAGCCATCAAGCAACGATTCGCCACTCATTAGAATAGCAGAAGTAGAAAATATACCAAATATTAATAAATTTAACCCACAACCATGCGAGAGGACCAGCGAAGGAGCAAAATTTGAAAACGAAATAGATAATAAACGTTCCGATGATGATAAAGTTTTGCTAAGGTTGATATATTTTTTGGCACATTTATGGCTTTGATCGAAACAGCATGGAAAATACTTACACGGATGATTCCACTTTGTTCCCGAGGGCTTTGTTAATTAAATATTAAAATAATAATAATTTACACTCGTCTGATTTATTTAGTAGGAACAAATCTCACAATGCAACTAAGTGCATTATTAGAAACCTGTTCTACCTTAAAAATTCAAAAAGCCATCAAGCAACGATTCGCCACTCATTAGAATAGCAGAAGTAGAAAATATACCAAATATTAATAAATTTAACCCACAACCATGCGAGAGGACCAGCGAAGGAGCAAAATTTGAAAACGAAATAGATAATAAACGTTCCGATGATGATAAAGTTTTGCTAAGGTTGATATATTTTTTGGCACATTTATGGCTTTGATCGAAACAGCATGGAAAATACTTACACGGATGATTCCACTTTGTTCCCGAGGGCTTTGTTAATTAAATATTAAAATAATAATAATTTACACTCGTCTGATTTATTTAGTAGGAACAAATCTCACAATGCAACTAAGTGCATTATTAGAAACCTGTTCTACCTTAAAAAAATTCAAAAAGCCATCAAGCAACGATTCGCCACTCATTAGAATAGCAGAAGTAGAAAATATACCAAATATTAATAAATTTAACCCACAACCATGCGAGAGGACCAGCGAAGGAGCAAAATTTGAAAACGAAATAGATAATAAACGTTCCGATGATGATAAAGTTTTGCTAAGGTTGATATATTTTTTGGCACATTTATGGCTTTGATCGAAACAGCATGGAAAATACTTACACGGATGATTCCACTTTGTTCCCGAGCGCTTTGTTAATTAAATATTAAAATAATTATAATTTACACTCGTCTGATTTATTTAGTAGGAACAAATCTCACAATGCAACTAAGTGCATTATTAGAAACCTGTTCTACCTTAAAAAATTCAAAAGCCATCAAGCAACGATTTGCCACTCAATAGAATAGCAGAAGTAGAAAATATACCAAATACTAATAAATTTAACCCACAACCATGCGAGAGGACCAGCGAAGGAGCAAAATTTGAAAACAAATAGATAATAAACGTTCCGATGATGATAAAGTTTTGCTAAAGTTGATATATTTTTGGCACATTTATGGCTTTGATCGAAACAGCATGGAAAATACGTACACGGATGATTCCACTTTGTTCCGAGCGCTTTGTTAATTAAATATTAAATAATTATAATTTACACTCGTCTGATTTATTTAGTAGGAACAAATCTCACAATGCAACTAAGTGCATTATTAGAAACCTGTTCTACCTTAAAAATTCAAAAGCCATCAAGCAACGATTTGCCACTCATTAGAATAGCAGAATAGAAAATATACCAAATATTAATAAATTTAACCCACAACCATGCGAGAGGACCAGCGAAGGAGCAAAATTTGAAAACGAAATAGATAATAAACGTTCCGATGATGATAAAGTTTTGCTAAGGTTGATATATTTTTTGGCACATTTATGGCTTTGATCGAAACAGCATGGAAAATACTTACACGGATGATTCCACTTTGTTCCCGAGCGCTTTGTTAATTAAATATTAAAATAATTATAATTTACACTCGTCTGATTTATTTAGTAGGAACAAATCTCACAATGCAACTAAGTGCATTATTAGAAACCCGTTCTACCTTAAAAAATTCAAAAGCCATCAAGCAACGATTTGCCACTCATTAGAATAGCAGAATTAGAAAATATACCAAATACTAATAAATTTAACCCACAACCATGCGAGAGGACCAGCGAAGGAGCAAAATTTGAAAACGAAATAGATAATAATAAACGTTCCGATGATGATAAAGTTTTGCTAAAGTTGATATATTTTTTGGCACATTTATGGCTTTGATCGAAACAGCATGGAAAATACGTACACGGATGATTCCACTTTGTTCCCGAGCGCTTTGTTAATTAAATATTAAATAATTATAATTTACACTCGTCTGATTTATTTAGTAGGAACAAATCTCACAATGCAACTAAGTGCATTATTAGAAACCTGTTTTACCTTAAAAAATCAAAAGCCATCAAGCAACGATTTGCCACTCGTTAGAATAGCAGAAGTAGAAAATATACCAAATATTAATAAATTTAACCCACAACCATGCGAAAGGACCAGCGAAGGAGCAAAATTTAAAACGAAATAGATAATAATAAACGTTCCGATGATGATAAAGTTTTGCTAAGGTTGATATATTTTTTGGCACATTTATGGCTTTGATCGAAACAGCATGGAAAATACTTACACGGATGATTCCACTTTGTTCCCGAGGGCTTTGTTAATTAAATATTAAAATAATAATAATTTACACTCGTCTGATTTATTTAGTAGGAACAAATCTCACAATGCAACTAAGTGCATTATTAGAAACCTGTTCTACCTTAAAAAAATTCAAAAGCCATCAAGCAACGATTCGCCACTCATTAGAATAGCAGAAGTAGAAAATATACTAAATATTAATAAATTTAACCCACAACCATGCGAGAGGACCAGCGAAGGAGCAAAATTTGAAAACGAAATAGATAATAATAAACGTTCCGATGATGATAAAGTTTTGCTAAAGTTGATATATTTTTTGGCACATTTATGGCTTTGATCGAAACAGCATGGAAAATACGTACACGGATGATTCCACTTTGTTCCCGAGGGCTTTGTTAATTAAATATTAAAATAATTATAATTTACACTCGTCTGATTTATTTAGTAGGAACAAATCTCACAATGCAACTAAGTGCATTATTAGAAACCTGTTCTACCTTAAAAAATTCAAAAGCCATCAAGCAACGATTTGCCACTCATTAGAATAGCAGAAGTAGAAAATATACCAAATATTAATTAATTTAACCCACAACCATGCGAGAGGACCAGCGAAGGAGCAAAATTTGAAAACGAAATAGATAATAAACATTCTGAAGAAGATAAAAATTTGGAATCTTTAATAAAATGAGCTTTATTCTGAAGTGGTACACCTAAAACTGTTTATGTCCACGCAAAGGTAGGTAAGAGGAAGATACAAAAGATCACATTTCCGCATTCACTTAGCCGCAACGGACGCCTAAAGAAAATCAGAAACTTTTCATGTTTGATGATATATTTTTTGGCACATTTATGGCTTTGATCAAAGCAGCATGGAAACTACTTTCAAAGATGATACCACTTCGTTATCAAACGTTTTGTAGTATAAAATCTGAGAGACTACGAAAACCTAAATTGAGAAAACGGTCAATTTGGTTTTGAAAATTCTTCATCTATGACACAGACTATTGTTATTAATAATTAAAATGGATTCGGTAGCTTTTCAGATTATAGTTTAGCACAGTTTGTGGAAGGAACATAGCAAGATAGTAATCAGTTAAGAGACACCGTACAATAAAAATGAATGAAGCGGAGATAAAATCAAAATGCCGAAGCACGCTTATATTGGGAGACCAATATTTGGGTATCGGCAACTTGAAATAAAACTGACATAGATAAGTAGTGTAGTATTTCGGTAGCCCTGATAGACTTAGCTAATACAGAAAAATAGGAAATTGGCTAGAAAAAATATTTTTACCCCCAGGAATATGCTCAGTGCAGACCTAGTAAAACAAAACCTATACTAACTCTTAATTTAAAAAAACCCTATATAGTGTCTCTTTTATAAAAAGGTTTATGGGACCCAGCCTTGGTATCCGTACCCTGGTATAGTCATCAATTGATAACTAATCGATCGATTACTTATTTTTTCATTGTCTCCGCACCCAATCACTATTATTTCAGCAGCACATGGGCCTGTTTATCGGAGACATCATGGATCTAGAGAAATCTAATTCGCTAACAACCATATCCCAATACTCGATTCCCGAATATCAACTTTTTTCCCAACTAAAACGCTGATTAGATATGAAGGGAAAGCAGAAATGCCTACCGCGCACGAAATGTGAAACCAGAACAATTGAAGAACCAACCATCAGAGGAATCAAGCCACAGACTGGACCTCATAGTGGCATTTTTCGATTTATTACCAAGATAAAAATTGCTTGTTAGAAGTATAATAATCTTCCACACTTTTTAGTTTCTCTTGTCAAATTTTTGGCTTAACTCTTGAGTAGCACGAACTTTTAATTCAAAATGTTTGTCATTGTGGGGAAAAATTAAAATTTTTTTTTTAATGCAACCGTTTACTTCTATAACAATTCAAAGTAATGCAACAGCAAATGGTCGAATAAATCCCTCGATAATGAAGATTAGTTTTTCTGTAAAAATGTGGTTACTAAAGCAGCCGATAAATCAAGAAAAATATAAAACGGAGTGATTAATATTAATGCCAAAAGGACTTGGATGAAAATATCTCTGTGTTCATAATAAAATCGATTTATTATAACGTCCAAATAAAATTACTTCAACAAACAAAATTCGTAACAAATAAAAATTTTTCGAAATGCAAAACTAAAAATTAAAATGTGCATCTTATCAGTGTTGATAACTTAAGTGTATTAGTTTGTATTTTAATTTAAAAATTTGAATTACAATACCGTATATTGGAAAATGAAAAATTTAATCAAGAAATCTACAATTATATAAAAATGCAGAATGAGACGAAAACACTACTTATCTTATTTTTTTGTAAAACATCACCACCATTTGCACAAGAATACTTACATCAAACAGCAAATAAAAAAATTAGTGTATAAGAACAGGTTATAATTTTGCTGCAAAAAAAATAAATGTGTTCTATCTAGGAAATCAAAAATATATGCACAATTACGAGTACCTAATTTAAATCTTACAACTAATCAGAAAAATTGCCAAATTTAGTTTCTTGGCAACCCTACAGATCACAAATGTGTTTTTGTAAATTCCCGATTGGTAAAATCGCGAAGGCAGGAAAGACCTTATTGTTAAAATTATACTTACTTTGCTTATTTGTAGTTAATAAAGATTTAAAATTTACTTTTAAAATGTAGAAAGTTATATTATTTAGAAAGTTTATTTAACTTGATAAATGAAATCTCTACTAGGGACTTAAAAATGTTACACCCTTGAGTGATAGTTAACTTTATATTAATGTTCCTTCTTGTCCAAATTATCACGAAGGGACAGTTTGAACATGTATCATAAATTATTACCTTAAACATTTTGTGTCAACTGTTAAAAAAAATGATAAAAAATGCTCACCTGGCTATTTCGATGACTTGACAAAATCCAACACTTCACTTTCACAAAAAAAATTCTCTAAACGCCTAAAGTCAAGTGATAACAGTATAATGATGCACTTTATATGCTGAGATGATATTGAACTATCATCACGAATGCAGGAATGATTTATGATCGAAAGCCACGTTTAAAATAATTAATTCCATCAACCCACTATTGTCAGAAGTAGACGACTTTACTATTAATCGGGCTGGTGAATTATTAAAATATCGCATTTTAATAATCAAAATATCGTATTTTAATAATCAAAATAATGTGTCGTTGAAATTTTTCAAAAAAAGATTCAAATCGCCGATAACGGTTTTTATCACATTCGAAAATTTTAACTCTTCTGCGCGCGCCGAAGGTGACAAGCACGTGCGAACACACGTCACAAACGATAATACTAAATATGGCCAAGTTTAAAATTTTCAATTGAAATAAGTAATTAACTAAATTGTTACCTTTATCCGACAAGAGTCTAGATCCGCACTTAAAATAAAGATAATTTGAAACGGTGGCACTAAAGGTGTTGTTCTCCAACTTTCACTTTTATAATCAGAGACTAAATCAAACCGTGCAAAATAACAAAGACGACTTCGTCTGACCGACTCAAAAGTTCACACCGAAAAGAGTTGTTTCTGCGCTGTCGTCCTTTCCTTCAGTCGGATAAGAAGGTCATGTGATCATCAAGGTACGATAAATGGTGCTACAATAATTAACCTTTCTGGGAACTAATATATCGTCGCACTGAACCGTGATAAACTTAGAAGTACAATATTTTCAGCAAATAAGATATTTGAAAATGTTATTTGATGAAAAACTAACATAAATTTCATATTACATAACACCTGAAAATGAAATGTTATCAAACATTAAATATATTAATAGTTTTGTTCCATCGTAACAATTGTGGAATATTTTTCTCTATTAATCTGGATCTAAGAAGATCAATTCCACTTTGTGGATAAGTTCGAAACCTAGGTCATCCAGTAAGATGTTGTAGAAATTATAATTTTTGCTGAATCCAGATCTGCTATTTTGAACTTTTTCGTTGGTAATGTTTTGTGAAAAAATATCTACTAGTTAGATTTTCACAGGCCTATCACCCGAACTATATTGCATTTTTCAACGAAAGAGGACGGTTTTACTAGTGATTTGTTCATTTATATTCCGAAATCTTCATCACAGAATTCTTTCCAAAGACTTTGCGAGAATATCGTGGAAATCTGATGAGTCGCAAAGTAAGAAATTTTCAAGGAAACAATAAAAAATCATGAAAACCTTACTTATCGAAATAAAAACTGCTACATGGAGGTTTCTGGGGTTACTGATTACGAATCCAGTATCAGAATAATAAAGTAAAAATGGACAATCAGAAAAGAATTTTTTCAAGTCTTCGTTTTTTTAACTTTTTTTAATGACAAGAAGTTGTTTATTGTGTTGAAAGTCAAAAATCAAAATAAAAATACTTATTACGTACTTATACGTAACACTTTTTATATAGTCAAATAGTCAATGATTAGCTTATTTTTTTATTAAATATGGAGGGATTAACGGTTTCCAGGGACGACTTTTAATAATTTTCAAAATCGAAAGCTACGGGAAACTATGTGCTAAACCCCCCCCCCCTGCTGAAAACCGAGCGAAAAATCTCCAAACAAAACTAACTATACAACAAGATTTACAATAGTCACTATAAATTATTATTAAGAAGATGATAATATGACTTTCGACACTTTAATGTTAATTTATATATCCTGCACGAGTTGAATATTTTAGACAATTTGATCTAAACCATGATGCCCGCAAATGATGAAAATTTTGCCAAGTTTGCATCGTCCATAGAAAATCTTGAATTTGCCTAATGAGTTTTTTTATGTTGGTATTACATTAAAACTAAAATTAATATAAGACGTACTTGTTTCAGATATTTATTATAAAAACGGTACATTATTATAAAATCATTAATAGATGGAGAATGTGGTCAAATTAGCTAATCCTACAACGCAAGATCTTGCATTTCAAGAAATATTCAGTCGACCATACACAATTGAAAATACGCAAATGAAATGCCACCTCAAAGTTTCAAAATAAATGATTTCATTAGTGAACTCAACACAATTTTAGTTCTGAAAGAGCCAAATAGAGTTAGTACATGAAAGCTAAAGTTAGACGATTAGAAAAATTTAAAGCAAAAGGTAACATGGTTTACAAAAGAAAGCAAAAGCAAACAACAAATTTAAGATTTTGAAAAACCAAAACAGATGTCGGATGAGGCTTTGAAAAATTTAAAAGAAATTGAGCGCAGTAAGAGGCAGGGACATGATAGTTTAATGCATCCAAGTACTGAAAATGGGCTAAAAATAAACAAGTTCTGGCTAAATATGATAA
Organism: Lycocerus yunnanus; assembly: GCA_036346125.1. Lineage (NCBI taxonomy): Eukaryota > Metazoa > Arthropoda > Insecta > Coleoptera > Cantharidae > Lycocerus > Lycocerus yunnanus. The sequence continues at coordinate 268,516 of JARFIX010000157.1, read as the reverse complement.
AGATGTAATTACCTGCTTACTAATATTTTTAAGTAATTGGGAATAAGAAAAAACGTAATATTTTAGTTTTAGAGTCCTCAAGCATTAGCGCAGCAGTTGGAAATAAGTCTTTCCTTAATACAAACAATTAAAAAAAAATGATTAAGAACTAGAAGAAGAAGAAGACGATAAATTGATGAATGCATTGAAGAAATTGAAGAAAGCAAAACAGTATTTGGGTACCAAGGACAAGTCTATTACTCCAACAGTCATGAAGCACTTAGCTAATACAGAAAAAGAGGTGAGCAAAAATATTTGCACAGGTTATTGCAGAATCATAGTATATTTAAAAAAAATGGTACCCAATTTCAGAAAGTCAAGTAGTTACGATATCAGATAGTTGCAAATGTACTGTAGATAATCCCGTACTGGGAATGGAAAAAGAACTGAAATATATTCAAATTTTTGAGGTTATATTTCGTTTAATATTTATTTATTCAAAAATTTGTGATAATAAAAAAATGAAAACTATGGAATCTCATAATCTTAGCTTGAATGAAGAAAAAGAAGAAGAATAGGAAGAGTCAATATTAGTCACCAAAAAAGAAAGCGAAACGTTTTTTGGGCAAAGAATTTAGAAAAACGTTGCCATCGGAAGAAGGTTAATTATTGTTTCACCCTGTATAATAACATTTTTAATAGTGACGTTTTCGTACTTTCCGAACTGTCACATTATTTAGGTTACGTTTTCATATTATTACGTTGTTTGGTAATATTTGTTTTACTTTAAGTTAGAAGTGAAAATAGAACGATCATCTGATCCGACACAAGAATTACTCATTTTTTGGTTATATAAGCAGAAAGAAAAGGTAACCATCGACAAAATTCTGTCCCATCTTAAAACGATGGACAGGTATGATGTCTTGGAAGACATTCTCCATGTATTGGAAAAACAATTGCCTAGACTTGACTTTCGGTTTTACAACTTTCTGTTACAGTTCAAGATATAAATATTTATAAATCTTAAGAAATTGTTGAAATATTAACCCCCACATTTAAAATTTTGACAATCGATGATGCGGTACGATGGATTCAGGGTTTAGGGCCTCAATTTTATGATGCATTTATTTTATTTTCATCATCGATGGAGAAGGCCACACGTTTGGAAATGCCATAACTTCGATTATAACAACATATGAAGACGTCAAGTTTTGTGGTTACTCTATAAACCATCCTTCGGAAGTAAAAATTGTTCTTCGTATAGAAGTATTTAAAGGAAAGGCGATGGATGTTTTAAAGAGAGGATTACGTGATTTGATGGAGTTGTGCGATCACACAGTGAATGCTTTCGAAAAGGCAGTTACAGAATATGAAAATGAATAACTACGTGAGTTAGTTACTTGATATAAATATTGTTTGTACATAGCTAAATTACTAATAATTACTAATTACTAATTTTCCACAGTTGATATAAAATTTGTCGAAGAACTAGTCGATATTTTAGAAGGAAGATATAATTTAAAATTGTGTGTGACGGATAGAGATCTAGAAGCCGGTATGTTTGTACACGAAAGCACTGTGCTTGTACACGAAAGCACTCTGAGATTGATAGCGGATAGGTAAAACAAGTTAATTGTGGTTATGTCGACCGAATTGTTTGCGAACCTATAAATTATTATACTTTAAACTTTTGCGTTGGGATATTTATATCAAGAATCCCACACTGTTGATCTCGACTTTTGAACGACACAATCATTACAGAGAAGATGTAACCGCGTAATTTGGATTTTTTCATGCGTAATTTGCAACGGGTTTTTATCAGGCAAAAAATGTAAAATTCTTAATATCTTTGAAACCACTTCCGTTACTGTTTATGATTTTCAGTTAAAATGTTCAACAAATCGGTGGTTATTTTAAGTTTCAACGACAAAAACGTCGAAATGGTAGAGTTTTTTAAAACGGAAGTGGAGTTAATTTTAAACGTTACAAGCGAAACTTTCGACAAGGAATTGCCAGCTCACAAAGAATTAGAAGTGATTTTGAAGAAGTTCATTGCCATTCTTGTGTTGGGTGTTAATACAAGAATTGTGGAATTGTTTTTTAAAATTTTTAATCAAGAAATAGTTCAACACGAAAATCGCCAAAATGGTTGTAATTCCTATGGGATGTTGGCCAACGCTAAAGTTTTCAACAATGTCGATTCGTCAAGTCAATGCTTCGTGTTTTACTTACAAGGAGTAATATTTTTAGTGGATAATTTTGAACGTTCCGTGAATGAAGTAGTTCTACCGCACCTGGCAAGTTTAATCAAGGAACCTGAATACAAGAGAAAGTTGATTATAAAGCATTTCGATAATTTAAACTGTCCCAAGAGTTACAAAAGACCTCAATGTGATCTCAGATTTTAAAGACAAAAACGTTGAAATTAATATTACTTCGGCTAGCCTCTTGCACTTATTTTATTTTGAAAAGCAACTAAAAGAAAGTACCGAACTTGACTTTCTCAAAACTGTCAACAACGAAGATTTGGACGAAATGGTTTACTGCCTGCCCGAAGACCACATCAAGAATTCTGTCCAATGCAATGAAACCTGTTTTGAAAAATACGGTCCTGAAAACGTCTTTGTCAGTTTTAACGGTGGAAAAGACTGCACGGTCCTGCTGCATTTAACCTTGGCAGTTCTGAAACGAAAATATCCTGAATGCGCCAATCAGGCTTTCTGCGTTAACGTTGAAAACTCTAATTCTTTCACAGAGTTGAACCAGTTTATAACGGAATGCGAGTTTTACTACGACTTGGATCCACAAAAGGCAATGAAAGAATCGCTCCAGTTCGTTCTTGACAATCGACCCAATATAAAAGCTTGTCTTATGGGAACGAGGCGCACGGATCCCCACTCGGAAAGCCTGCAAGCATTTCAGATGACGGACACCGATTGGCCTCAACTGATGCGTTTCAACCCAATTTTAGATTGGCACTACTCAGATATATGGGATTATTTACTACAATTGCATGTTCCTTATAGTAGCTTGTACGATTTGGTCTATACCTCACTGGAGAGCAGTGTTAACACAATAAGAAATCCACTCCGCATAAAAGACAGTCAAAAGTCCACCTACTCCAGCCATACAGAAAAAGGTTACTTTTCAGGAACACCCGGCAGTAATCCAATCACGATCCGGACGCACCGTAAAAACTCCCAACAGATTTATGGATATCGTGACTTCATCACTAGAGAAACCGATCTATGAAACGTTCCGATTTTGAATGAACAACAAAAATATGTATACGATACGCTTATGAAAGTAGACAACGATGGAACTGGCGGATTTTTTTTCTTAGATGCTCCCGGTGGAACTAGGAAAACGTTTCTGATATCATTGATTTTGGCAACAATTAGATCGCAAAATGGCATCGCACTTGCATTTGCTTCGTCAGGTATTGCAGTTGCGTTGTTGGAGGCAGTCGAACAGCTCATTCCGCACTCAAGTTGCCGTTGAACACGCAAATAAATAAAACTCTAACTTGCAACCTTTCGAAAAATTCTGCGATGGCTAAGGTGTTGATAAGTGCAGGATGGCACACAAAAAATCTTTGGAAGCATTAGACAGCACGTTACAAGATTTACGGAAAACCAAAAACCGGTTTGGTGGTGCAATGATTTTATTGGCAGCTGATTTTCGCCAAACATTACCAGTAATACCACGATCAACGCCAGCCGACGAAATTAACGCATGCTTAAAGTTGTCAATTTTATGGAAATACGTTAAAACGCTCAAATTATATATGTACAAGAGAGTCGAATTGCAGAATGACCAACCAGGAGAAGTTTCTTCTAAACAATTGCTCGATATTGGTAATGGCAAAATACCTGTTGACTCATCGTCTAGATCGTATAAATTTTTATCACTTTACTGAATTAAAGACCAAACACATCGAGAAGGTTTTCCCAAACATTGTTCATAATTGCAAAAATCATGTTTGGTTGAGCGAACAAGTAATATTGGCTGCAAAAAACGTTGATGTCAACGATGTGAATTTTCAAATTCAAAATAAAATAGCTGCCGAATTGACGACATACAAATCGATTGATTCCGTTACTAACCAAGATGATTTTGTCATCTATCCAACGGAATTCTTAAATTCGCTGGAATTGCCCGGATTACCACCTCATAATCTGCAATTAAAAATTGGATCGGTAATAATTATGTTGCGGAATATAAATCAGCCATTGATTTGTAATGGCACCCGACCCGCGGTGAAAAAATTAATGCACAACGTTTTTGAAAGGGAAGGACATAGACGAAGACGTTTTGATTCCACGGATTCCGAAGGACATTCGACTTTAAACAATTTCCAGTGCGGGTAGCATTTGCAATGTCGATAAATAAATCGCGACTGGCTAAGTGTTTGTGGCATCAATCTTTAAAATCCATGTTTTTTATCACATGGCCAGTTGTGTGTCGCCTGTTCTCGTGTCGGAATACCAACAAAACTATTCATATACCCACCAGGAAATAAAACAAAGAATGTTGTGTATCATAAAGCATTAGAATAATAAACACTATGTTTATGAATAATTATTTTTTTTATTAATTATACCAATTCGAATTTAATATTCATACTTACGACAGGACAACGTCTGTCGGGTCAGCTATATTATATAACTTAAAAATTTATATATGAAAACTTAAATAGTTTATAATAAATATTAAAAAAAATTTATTTTATTTTTTCTTTGTTGTTATTTATATGATTTAATTAGTAACAATTTAAGTCTGGTGTCTAGAATTTTTTTTGAACCCCGAATATGATACAACACAATATTAAAGGTTTAACTAATTATTTCGAAAAAAAAATGCAAGAAAAATCATAGAAAAAGTGTAATAAAATAATTCGCTGAATATCGTATATCAAAATTTCGAGTAATTAAATTAGGACAAGTTAAGATCAAAATTATGCAAGGTTCCTCTACTTTTAAAAAATTAATTTAATTTTAGTCAAATTGAGAAAGTAAATTATATAAATAAGCAGTGGCTTGAACAAGATAGAGGCAACAAAATTTAATCTGTAAACCTTGAAAGTTTTACCTTTCTGCAGTGAGGCACTGGAGGGTGTTCCACACCCCAGACCCCGGTTTGTGCAGTTTATTTGTTATTAGTAGTAAATTGAAGACAACAGCATAACCAATCTAGAAAAATCTCTAAAAACTAATTAATCCTAACTTTAACAAGTCACACTCAAGTAACTAATATTCCATTTAACGCAAATTATAAACCAAAGTTGTCGAGACCGGGTGGTCTAGGGGTGTGAGCACCCCAGGTGTACTCAAACTGTAATAGATAAATTTGCAAACTTATGGTTATCAGTATTAAGCGATAATGGTGAAAGTTTTAGCACAAAGAATATAAAGTAGTGACTAAGAATCGGGTGAGAGGGGATTATAAATTTTCCCCAGTATAATTTATGTCATCGTTCTCAAGAAAACCAAAGCGCTTTAATAAACCGTACTCATAATCTGTAAACATTGAATATTTTACCTTTCAGCAGTGAGGAACTGGAGAGTGTTCCACACCCCCCAGACCCCGGTTTGTGCAGTTTATTTGTTATTAGTAATAAATTGAAGATAACAGCATAACTAACCTAGAAAAAAGCTCTAAAAAAACTAATCAATCCTAACTTTCACAAGTCACACTCAAGTAAGTAATTATAATACAATTAACGCAAATTATAAACCAAAGTTGTCGCGACCGGGGGGTCTGGGGGGTGTGAAGCACCGACCAGGAATACTCAAACTGTGATAGATAAATTTGCAAACTTATGGTAATCAGTATTAAGCGATAATGGTGAAAGTTTTTAGCACAAAATATATAAAGTAGTGACCAAGAATCGGGTGAGAGGGGGATTATGAATTTCCCCCAGGATAATTTATGTTATCGTTCTCAAGAAAACCAAAGCGCTATAATAAACCCTACTCATAATCTGAAAACATTGAATGTTTTACTTTTCAGCAGTGAAGCACTGGAGGGTGTTTCACACTTCCCGGACCCCTCGGTTTGTGTAGTTTATTTTTTATTGGTAATAAATTGAAGACATCAGCATAACCGATCAAAAAATATCTCTAGAAATACTAATTAATCCTAACTTTAACAAGTCACACTCGAGTAACTAATATCCCAATAAGCCAAAGTTGTAGAGATCTGGGGTGATCAAAATAAACAGCACAAACCGGGGGGTTTTCAATGTTTACAGATTATGAGTAGAGTTTATTATAGCGCTTTGGTTTTCTTGAGAACGATGACATATTACACTGAGAGGAATTAATAATCAAATAAATAAAAAAAATTGCCAGGAACTGGATGCGATTCCAGTACCCTTGGCACATGTTTTTATTTTTTCCAATCTTACGCAATTCCAGTCTCCCCTTGTAAGATAAAATTACCAAAACAAGTAATTTGCCTTTGAAAACAAAGTAAATAAAAGAATTCAAAAATCACGAAGCAACGCATTATCACTAATCAGAATAGCAGAAGTAGAAGATACTATACCACATAGTGTATACTATGTTTACAAGCGATTTGTTGGATAAAATCAAAAAAACTTCAAACACCTAAATTGAGAGGTTTTCAGAACCAATTTTGTTTTGAAAATCCTGCGTCTATGGTGCAGACTGCTGTAGTAGATAATAATGTGGATTCGGTATCTGTGCATATTATAGTTAACACAGTTTGTGGAAGGTGACGACATAGCAAGATAATAATCATTTAATAGATTACAATAAAATTAATGAAACAGAAATAAATTCAAATCGCCGAAGCACGCTTATGGAAGAAAGTGAAACCAGTATTTGGATATCGACAAGTTTAAAAAGATGACATGGATAAGTTTATTATTTCGGTAATTCGGATGCACTTGTCTAATGCACAAAGGAGCAAAATGGCGAGAAAATACTTTTACCCCCAGGAAGATGCTAAGTGTAGACCTAGGAAATTTAAAATATTTAATTATTGCAATTAAACTTATGTGATTTACAATTGTTGTAAGTACGATTTATATAATATTAACAAAAAGTCAATAATATTGATTATTAATTTCATCCCTTTGTGAGAGGAAGCCATATTGCTTTTGTTTGGCGTCGGTTTTTTGAAATGGCTTTGTCGAGGTGTTTTATGTTTTAAAATGGCTTGGTGGTTGTTGATTTGTTTAAAATGTGGATTGGCATTAATTTAATTTATTTCAAATCGGGTTTGTAATTTATGAATAATTTATTTATTGTTTTATCGCAGGTGTCTATTGTTTATATAGGTAATTTATCTTTTGGTGATGTATTATAAATTCTGTGATTTCGTTATTTATATTTGTGATTTATTTGTAAATTTGGGGTTGGTTATGCAATTAATTATGGTTTATTATATGGGGTCGGCAAAGGTAAATTTAAGGTACAGGGGCGTATTAAGGGATTTTGCACAAAAGGGCCGAGGTTGCCAAAACATCGACATCTAATTAATTTAATCACCTAAATGAATGTTGTTTCGTCTGATTGTACTATTGTCTCTACAATTAAGGATTGCACATAGTGATGTGAATTCTAATAGGTTTCGACTGCAAGATATGCTCCCTATTTTATATTAAACAATAGTAACAGGGGGGGGGAATTTCTGTGATAGTGTGTGAAAGTCGCATAATTAGGTTTTCGTTGCGTTTGGCTTAATTACCCGTGCGAGGTGATGAATTAATTAGATGCAATATTTATGGTATTATTTAGGTCATTTAGGTTTTATTTTCTATCATTAGGTATTATTTAGGTTTGGGGTTTTGCACATGTTAATTTATGTTTTAGGGATCACCGTCACTATTATTATCTATTATCGACAAATTGTTATCAACTTTATTTATGTGAACGTCCCCACCAACACTCAGGTGGAGGGAATTTTAATTACCTGCTTAAGCATATTGTACAAAACCAAGATTAACAAAATTAGTAACAATAAAAGCATAGCAGTTGTAATTAAAATATAACAAACGAATACTGCATACTCATAGTAACGATTCACAACTGAAATCAAATGTTATTATTATTTAAGGACAATTTGTTCTCACATTTACTTATATATGTAGCTTGCAATCAGAGCCATACCAAGTATTAAATCAAGTCGATATTGACACTATTTTATTTATTAATAACCGATCTCACAGATGAAGATTAAGGTTTTTCTGTCTCTCTACGAGTAGTTCGAATTTCCGTAAGGTAGATATTCAATAAAATATCCAAAACCTAACTGACTTGTGTTTTAATCCAAATCGGACACTAAAATAGTCCGATTTGGGTTTCGGAAGGTTAACTCAAGCACCGAGCCATCTCCGTTTATGTTATGTGTTTTTGCTTATGTGTTTAGGTCAGTAGCGACGCCACTGGGTGAGCAGATTTAGTTATTTAGGACGCCACTGGTTTTTGTTATGGTTCAACTACTGTCTGTTTTCCGTCTGTTTAAAGAAGTTGGGTTACGATTTACACAACGTGTGGGGTTCTCTTGACGATCACGATGTTAGGCCAGGGTTATCTAGGTTGGGATTCGAAATTTGTGGCGCGAATTTCGAATGAGTGGGTAGCAACATTACACTGTGTTAGTCAAAATGAAAGTAAAATTTTATTACGTACTTTCATCACTTCAAATATAGTAAATTGTCTATTAAATATGGAGGGATTAACAGTTTCCAGGGACGACTTTTAATAATTTTTAAAATCTAAATCTACGGGAAACCGTGGGCTAAAAACCCTGCTGAAAACCGATCGAAAAATCCCCAAGCAAAACTAACTATACAACAAGATTTATAATAGTCACTATAAATTATTATTACGAAGATGATAATATGACCTGACAGAATTTGTATTTAATGGGTGAACCCCAGTGAAGATGATTGGCGAATGTTTTTTTTTTTATTAAAATTTTTTTCTTCCCATTTTTTCCCACTTAACTTTGGTTATTGCCCTCTCCGTAGAGGTTATGTTTCGCTGAATACCCCACTATAACTCATAAATTGCTAATAAAGCTTACATATAATTAATCTTTGGATTATAAGCCCTCTCTGGCGCATATATTTTTTCTGAATTGCCCTCTTAACTTATTAAGCCTACTTTCGACATTTTATTGTTAATTTATATATCCTGCACGAGTTGAATATTTTAGACAATTAGATCTAAACCATGATGCCAGCAAATTATGAAAATTTTGCCAATTTTGCATCGTCCATAGAAAATCTTGAATTTGCCTAATGAGTTTTTTATGTTGGTATTACATTAAAACTAAAATTAATATAAGACGTACTTGCTTCAGATATTTATTTTAAAAACGGTACATTATTATAAAACCATTAATAGATGGAGAAAGTGGTCAAATTAGCTAATCCTACAACGCAAGATCTTGCATTTCAAGAAATATTCAGTCGACCATACACAATTGAAAATACGCAAATGAAATGCCACCTCAAAGTTTCAAAATAAATGATTTCATTAGTGAACTCAACACAATTTTTAGTTCTGAAAGAGCCAAATAGAGTTAGTACATGAAAGCTAAAGTTAGACGATTAGAAAAATTTAAAGCAAAAGGCAACATGGTTTACAAAAGAAAGCAAAAGCAAACAACAAATTTAAGATTTTGAAAACCAAAACAGATGTCGGATGAGGCTTTGAAAAATTTAAAAGAAATTGAGCGCAGTAAGAGGCAGGGACATGATAGTTTAATGCATCCAAGTACTGAAAATGGGCTAAAATAAACAAGTTCTGGCTAAATATGATAAAGATGTAATTACCTGCTTACTAATATTTTTAAGTAATTGGGAATAAGAAAACGTAATATTTTAGTTTTAGAGTCCTCAAGCATTAGCGCAGCAGTTGGAAATAAGTCTTTCCTTAATACAAACAATTAAAAAAATGATTAAGAACTAGAAGAAAAGAAGACGATAAATTGATGAATGCATTGAAGAAATTGAAGAAAGCAAAACGAGTATTTGGGTACCAAGGACAAGTCTATTACTCCAACAGTCATGAAGCACTTAGCTAATACAGAAAAAGAGGTAATTGGTAAGCAAAAATATTTGCACAGGTTATTGCAGAATCATAGTATATTTAAAAAATGGTACCCAATTTCAGAAAGTCAAGTAGTTACGATATCAGATAGTTGCAAATGTACTGTAGATAATCCCGTACTGGGAATGGAAAAGAACTGAAATATATTCAAATTTTGAGGTTATATTTCGTTTAATATTTATTTATTCAAAAATTTGTGATAATAAAAATGAAAACTATGGAATCTCATAATCTTAGCTTGAATGAAGAAAAGAAGAAGAATAGGAAGAGTCAATATTAGTCACCAAAAAGAAAGCGAAACGTTTTTGGGCAAAGAATTTAGAAAACGTTGCCATCGGAAGAAGGTTAATTATTGTTTCACCCTGTATAATAACATTTTTAATAGTGACGTTTTCGTACTTTCCGAACTGTCACATTATTTAGGTTACGTTTTCATATTATTACGTTGTTTGGTAATATTTGTTTTACTTTATAGGCCAGTCAGTAGAGAATCGAAATAAGGTGGTATGTTGCAAACGGTGGTGTAGAAGATTTTATTTTTAACTTGTATAAATAGGTACAAGCATGTAAAAAACAAAATGCTAACACGGCGACCTCGGAGAACTTTTGGCAGCCAAAGAACTTCAAAATTTTAGGACTTTTTTTAGTTTTTTGTATATAACTCCTAAACCGTGGATCCTATCAAAACATTTGTGGTTTAACAAATTAAAGAGCGTTAAATTCTGCGTCGAATAAGTACCACAACTTAATAATTTGGTCAAGTGGTATGGTCGAAAACTACGCCCAAAAAACGATGATTTTTTCTAATTTTGTAAAAAACTGAGATTTAGTAATACGTAAGTGTGCGTCCGGCATCGATCGCGTTGCACTAAATTCGTTGTAACTTTTAAACTAATTAATGAAATTGAGCATTCAAAAGCTCAAATGAAAGAAGAAACATGTAGCTATTGGACTATTATATTTTCTAATATAAAATGAATGTATATAAAAGTAGTAAATGTATATAGTTGGAACATACGGAGATATCCGATAAAATCGCTAAGAGCTCTACCATTTCTACAATTCTTAAAATAAAGATCTGAAATTTTCTTAAATTACTCTAGAAGTAATGTATAAAAATATCCAATAAGTAAAAAAAATCTCAAAAATTTAGTATTGAAGATGTATACTTCAAAATTTCAAAATTTTGGGTAAGTAATAAAATCTTAAATGTATACCTAACTTTAACCACATATTACTCTTGCTTAAATCGCGTTATTGGATTTCTGCAAGTGCAATTTTAAAGCTTGAAGTGTGTACTTTAAGATGCTATAAGAGGATTTAGGTTAAAAGTAAATCAACCCTTTTATTTTACAGAAATAAAAATAAATTTTTTTGCTCCAAAATTCGTTAAATTAGAGATGCGTTAAACGTTAATAACTTTTATAAAAATTTATTTAACCTACCTAACTAGCATATATTATTAATAGGATTTAAAAAATAAGTAAATTTAGTGTAAAAAATTTTAGAATATATAATAATAGCTCTTAGCGATTTTATCGGATATCTCCGTATGTTCCAATTATATACATATACTACTCTTATATACATTCATTTTTTATTTTAAAATATAATAATCCAATAGCTACATGTTTCTTCTTTCATTTGAGCTTTTGAATGCTCAATTTCATGAATTAGTTTAAAAGTTACAACGAATTTAGTGCAGCGCGACCAATGCCGAACGCGCACTTACGTATTACTAAATCTCATTTTTTGACAAAATTAGAAAAATCGTCGTTTTTGACCGTAGTTTTCGACCATACCACTTGACCAAATTATTAAGTTGTGGTACTCATTCGACGCAGAATTTAATGCTCTTTAATTAGTTAAACCACAAATGTTTTGCTAAGATCCACGGTTTAGGAGTTATATGCAAAAACTAAAAAGTCCTAAAATTTTGAAGTTCTTTTGTTACGAAAATCTAACGCTTTCGACAAATTTCTTATTCCTAAATTTAAAATTATTTTTAATAATTTTGCATTCAATAATTTTTCTAAAATTATTTGAGTTGTAAATTGAATATTTAGGATTTTATCGTTTGAACCTTGAGAAATTTTTGATATTATTACCACATGCGGCGCGCTGGAGCCCGAGCGCAGGCGTAGTAGAGAGATAAGAAAGTTGGGCGAGTCCAACAACGGAGGTCTAGCGCGGGTCTTCAAGTAGGAAGGACGTGTTTTGAAAAATTGTGAAGACAATTTTTTATCAGTCGCTAGATAGTAGTTAGTGTCACAACCTACGGTAGTGGGTAAATAATCGTTGGACGCATTTTTGGTTTCCGATCGCGTGGGCGGATCATTTCCATATGGAAAGTGGAAACAAATTCTATGGTGAAAAATTTGATTTGGTTTAACGCGCCATATTTGACAGCTGATTATTTCGTCGTGCGCAAATCGCTGCGAAACCCTGTTCGTGTTTGCGCAGCAAATGTTACCGACCTACGTCACAGTAATAATAATTTGTTTACGCCAAGTTTCCTGTTACGATCGTGGTAGTAGTATTTTTATTTGGATTTTGCCACGATAGCTTTTGATGGGTGTTGCGATTGTTACATTCGATCTTATATTTTGTTTTCATCGAGTTCCCGAGGTGGAACATTCAAGCACATTTTTCGTTGGAAAAGACCGTCTGGCAGCTGGTACCATCTCGATTGGAAGTGTTCTTCAAGTGTCTTGCGTAGTGTGTAGTGCATTAATTTGTGCGGTGTTCAGATCCATAAGGATTAGTAAGCAGTTTTCAAGGGTCCAACCTGTCGATTTCACCTACTGTAAACTTACGTTTGTACAAACGGGTAAGTCATTTTTAATTACCTTTGTTAACTGCATTGCATCCGCTTCAGTTGTTTTGAGGATCCGAAAGAATCGGATCGATAGTACTAAGTACGCACTGCGTGATACTGTCGATTTCCAATCCTGCCAATTTGCAAGGGTTGGTGTTGTAAATTTATTTGATCTCAACGATCAGCTGTTGATTTTTGTTAATAAAACTTTAATTGATTGTTCGACTGGGTTTTATTTTGGAGAATCCCTAGAACCTACGACTCTAGCATCCGCTGGAATAACAGTTAGTTTTAACACCGAGGCTTTTCACAAAAATAAATTTGTGAGAAAAGGTTCTTGGCCCTTCCGGCAACTAATCTTTTCTTCACTTTGGCTGCCAAAAGTTCTCCTGAGGTCGCCCGTGTTAGCATTTTGTTTTCACATGCTTGTACCTATTTATACAAGATAAAAAATAAAATCTTCTACACCACCGTTTGCATCATACAATTCCTTTACTGACTGGCCTATTAAGTTAGAAGTGAAAATAGAACGATCATCTGATCCGACACAAGAATTACTCATTTTTGGTTATATAAGCAGAAAGAAAAGGTAACCATCGACAAAATTCTGTCCCATCTTAAAACGATGGACAGGTATGATGTCTTGGAAGACATTCTCCCATGTATTAGAAAAACAATTGCCTAGACTTGACTTTCGGTTTTACAACTTTCTGTTACAGTTCAAGATATAAATATTTATAAATCTTAAGAAATTGTTGAAATATTAACCCCACATTTAAAATTTTGACAATCGATGATGCGGTACGATGGATTCAGGGTTTAGGGCCTCAATTTTATGATGCATTTATTTTATTTTCATCATCGATGGAGAAGGCCACACGTTTGGAAATGCCATAACTTCGATTATAACAACATATGAAGACGTCAAGTTTTGTGGTTACTCTATAAACCATCCTTCGAAGTAAAATTGTTCTTCGTATAGAAGTATTTAAAGGAAAGGCGATGGATGTTTTAAAGAGAGGATTACGTGATTTGATGGAGTTGTGCGATCACACAGTGAATGCTTTCGAGAAGGCAGTTACAGAATATGAAAATGAATAACTACGTGAGTTAGTTACTTGATATAAATATTGTTTGTACATAGCTAAATTACTAATAATTACAGAAAAATTGCCAAATTTAGTACCTATTGGTAAAATCGCTGGATGATCCTGATGGCGAAGGCAGGAAAGGCCTTATTGTTAAAATTATACTTACTTTGCTTATTTGTGGTTAATAAAGATTTAAAATTTACTTTTAAAATGTAGAAAGTTATATTATTTAGAAAGTTTATTTAAGTTGATAAATGAAATCTCTACTAGGGACTTAAAAATGTTACACCCTTGAGTGATAGTTAACTTTATATTAATGTTCCTCCTTGTCCAAATTATCACGAAGGGACAGTTTGAACATGTATCATAAATTATTACCTTAAACATTTTGTGTCAACTGTTAAAAAAAAATAATAAAAAATGCTCACCTGGCTATTTCGATGACTTGACAAAATCCAACACTTCACTTTCACAAAAAAAATTCTCTAAACGCCTAAAGTCAAGTGGTAACAGTATAATGATGCACTTTATATGCTGAGATGATATTGAACTATCATCATGAATGCAGGAATGATTTATGATCGAAAGCCACGTTTAAAATAATTAATTCCATCAACCCACTATTGTCAGAAGTAGACGACTTTACTATTAATCGGGCTGGTGAATTATTAAAATATCGCATTTTAATAATCAAAATATCGCATTTTAATAATCAAAATAACGTCTCGTTGAAATTTTTCAAAAAAAGATTCAAATCGCCGATAACGGTTTTTATCACATTCGAAAATTTTAACTCTTCTGCGCGCGCCGAAGGTGACAAAACACGTGCGAACACACGTCACAAACGATAATACTAAATATGGCCAAGTTTAAAATTTTTACTTGAAATAAGTAATTAACTAAATTGTTACCTTTATCCGACAAGAGTCTAGATCCGCACTTAAAATAAAGATAATTTGAAACGGTGGCACTAAAGGTGTTGTTCTCCAACTTTCACTTTTATAATCAGAGACTAAATCAAACCGTGCAAAATAACAAAGACGACTTCGTCTGACCGACTCAAAAGTTCACACCGAAAAGAGCTGTTTCTGCGCTGTCGTCCTTTCCTTCAGTCGGATAAGAAGGTCATGTGATCATCAAGGTACGATAAATGATGCTACAATAATTAACCTTTCTGGGAACTAATATATCGTCGCACTGAACCGTGATAAACTTAGAAGTACAATATTTTCAGCAAATAAGATATTTGAAAATGTTATTTGATGAAAAATTAATATAAATTTCATATTACATAACACCTGAAAATGAAATGTTATCAAACATTAAATATATTAATAGTTTTGTTCCATCGTAACAATTGTGGAATATTTTTCTGTTAATCTGGATCTAAGAAGATCAATTCTACCTTGTGGATAAGTTCGAAACCTAGGTCATCCAGTAAGATGTTGTAGAAATTATAATTTTTGTTTGCAATTTCTTTCATTCGACGATTTTGCTGAATCCGGATCTGCTATTTTGAACTTTTTCGTTGGTAATGTTTTGTGAAAAAATATCTACTATTAGTTAGATTTTCACAGGCCTATCACCCGAACTATATTTCATTTTTCAACGAAAGAGGACGGTTTTACTAGTTATTTGTTCATTTATATTCCGAAATCTTCATCACAGAATTCTTTCCAAAGACTTTGCGAGAATATCGTGGAAATCTGATGAGTCGCAAAGTAAGAAATTTTCAAGGAAACAATAAAAAACATGAAAACCTTACTTATCGAAATAAAAACTGCTACATGGAGGTTTCTGGCGTTACTGATTACGAATCCAGTATCAGAATAATAAAGTTAAAATGGACAATCAGAAAAGAATTTTTTAAAATCTTCGCTTTTTTAACTTTTCTTGATGACAAGAAGTTGTTTATTGTGTTGAAAGTCAAAAATCAAAATAAAAATACTTATTACGTACTTACACGTAACACTTTTATATAGTCAAATAGTCAATGATTAACTTATTTTTTATTAAATATGGAGGGATTAACGGTTTCCAGGGACGACTTTTAATAATTTTAAAATCGAAAGCTACGGAAACTATGTGCTAACTCCCCCTGCTGAAAACCGATCAAAAATCCCAAGCAAAACTAACTATACAACAAGATTTACAATAGTCACTATAAATTATTATTACGAAGATGATAATATGACCTGACAGAATTTGTATTTAATGGGTGAACCCCAGTGAAGATGATTGGCGGATGTTTTTATTAAAATTTTTCCTTCCCATTTTTTCCCACTTAACTTTGGTTATTGCCCTTCCGTAGAGGTTATGTTTCGCTGAATACCCCACTATAACTCATAAATCTATATATATAAATGGATGTATGTTTGTGTGTTTGTTCCTTATAGACTCCTAGACCGTTCGACCGATCCCAACCAAATTTTGCACAGTTACTCTCTTGGACCCTAAAGAGGTTTTCCGCTAAAACCGGGACCGAAAAGCTTAATTTAAAAAAAGTGATAAATTGCGGACGAGCATGAATGGATTAACGAGATTCCCATCGCCAATACCTGTAATTGATATATGGTAATTTTACGTTGGTATATTCACATTCAGTACCTACACTATTATAAGTGATTTAAAATACTGGAGAAGAAAAGCTGTAGAGAAAATTGTAGAGTACAATATAAACCGTTCCAAAACACTCGACAACGGGAACACTAAAATCATTCTGAAACGCTCTAGCAACGGGAAGCAAGATTTCCGTCGAGAAGAAAACCTTAAGCGAAGCAGGATACTGGAAAATCTAAATACTTCACACAAAGGCAAAGTATTTTAATTATAGGAAACCCCGGGCGAAGCCAGGTATCCAGCTATTCAATCATTCAGACAAAGGCAGAGTTCCACCTTTTAATGAGACCCGGCCGAAGCCGGGTATCCAGCTAGTTGCTAATAAAGCTTATAATTAATCTTTGGATTATAAGCTTCTCTGTCGCATATATTTTTTAAATTCTTTAACTTATTAATCCCACTTTGGACATTTTAATGTTTATCGATTATATCCTGCACGAGTTGAATATTTTAGGCAATTCAAACCAAACCATGATCTTCCAACATGCCAAGAAAATAATGATGAAAATTTTGCAACGTCCATAGGAAATCTTGAATTTGCATAATGAATTTTTTTTATGTTGGTATTATTTTGAAACTAAAATTAATATAATATAAGAAGTACTGATTTCTGATATTGATTATAAAAACCATACATTATTACAAAATGTCACAAAGTACAAATTATCATAATACAAAAAGGAAGTCTGCTAGACAGACTAAGGTTTATGAATATTGCATCGTAAAAGTTATAAAGACATTGCTCTTTCGAAGTCGGAAAAAACCGTGCAAATTGAAGAGTTAACAATTTTGAAAATTGCAGACATGATGATTGCACCAGTCAATGAAATAAGTTAGTTGTTTGGTGGACACGGTACGGGTTGTTAGGTGCGATCATCATGTGGCCCATCGTCTTCGTGGGAGTTGTTATGTAAGATTAAAATTTGTTATGTAAGATTAGGCTGTTTAGCCTAAAAGTAACCTATAAAGAAGTTTTAAGTTATATTTTAACAACAGAATGATTTACAAGTAAATTATATTAATTATTATTGCTCGTTTACTTTATTTCTGTTCTTGTGTTGATTGCAAAGCGCGATATTTTGGGTATTTTTCAAAAATAGCAGTCGAAATGGATACTACGGAGGATGAAGCACTCTACGACGACTTAAATTATGTAGATTTAGGTGAATTGGTCAGTAAGCTTGAAAACGATAAAGAAATTTTGTCTAAACAAATCAGGACTTTGGAAGGAGACGTAGAGAGACTGGTCACTGAACTTGCGTGTATGAAAGAAACCGAAAAAAGCCTGTCGAGAAATATCTCGGAACTTTATAAAACTGCGAAAACTGAAATTAAACGTAAAGATCGTATGATTGATAGATTACAAACCGAAAAGGAGAATTTGTTGTTTAGGCGTGCAAATCGAGCCACGGAGGAAAGACAAGTCAACGATCAAGTTAAACAGATCAAACAAGAAGTTTTGGATGAAAATCTAGTAAGAGGAGAAAATGTGATAACGAAACGCATGTCGTTAA
This sequence comes from Lycocerus yunnanus, assembly GCA_036346125.1. Lineage (NCBI taxonomy): Eukaryota > Metazoa > Arthropoda > Insecta > Coleoptera > Cantharidae > Lycocerus > Lycocerus yunnanus. The sequence goes on along the minus strand of JARFIX010000157.1, from coordinate 250,407 downwards.
ATGTGAACCGGCGAGACATTCTCCAAGAAGACGAACAAGTTCCGATTCTCGAGATTATAAAGGTAGACATCACGGCAAGAATAGCCGTAGATATAGAGACTCGGGATCTGGAAGTAGTAGAAGAAATTATGGAAATGAAAGTAGCGATAGAAATCGCAGTCGGTATCACAAAAAAAGTGAGGATAATGACCGTAATAATGAACATCATAAAAGTGATTCTAAGCAGTCTTCAGATAAATTTAAACATAATACTGTAAATAAACAGGATTTTACAAAAGCGAGTTCAAGAGAAAGAGGTAGAAATGAAAATAGAAAACATGACAGTGAAAGTACTTCTTCTGATAGAAAACGTAAGTACGACTTCAGTCATAAGAGTACAATAGAAAAGGATAACGACAGATGCAAAGGAAACGATCCTGGTAAAAGTAACACACCATCAAAAAGTATTCATGCCAATAGTAAAAATGTTACAGGCGATGCAAGCAGCAAATCCGTGGATTGTGATAATTCATCTCATTTAAAAAACGCTTTAAAAGGAGAAGATAAAAGCAACGTTGATAGGAAAAAGAATCAACTGATGAAGCCTTACTCCTTTTTTGAAACGCTTTCACCGATAAAGGATAAAACTATTGTTGATTTACCACAAGTGATGGATTGTGAAGATCAATTGAATTCTAAAACTTGGAGTGAAGCGAAAGGAGTTAAAATTGAAAAGACTTCATTGGTAGTTGATTCTGATTTGCGGCAACGAATAAATAGCCGTGCTCAACGTATGTTGCAACCTTCAAAACAAGAAGATTCCACCACAGAAAAAGAGAATTTAATTTCCCCAAGACATGATAATTTAATGAATTATTTAGAAATTCAACCAAAAAAAGAAAAGGTAGTATCCGATGATTGTGAGAAAAAATTGAAATCAAACACTTCGACCAAAGAGAAAAGTGATTTTTCTAAAGAAGAGAAAAGTAAATCAAAAATTGAAAAGAAACGCAATGCAACTACTTCAAGAGCTTATGATGGAAAGAATGAAAAGGAGGGTAAAAGCGGTTCATATTCCGACAAAGGCACCACAAAGCACGATAAGGTACGATCGAGAAATTCTGATAAAAGTTCTACTAAAAAAGATGAATCCAAAGAAAAACATAAAAGAAGGAAAAATTTAAATGGTGAAAGTGCACCTGAAGAGCTTGAGGAATTATTTATTCAGATGAGTCACTTATGCAAGGAAAGGAGCGGATAAAGCGAGTCTTAGAGCAGTTGGGTGATAGTGATGAGGATACTAGTCATAGTGCCGATGAAACTTCATCTCTGGAAACCGATGATGCTAAAGTAACATTTCTTGCAAATGTACACATTTCACCGGTAATCAAAACCAAAAAGGGAGCAACAAACAGACTACAAGAATGTATTGAAAAATTGGGGGAGCGTGAACATAGCTCCAAAAATGTGGTCATATCGAATGAAAACCCAGAAGAAAATAATAAAATTGTGTCCACAAAAATGAAAATGCAGTGGAATCACTTCTTCCTATTTAGATGATCCGATAGGTTCTCCTACTTCCTCTAGCAATCAAATTATAACAAAAAAACCCTAAGGTTGGCAAACTTAATTGATAAATTGAGTGGATAGGAACCGAATTGCTCAAGGTATGATATATTTGCAGAAAGCGCTAATGAAGTTGCCCACTCTAAGCTGAAATTAAACGATTGCCAACTTTCCAGTACCAATACGACAATAATTGATTAAAACGTTATTAGTCAACCTGGCACAAGAGCTATGAATGATTCCAATTTAATTTTACCCAAATTAACTAGACTTTCAACAATTATCCGTGGAAACAGTAATTTTGCTACTATAAAACCTCAACTTACGCTTACAGAAGAGACCAATAGTAACTCCATTAGTAATTCACCTGATGTTAATTTAGTACAACCTTTGGAAACCTCCAATGCAGGCACGATTGAACCGAAAACCACAAATAATAATGGTGCAGAAAGGAGAATAGAGACAATGTGCCTGTTGGCGACCATGTACCCGTCTTCGACTAGAAAGGAAGGTCTATGACGCAGATTTATAGATCATAAATAGATTCGGGGCCTGTTAATATTGTAGTTTAGCACAGTGACGACATAGTAGCGATACATAGTATACATGAAATGTTAATGACAGACGAGAATATACGTAAATATTGTTAAGACGATTTAAAAAAACGATGAATGTGCAAGATGATGCAAAAAAGTATCAGGAATTAATGAAAGATTTGTGTTACCAGTTATTAAAACATTGGTTTCAAAATGAACTGCATAGTACCAGTTTGAATAAGCTTAGATAAAAAAGGAATTTCAAAACATTTTGCAAAAATGTATCTACCATTTCAAAAGATATAATAGGCAACTGCGCGAACATGGAACCACTACAAATTGATGAAAAGCAATGTCTAAGAAAAAATATGAGGAATGATCACAAACATTTGTTAAGACGATAAAAAAAACAAGATTGTGCAAGATGATGCAAAGAAGTGTCAGGAATTAATGAAAGATTTGTGGTTACCAAATAGAAAGATTTTTTGGCACATTTATGACTTTGATCATAAAATCATGGAAAGCATGGAGAATACTTACACGATTGATACCACTTGGTTTGATGAAATCAGAAGGACTTTGAAAATCTAAATTGCAGAAAACCAATCTGGTTTTGAAAATCATGAGAGCATGTTGCGTAGCATGGCACGTAGCATGTTGTTATAGATAATAATATAGATCCGGGATCTGTCCATATTATAGTTTAGCACAGTTTGTGGAAGATGACGACATAGCAAGATAATAATCGTTTAAGAAACACCCTACAATAAAAGTTAATAATATGAAAATAAATTCAAATCGTGAATGCACGCTTATGGAAGAAAGCAAGAGGACAAGTTTAAATATAGGAACATGGATAAGTCTTTTATTTCAGCACCCATGATGCACTTAGCTAATACAGAAAAAGTGGAAATTGGTGATCCAAGTTATTTTCACATCCCCAGATTTGCAGATCCCCAAAATATAGGGAATTTCAGCAAATAGCTGCAATTCTTAAATTTACCTAAATGATTCAAAGTGATACAGAATGTCCTCCAATAATAAAGATTTGATATTCTGCAACAATGTGTTACTAAAGCAGCTGGTCAAGAACAATCCAATACACAGTAATGAATATTAATCCCAAAAACTTGGATAAAAATACGTTGATTTTCATAATAAAATCGATTCACTACAACATCCAAATAAAATTACTGTACTCAAAAGTCGTAACAAATAAAACTTTTTAAATCGCAAAACTTATAATTGAAAATGTGCGTCTTATCGCGCTGATAACTTAATGTGTATTGGTTAGTATTTAAATTCAAAATTTGAATTGAATTCAAATCAACTACTATTTAAAAATATTATCAAAACAAAATTAAATTGTAAGAAGCTAAGCATCATATGAGGGCGGTTTGATAAGTCGGTAACTTTTGAATAAAAATACTTTTTAAGCTTTAGCTTTTTACACATTTAGCTTGTTACACGTAGCTCAGCGGTTGATCAATTTTTTTCCTTTCCAAATAATACGAAATCTTTTACAGCCAAGCTTTTCTTCAGGTTTGAAACATTATACAGTAGCGTCATAAGAATGGTTGCACTTAGTTTTTGTGATAACTTTTTAAATTTCAAGGAAATTTTCTAAATTTTCAAAATTTATTCTTTAAATACCTTGGAATTATAACACATAATTAAAATTATTTGAAAAATTTTATAAACAAGTAAAAATTTAAAAATCTCAAAATAGGAAATATTTTCTTATAATAAAGTATTTTAAAAGCACTTAAAACAAAATTTAATGTATTTTATTGAAAATATAAATATTAAAAACAATTAATACTTTGTTGCATAACCTTTGCGGCTATAACTGCTTTGCATCGAGAAGGCATAGAGTCAACAAGCTTTACTAAACGCTCTAATGGAATCTTTTGCCATTCTCTCCTTAAAGCTTCCCATAACTGACTCCTATTTTGGTATGTCCCACTTCTAATTTGTCGCTCGAGCTCTTCCCACAAATGCTCTATAGGATTTAAGTCAGAGACTGACTAGGCCACTCAAGTAGGCGGATATTAGCCTTCGCCATGTATTCTTTAACATGCTTTGAAGCATGTTTCGGGTCATTATCTTGCTGAAACATCCAGCCGCGTGGCATTATTCTCTTCCCATGTGGTAGCATGTGATCTTTTAATATGTCAGCATACGTAAACCGATCCATAATACCATCGATTAAGTGTATAGGTCCAACACCATCACGGGAAAAGCAGCCCCACACCATGACACTTCCACCGCCGTGTTTTACAGTGGGAACCTGATACTTAACATCATATCTTTTATTTACTGGACGTCGAATATACTTAATACCATCAGAAGAAAACAAATTATATTTGCTCTCATCGCTCCAAAGAATTTTAGACCATTCTTGAACTCCCCAGTTTAAGTGATCTTTGGCAAATTTTAATGGGGCTATCCGATTCTTCTTCGAAATTATTTGTTTCTTAGAAGGACGCCTACCAAATAGTCCAGCTGACTTCAGTCGACGTTTCACTGTCGAAACACTAATATTATCTTCGCGATTCTCGTTAAAATCACGGACAATTTCGGTAGCTGTTAAACGAGGATTCTTTACCGCATCACGAACGATCATTTTATCTTCCCGTCCGGTTGTTTTCGTGGTCGCCCGGTTCTTGGTCGATTGGCCACTGATCCATATTGGTTTATTTTACGGATCCAACGACCTATAGTTTGATTTGGTATACCAAATTTGCGTTCTGCTGTCCTTAAAGAGTCTCCATTTTCAATGATTTCAAAATTGCATTTTCAGATCTTCGGAATATTCTTTCGTCTTTACCATGATTCTTACTGTTGAAGCAACTACTCTAACAATTTTATTTCGAAAAATTAATTTTATTTACAGTTTTGACGTTTTAAAGAATATGCCACTTTACTTTTGGATACTGAATAAGAAATAATTTTATTTTATAGTGTTCACGTTATTACCAACATTAAATTTTATACGTCAAAATCTGTATTAGCCTACTTACTTTTAGGAATGATACAACAATTTGCAAAATAAGTTTTGCTTTTATTAATTTTGCTAAAAATTGAGTGCAACCATTTTATGAGCGCTACTGTATATGAAGAATTATATAATTATTGTAAAAGAACTGCAGATCCAGATCCTGGCGGATGTAAGGAGGTCTTATTGTTATAATTACACATAAGCGTACTTTACACTATGCGATTTTGCTTATGATTTTCCTTACAATTTAAACATTTAATCTCAAAATTTTATGATAGGTTTGCTCTGTTAAAATTAATTTTATCATGTGATTTTGTCACAAGTGGTCTACATAATTAAATCTAGTCAAACACAAATTATATCTAAAATTACAACAAAGCCATAAGCAAAATCACATAGTGTAAAATGGGCTTTACTTTGCGCTCTTCTGGAGAATAATGAAATAAAATACAATTTTAAATATAGAAAGTTATGTTAGTTCAGAAAGTTTAATCGATGTGAGAAATGAAACCTCTGCTAGGTGCTCTAAATTGTTACAGCCTTGATTAATAATAGGAAACTTGATAGCAATATTCCTTGTCCAAATAATCAAGAAAAGATAGTTTGAACGTTTACCATAACTTATTACACTAAACAATTTGTATTTGATTCAAATTTTTTAAAATTAGAAGGTTAAATGAACAATAAAACGAAACACAACTTGTAAGTTTAGAATGGTTATGCTGCCATCAGACGTTTGTTTTCATCAAACGTCTGATGACAGCAGTAACCATAATTAAGTACATCAAATATCTGTAAATAAATTAGTGAAAATAATTTACCTGCTGCAGGGTGATTATCAATTTTGCGAATTCTAACATCGTGGCTTATAGGTTAGAATTTTATCCATGTGAATCCATCAGTCAATATTTACACAGGATGGCAGATAATCAATAATAAGGTAAAAAAACACATATTAATAATTTTACTCGCGATGGACAAGGATGATTAAAGATCCAAGAATTTAATTACGCGACAAAATCAAGTTGCAAATGTCATCATGAAAAAGAAGCTGACGTCATTTTCAATGTGTGTGAAATAAGTCAAGAATAATTATTAGTCAAATAAGTATTTGTTATAATCAATTAATCATAATTAAAAAGCGGAAAATTAATATGGCTGCCAATATACAATTAATAAATCATAAAATAATTTTCTATAATTATTATTTTATTTAATAATTACGTATAATTACATTAAATGTTATAAAATGTAAAAGTTACAAGTAAAACAAAACCTTACAAACACAGCAGAATCAACAAAAATTTATTACCATGCCAAAAATCAAATAAGTACAATGCCAGTCAATTTTATCCTACTTCTATAAAAATTATTATGCAAGCTAAGAACTATTGTAGCTATCTTTTTCTATCGTATACGTTGAGCATCATAAGATTTCTAAAATCAGACGCTTAAGACACATTCCTTTAAGGCTGTCTTTGTTGCACCTATGATACTAATAATTAATTTAAGTAACCAGTTGTCGGTACTTAATTCAGATGGTACTGACGTCAGCTTCATTTTTCGTGCAAACAAGTGTATTGATCTCGACATTTTTATTATATTATAATATTTATATTTTTATGTATTAAAAATTTGTTTTCATTTGTATGTCATATAAACCACGCATTTATTCTTATAATTTTACAAAAATGTCTCATTATTACAATTATATACAGAGTGCATACAAAGAAATGAACTAGCTGTGGTAACAAATATAATTTGATGTAAGTCTGTGGTTATAAGACCGTTAAAATTCAAAGTAATAACTGACGAGAATTGTTATTGTGGTTTATTATTTCATTCAAATTTTAAAAAAGTCTTTCCGAAACATAGCAATATGTACTTATATATAACGGTATATTACTAGAACTATAGTATTAATTTTGCTTATGTTGATTGCATTAGCTCTTAATTTTAATTAAGAATCTTCATAAATTACTCGCATAAAGGTGAAAAACGAAAAAGTGCTTCTGAGAATCTGAAAAAAATAGTATTTACGTAATTATTAGTTTTTAATGATAAATTAATATTAATAAAACAAGGAAATTAAAAGCTTCTCAAGTCTGAATGATCAAGATTTCGTATAGATTTGGTTAACAAACTTAAAAACCCTAGAAATTATTCTACAAAATATTTTAAAATAAGTTTTTTGTTTTCCTAAGCAACGGTGCTCGAAGGTCCATCTTTTATAAAAAATAGTCGTGTCTTTTTTTAACATAAATTTAATAATAATCAAGCAATCAATATATGATTATAATCAATATATACACCTTCAGATCTCAACTTCAGAATTGACAAAAAATGGAAGAGTTTCGATAGTTTTAAATTTTTGAAATAATATCCAGGGGTATGCACTCGAAGTGATACCAATTATAAATGCTGTAATTTTGTCAATTTTGATTTTTTCTATTTAGAAACTTCAGTAAATCATAAACATTTCAAATAAAAAAAAATTTTATTGTTCGATGTAGCCACTTGACGCAAAGGAGGTCCTAGACTAAAATGTGAGTTAGGAAATGTTCAAATTTCATTAGAATTGTAAAAAATAATAAATTTTTTTTCAAATTTCATTAAACTTCAAACCTTTTAAAATATTTTATACAACATATAACTAAAATAGTGATCGTGTGTATTTAACGATTATTATTTTCACAAAATAAAAGTACATTACGTACATAACCAAATAATTTTATTTGCAAACATTTGACAAATTTTCTGTTTCCAAGAGTTATTTAAAAATCGCTTGAGAGCATGGAAATTTTTCTCAATTTTGATTGGTTTTTAAAACCCCGCTTGCTTAGGGCGACTACGTCATAACCCCGAATTTATTGAATTTTAATAATTTTTTTCCACCCTAAACGCATTTAAAAAATCTAAAATAAACTAAAAATTAAAAAACTTCGTAACTAGAGGTACCACTGTATATTAGACAACCCAAACGCAGATGTATACTTAATTACCATTATGAAGGTTTGTAAATTAACTTGCAACAAACCCCCAGCAGTTAATATTTCTGGTTTATTAGCACGTCGCATTACCATAACCAAAGCATTTCGCAATTTTGGCTGTGATTTAATCCACCATTTAGATTTGTAAACTTCGTGTGTTATTTTCACACTCTAAAAGTAATTTTTGTTATCGAAAATAACTGAACTGTGGACTTACCTCATCGGATAGCATGGTTCCAAAAGCACAAAAATATAATAGCTGAATAAGGTAATAAGACATCACCATTACGAAAAGCAGTTTTAATGTATTATCGGTATTGCTAAAATAGAATTTATATTAAAAGTTATACTCACCAGGTGATGCTTACCTGGAGGTTATAACAATCAAAGAAAAGCACATGCCAAACATATTCGACAAAAACAGTATTAATAATGGCATTCTGTAAACGTCTTTCATTATATTAATACATCTGCAAAAAATACAAATGTTTAACGGAATTTAATTAAAAATTTTAAACGAAATCTTACTGTAAAATTAAATTGTGGTGATCAATCAATTCTTTTATTTGGTCTATTGCTTCCTTATCAGTACCATACACGTTCGGTTTTACCATTAAATTTGGAAAATGCCTTTTCAGCAATCTCAATTCACAGATTATGTTAGCGTTCAATGATATAAAAAAAAAGTCAAAAGAAACTAGTATTGGAATGAGTATTAGTACCTGAATAATTTCGTACACATAACAAATTTTAATGCTGAAAAGTCGAGAACAACTTGAAATCCAGGGAAGTGCACTAAATTCAGAAAAAAATAGTGGTTTTGTTAGGTTAGGTTAGGATAAATGATTTTGCAAAATTAAATATTTTTTCATTTTCCTCTTCTTGCTCCAAATAGAGAAAATTTGGTTTCCAAAACTTGTTGGTATTGTTAAGAAGTAATTTAAGCTCCACTTTGTTAACAAAGAAAAAACACATTTTTGTGGTGATCTAAAACGAGAAAGGAAGATTAAAATATTTTTAAAATTTTAATACTAACAAACCTGAGTAACTGCTACAACAATCAATACTTCCATGATGGAACTGATCCCTCGGTAGGTTGAAGCCAAAATAAAATAAGAATCGATGAACGCAATTATTGTTACTGCAACATTAAATTTTTCATAAACACCATAAATTAACGTATTAAGGAATGGATTAAAGCCCATATATGTCATAAGTTTGAAAGTTTGTCGTATTAACGGTCTAAAAATCATCTTGTGCATGTAATCAACTTCTTATTCCATAATTTTTTGTTACTGAAAATAATTCTTTTTTTACAATAGTAATTTAGTAAACCTCGATTTCTTTAGAAATATTTACAAAAATGAAATAAATGAATCAGCACAATTCAAGATTATTTTCCTCAATCTACCTCTTGTACCCCCTTTTATTTAGTTTTTGAAATAGGAGTGGTGGTTTTTAATTATTTCAGACGCTTTCAAAGGACATGAACACAGCACATTTCACGATTATTGTCATTTCATGCCAGCGTAGTAATGATGTACATCAATTTAGAAACTAAACTTCTAGCAAATTGTGCAATTAAATTAATATGTTTTAAAAATAGATCCATACTTTACAAACTCCTTGCATGCAGTAAATTAGAATTGAAAATATTTAAGGGTTGATTAATTGACTTAAAAATACTCCAATACTTTTGAATCAAATTATTTATCCAAAAATTAAAGTTTTCAGAAAATAAATAGGTAGAAACATTTAGTGGTGAAGTAGTGTATATTATACACTTAAATGCCCTGTATAGGGCTGTCAATTACATTTAGGGGTCACAATGCAAAAATTTTGACCCCCTCCTTTAATTGTGACAAATTAAAAGGCATTACCGAGGGGTTACCCGCTGATGAAGTTTTTTGTACACATCTCATGAAGCACATGATATTTCATGTGAAGTACATGTAGTGCTTATGAAATACATAAAGTACTTGTGAAGTACACGAAGTACTGGCGGTCATTACTTTACTAATTAAAAGGTTTGGTAGTTGCTAGTTTAATAGTAATCAATTAATTAAATTAAACTTTGATTTCTTTAGTTAATTTGGTAATTATTTTTAGTTCATTTGTTAGAATATCATGGAGGTTTGGTAACTCAATAAAAAGCTTTAGTAATTCATTATTTTGTAGTGATTAACTAATTACATTCAAGTGAAAATAACGCGCTTGTCTCGGTTTTACAAAGACGGCTCCAAAATCCAATAATACAATTTAAACTATCTTCTTATGCCCGATTTCTTCAACTATAGTTATCTATCAGTTAAAATACATTAAAGTTAAATTACCGAAATTACCAATGAGGTGTTTGATTTGTTTTTGTTTTGTTGTGTGCTTGGTTATTTCTTTGTTGCCTCATTGGATGGGATTGGATAAGGTGCATATCATCAGCCCTCTTCCATTGCAAATTTTTAATTCCAAAAAGTTTAAATCTATTGTGCATTCTTTATTTTGATTGGACCTATTTTGTTTTGAATTATTTAGAAAATTAGTTTCGGGTTGGGGAGGAACACCTCCAGTGCACACATTTTGAAATGAAGAACATTGCAGAACATGCAAAATCCCCAGACCGAGTAGTTTACTTTTCATCAAAAGTAAACTAAAAATCTCCATTTCAAAGGCACTGGAGGGTGTTCCACACCCCAGACCCCCGGTTTAAATAATTTATTTTTTTAAAGTGAATTAAATATTTAAGCATATCCCAAATTTTTTATAATTAAATAACTATGAACAAGTAAAAGTGTTTAATTCATAATCTGACAATTAATTATTAACTACATAATTATAAATTCCGTACTCCCTGGGAGGTAGATCTCTGCAACAGGAGATCTTCAGTTTACTTCGAATAAAAAATAAACTGCTCAATCCGGGAGGTCTAGAGTGTGTGAAACACCCTCCAATGCCTTTGCAATGGGGATCTTCAGTTTACCTCTAATAAAAAATAAACTACTCAATCCGGGGGGTCTGGGGGGTGTGGAACACCTTCCAGTGCACAAATTTTGAAATAAGGAACATTGCAGAACATGCAGAACTCCCAGACCGAGTAGTTTACTTTTTATTAAAAGTAAACTGAAAATCTCTCGGTGCAGAAGCACTGGAGGGTATTCCACGCACGATCTCCTATTGCAAAGGCACTGGAGGGTGTTTCACACCCCCAGACCCCCCGGTTTAAATAATTTATTTTTATTAAAAGTGAATTAAATATTTAAGCATATCCCAAATTTTTTATAATTAAATAACTATGAACAAGTAAAAGTGTTTAATTCATAATCTGGCAATTAATCATTAACTGCATAATTATAAATTCCGTACCCCCTGGGAGGTAGATCTCTGCAACAGGAGATCTTCAGTTTACTTCGAATAAGAAATAAACTGCTCAATCCGGGAGGTCTAGAGTGTGTGAAACACCCTCCAATGGCTTTGCAATGGGGATCTTCAGTTTACCTCTAATAAAAAATAAACTACTCGATCCGGGGGGTCTGGGGGGTGTGGAACACCCTCCAGTGCACAAATTTTGAAATGAGGAACATTGCAGAACATCCAGAACTCCCAGACCAAGTAGTTTACTTTTTATCAGAAGTAAACTGAAAATCTCCCGTTGGAGAGGTACTGGAGGGTGTTCCACACTCCCCAGACATTTATTAGATTTATATATTTTATATTTATAGATTTTTATTAAAAGTGAATTAAATATTTAAGCATATCTCAAGTTTATTAAAATTAGCTATGGCCAAGTAAATGTGTTTAATTCGTAATCCGACAGTTAATTATAATCTGCGTAATTATAAATTTCGTACCCCTTGGGAGGCAGATCTCTGCAACGGAAGATCTTCAGTTTACCTCTGATAAAAAATAAACTACTCGATCCGGAGAGTGTGGGGGATGTGGACACCCTTCAGTGCTCAAATTTTGGAATCTTGATAAATAATTAGATGAAGTACCGTGAATTAATGAATTATATAAAGTACGAAGAATAATGGAGAATTATGATGAAGTACGTGAAGTCTGAAGTTAATTGTACACGATTTCCTCCAGCGGTTGACCCCCTCGGGCATTACTAAATTTAAATATCTGCGATTGAAAAAAAAATTTAGTAATTTTATGAAATTTGTTTTAATAATAACTTAAAGGCGGTATGATCCACGAAATTAAAATTATGCTTGGCATTGTGGCCAATACGCCACTTAGAATGACAAACAAAGAGATACTTGTTGCTGTTGCCCGAAAAGATCATCTGTACCCCAATTCTCCTTTTGCACTTTCTTGTATACTCGTTATAATATTGTTCAACTCTTCTTCCATGTCGTCACACTTTCTTCTCTTTTTCATCTCTTCTTCGCCGCGCTTTTCGTATCGTATCCTTGTCTCATCTTTTTTCAATTTTTCGATTGCCACTCTTTTCTTCTTATTTACTATCTTATTTTTGTATTTTGTCTTTATTCTTTTTATCTTTGCTATCAGCAGATAGTGGTCAGAGTCTGCATTTGCCCCTCTGAAAGTTCTCACATCATTCATTTTCATTTAATCTTTTTTGGAAAGTAGCACATGATCTATTTGGTTGCCATCTTCCCCTGCCTCCACCATGCCACACCCACGTTATTTTGGGTATTTTCTTATGACTGTACATTGTACTGCAGATTTTGGTGTTTGTCGCTTCTGCTAGGTAGCATAATCTCTCTCGTTTTCACGCGTTTTTCGTGTATTGTTTGTGTACCTGCAACAGCTCTTATGTGCTTTTTTTACCAATTTTAGCGTTGAAATCTCTTAATATGATCATTATGTCTTGTCTAGGTATTGTTTCATAGAAAATTTCTAAGTTGTTGTAAAATTCTTCTTTTTGATGTTCGCTACTGTCTTCCGTTGGTGCGTACACATTTACAATTGACACATTTGTTTTGGCTTCCAGTCTTACATATGACATCCTTCCATTTATTGCTTTAAACAACATTATTTTCCCTACTCTTTTCTATAAAAAAACCATTACCGTATTTTCTTTGCTTCTGTTCGCCTGCATATAGCATTGTGCATTTATCTTTTCTTATTCATCTCACCTCCTGAAGAGCCATTATTTTAACCCCGTATCTTATCATCTCATTGCCGCTTCATCCATTTTACCGGGTTTCAACAGCGTCTTTACATTCCACGTTCCGATCTTTGTTATAGAACTCTTGATTTTTATCCGTCGCCGAACCCTTTTTGCCTTTTTCTCTACTTCTAACTCTTCTGTCCTTTTACATTGCTTTGTCGTCATCTGTGTCTCTTCTTTTCTGTTTGGAGCTTCCCTCTGAGTCATTTCGGTTGCTTCATCTTTAACAATTAGTTTTTTGTTGGCCCAGGAGTTCTCTCCTCTATTGCCAGTTCAGCCCTTTCAATGTTCCATGCGTACAGCTCTCCTTCTATTACCAGCTTTCTGTATCCAACCTTCACTTTTTTTTATACTTTCTGATTTCTTCTTTTACGCGCTATAAGATGTTATTTTGTACTGTTTTTCTTTATGTGTCAGATCGTTTTCTATGTAGATTCTAGTCCCTTTAGCTTATGCTTAATCACCATTACTTCCATCTTTTGGTTTAGATTCCTTAGCTTGGCCACTATTACCTCTCTGTCTGTCATTCCTTCTTATCTTGAAGGTTTCTGTTACCTCCACATTTGCTGTTAATTTTCCTTTATGAACTCTTTTACTCTTACTCTGGACGACAGTACTCTACTCTGGATTTCCTTTATAATAATGTTGTACCTCTTTTTTCCTTCTCGCCCTTCTCCAGTTGTTTCTCAAGCTCCTCCATTGCATTTAGCATATCTTTTATCTCCCCACTTTCTTTTCTGATTTCCTCAAAACCGACTCTTACTGTTATTACCAGATTTACCATCATTTCCTTGAGCTCATCTATTATTCCAGCCCGGCTCGTTACCTCTTTTTTCTTAATTGGTGATTTGGGTGTTAATTTACTTCTTTGGAATATTTCTCCTTCTTTTTTATCTATGTTTCCCTCCTCTCTTTCTTTTAATATAATCTCTTTATACCTTCTGCAATATATTCTTGCGTTAATACAAGAACCCGAATCAACTTCTAGGAGGTTGCCGCACTACACTTTTTCCACCTTAAAGGATACTTATCAACTTAACCTCAAAAATCTTTTCTGTCTTCTTATTTCCCTTTCTGAATCCGTATTTCAACTCCACTTTTCAAGATTCGATGTCTTTCAACCTCCAAATATATCATCCAGATCAACCTAAGCCTCCTCAATTCAGCAAAAATCGCTAATTATTCAGATTTATTTTATGAACCCAGTCTCGCCAAAAATCGACCTAAATTAAGAGAAAGAATTTAAATGTGTTTTAAAATCTTTAGCAATAATAATAGCTCAGACAAAATCACCGTTTTCCGCCATACTTTTATCCCCATCTTTATGAGGTCCTCCGTAACTCCTTCGCACCATCTTAGTCTTCCACTGGTTTTTTTGGTCTTCCACTGGGTCGTTCTTCATTTGGTTTCCTTAAAATTATAGATCGTGTTATTTCTTCATTATTGACTCTCACTACGTAACCCCATCATCTTATTCTTTGAGCCTTGATGTACTTCACGATGTCTTCACAGTCCATTTCGTCAAGAATTTTAGCGTTGGTTTTAATTCGGTATTCTCTATTGAGACGTTTAAAGTTCAAAATTGTTCTCAACACTTTTCTCTCAAACACTCGGGATTCTTCATCTTCTTTTTGTCTTTCTCTCAGATTTTCTTAACTTTCTCTGATCTGTTTTCGAGTGTTCCGTTTTCATTCTTTTGCTTCCTATAGTGTGGGTTTTTGGTTTTTTTAATTTGTTTATAAAAATTCCTTACATTAATATTCACATTACATTTCTCTTCTATTTCTCTAATTTTCTCGTCAATCCATTCATTATATAGTATGTAAGCTATCGTTCGTCTTCTTCTGTACTCTTTCAAGTGTTTTTGTTTTTTGGTTCATAACCATGTAATTCTTATTTCTTTCTTTATTTTATTCATTTTTTCACATTCCTCTTCCCTTTATAACTTAGTATTTCTTTTGAACTTCCAGCAATACTGTGCCACATTGTATTTATGTTTTTATCATCACCTTTATTTTGTAATTTTTTTTAACCCTGTCTTTATATTCTCTTTTTTTTGGTTCATTGTTAAGTTGATCAGTTGTAGCTTGTCTTCTTGTTACTAGCACATGAACGATTTCAGGCCACATCCATGCAATTTTTTGGAATCTTCCATGTTCAAATTTTGTGCTACTAATAATCATATCTAGTGAAGCCGTCAAGCAACAATCTATTTCCATTGTCAATTGTTATCATATGGACTGTGTGCTTACCACACTAAATAACAGTTCCAAGTCGTAGCAGAATAGTTCTTTCTCATCTTCTCCACTTTATTCCGTCGGTGCGTAAACATTAATTATTGATAGATGGCATTCACCACCTTAACGTTCACCTGCATCTTATTGTTTAAGAATTCCTTAAACTTTCTAGGGGTTAAATTCCAGTAATTTGTTAGGTTTTTTATAATTGTGTGTTTTCTCCTTTTTTCTTTGTCTTATTTTTCTAGTTGTTCCTCCAGAAGGACTATTTTCTCATCTTGTTTGTTGCCTTCATTTCCAAATTCCCAGCCACCTGCTCATTACAAGGATCTTAACATTCTAGTGTGCTTCCATCGTATTCAGCTTTTCTTTTATTTCTATATTTACTTTATTACCTTTCTTTACCATTGTTGCCAATCCCGCCATCATCTCTTTTAGTTTTTCTTGATTTGTTGACTTCCTCAACTACTCTGTTTGGTGATTTGGGTGTTTTTTTACTTCTTCGGAATACCACTTCTTCTTCTCTACTAGAGTTTAATGCTTTTCTTTCTCTTTTAAGGTATTCTTTTATCGATGTTACGCTGTTTGCTCTTTCCTATTGAACCCAATATAACTCATTAGTCTATGCTCGGTTGCAGTTATGCAGCCCAAGTTGTTCCATAAAAAGTTTTATTTTAATTACTATAACCTCTGAACTTTAAAGCACATCAGTTGTCAGCGTCAATGCGGGAGCCCAGGTCAACCTCTCAAAAGCACTAGCACTACTAACAGCACTTCAAAAACAATCGAGCAACCTAACCTCAAATCCTCCTGGTTTTCTTATAACTTCCCTTTTCGCGTTTGTAGTTGCCATTTCTACAACTCTTTTCTGTACCACCTGTACTTCGTTTCGTGTTTAGATCTATCTCTTTATTTTCTCTAATTTTTAAAAAATATCCATCACAAAATTTGTACACACCATGCAGAACCGCACTTATTCTTTATTATGACGTAATATTACGCAATAATGCACTTATGGGAATATCGTAATTTTCAAATTTAAATTTTGGGCTTAATAAACGACCCACCGAAATCTTCCTCACCTTAAAAGTCTTGTATTTTTGTGCTCTTTCGTTCTTGGGAGAATATTTTACAGGAAAAAGTGTACTTACGAGCAAGATTAATTAACTCTTGGCCAATTTTCTTTTATTTTGAAAACAAAAAAAATGTAGTTGGTTTTTAGAATTTTATTTAATTCATAAATAAATTAAACTCAATTTATAAATTTTCAACTAATCGAATCAGCAAAAATGTGAAAACAACATCAACAAGAATAAAGCTTCAAATGGAAAAAAATGTTTCAAAAACTTCTTGTCTTAATAGTAGATACAGTGATATATTGCATAGTAGTCCGGCTAATCGGTTCTACCAATAAGGAAGATGCATAATTTTTTTTATAGCGTAGTTAGATCAAAAATGTCTCAAGATACTGATTAATACTATTTATTTTATTTATTCTCGTTTCGATATTAATTTAAAAATACTTAAAAATCTATCCATTTGAATAGCAGAAAACGACCGCACAAGTCGCTATTTGCTAGTGACGTCACACGGCTTAGTAACCTTAGTAACTTGAAACACGGCTAGTTGTTTTGTGCTTGAAAGTTGAAGTTTGTAAGTATTAAAAGCTGTTATTATTAAGAAAGCCAACAAGAAGACGAGTTATAAGTATTGTATTCAAGGGGTCAACCGCTAGAGGAAATCGTGTACAATTAACTTCACACTTCACGCACTTCATCATAATTCTCCATACTTCTTCGTATTTCATATAATTCAGCAGTAATTCACGGTACTTCACCTAATTAATCGATACTTCATTGTATTTCACGTACTTAATCGGTATTTCAGTAACTTACCGAGATTTCAAAATTAGAGCACTGGAGGATGATCCACACCGCCGGATCGAGTAGTTTATTTTTTATCAGAAGTAAACTTAAGATTTCCCGTTGCAGAGGTACTGGAAAGTGTTCCACACCCCCCAGACCCCCCGGATTGAGTGGTTTAGTTTATATTTTGTTGCAGAGATCTGCCTCCCAGGGGTACGGAATTTATAATTACGCAGTTTATGATTAATTGTCAGATTATCAATTAAACACATTTACTTGGCCATAGCTAATTTTAAAAAACCTGGGATATGCTTAAATATTTAATTCACTTTTAATAAATATAAATTAATTAAACCGAGGATCTGGAAGTCGTGGAACACCCTTCAGTGTCTCTGCAACGGGAGATCTTGAGTTTACTTCTGATAAAAAGTAAAATACTCGGTCTGGGGGTTCTACATGTTCTGCAATGTTCTTCATTCAAAATTAGTTACATAACAGACCCCGGATTAAGTAGTTTATTTGTATCAGAAGTAAACTGAAGATTTCCAGTTGCAGAAGCACTGGAAGGTGTTCTATACCCCCAAGACACCCCGGATTAAGCAGATTGTTCTTTATATTGATGCAGAGATTTGCTTCCCCAAACTTGGGATATGCTTAAATATTTAATTCACTTTTAATAAAAATAAATTATTTAAACCATCTAGAGTGTGGAACATCCTCCAGTGCCTCTGCAACGGAGATCTTAGTTTACTTTTGATAAAAATAAACTACTTTAATCCAGGGGTCTGGGGTGGAACACCCTCCAGTGCCCAAGTATGAAGAGATCTACAGTTTACTTCTGATAAAAAATAAACTAATTAATCCGGGGGGTTCAGGAGGTGTGAAACACTCTTCAGTACCCAAATATTACAATGCAGGCAAACATATTAAAGATTTGAAAATTTAGTAGAAACTTTTCGCTACCGTTTTAGTTTTCTAAAAAAAATTATGAGATATTTGAAGGGTGGGCAACAAAAAAGGGTAAAGCGAAAATAAATTATGTACAATCATGCACAAACGATTATTAAGATTATTTTCAAAATTGAGAAGATAGAGCTAGCAGGTCTCAGACAACTAATTTTCTAAATCATTCAAAACAAAAGTCCAACCTGAAAATAAAGAATGCACAATAGATTTATTATTATAAATCGGTTTTGAACGTCTTACGATTGCCGATACCTATAAAGAAACGGGCTTTCCCTACGTTAGGATACAACAAATCTTTACGAAGAGGGCACTCCAGCAATTAAACCTCAAAGATGTTTGCAAGACATTTGTAGAGATTTTAGTTTCAAACGGAGACGGATACAGTGAACTCTACCCGATGCGAACTAATTCTAATTCATTCAAAGTCCAACAACCATAAAGACGTGCAAACAATAGATTTAGACTTTTTTAAATTAAAAATTTTTAATGAAAAGGGCTGCTGATATGCACAGTATCCAATCCCATCCAATCAGACCACAACCAAATAACCAAACACACAACAAAACTAAAACAAATCAAACACCTTATTGGTAATTTCGTCAATTTAACTTTAATGTATTTGAACTGAGAGTTAACTATAGTTAAAGAAATCGGGCACAAGAAGATAGTTTAAATTGTATTATTACATTTTGTGCCGCATCTGTAAAACCGGAACAAGCGCGTTATTTTCGCTTTAATGTAATTAATTAATCACGGCAAAATAATGAATTATCAAAGCTTTTTATTCAACTACCAAACCTCCATTATATTCAAACAATTGAGCTAAAAATATTAGAAAATTAGCTAAATAAATCTAAGTTTAATTTAATTAATTAATTACTATTAAACTAGCAACTACCTAAACTTTTAACTAGTAATATAATGACCGCCAAAGGTCTATTCAGCGTTTAAGATAAAAAAATGTTAAGAAAATCTACTGATGTAAGTTAATTTGCTATCAAATAATTATTATTGAATACACGTGTCTTAGCTATGATACACATTGACCGTAGCGCATGCGCATAAGCTAGGTTCAACTTCATGTAATTCACCAAATATTTACTAGCTTCATGATACTTCACTTGTACTTCAATATACTTATTTTAGGTACTTTAGACGTACTTCATGTGTTTTACCAGTACTTCATGTACTTCACAAGTACTTCATGTACTTCATGAGATGTGTACAAAAAACTTCACCACCGATTAGCCCCTCGATTGTATTGTTCCGAAATGTAAGAGCATTATAGAGCCGTATGACGTCAAACCAATGGCGATGCGTTTATGGTCACATGTTTTATTTTAAATTATTATTCTCTCTTTTCTTGATGCCTATCCGCTTCGGATGTTGGAGATCATCATGGCAATTCTCACTTTATCTACTGATAAATTATTATTGAATTTTAAAATCGATTATTTATAACAAAATACAATAAATAGAAGTTATTTTTACTGATTTGACATTTAATATATTGAATTAATCGGAAAATGCTGTTTTAACTAAATTTATTTATTCATGCGTGTTCCCTATTATAATAATTTTAATATTGTGGTACATAGTATTATGTGTAACGGAATATTATAGGCCAGTCAGTAGAGAATCGAAATAAGGTGGTATGTTGCAAACGGTGGTGTAGAAGATTTTATTTTTTTAACTTGTATAAATAGGTACAAGCATGTGAAAAACAAAAATGCTAACACGGGCGACCTCGGGAGAACTTTTGGCAGCCAAAGAACTTCAAAATTTTAGGACTTTTTTTAGTTTTTTGCATATAACTCCTAAACCGTGGATCCTATCAAAACATTTCTGGTTTAACAAATTAAAGAGCGTTAAATTCTGCGTCGAATAAGTATCACAACTTAATAATTTGGTCAAGTGGTATGGTCGAAAACTACAGCCAAAAAACGATAATTTTTTCTAATTTTGTCAAAAACTGAGATTTAGTAATACGTAAGTGCGCGTCTGGCATCGATCGCGCTGCACTAAATTCGTTGTAACTTTTAAACTAATTAATGAAATTGAGCATTCAAAAGCTCAAATAAAAGAAGAAACATGTAGCTATTGGACTATTATATTTTCTAATATAAAAATGATTGTATATAAGAGTAGTAAATGTATATAGTTGGAACATACGGAGATATCCGATAAAATCGCGAAGAGCTCTACCATTTCTACAATTTTAAAATAAAGATCTGAAATTTTCATAAATTACTCTAGAAGTAATGTATAAAATATCCGATAAGTAAAAAAATCTCAAAAATTTAGTATTGAAGATGTATACTTCAAAATTTCAAAATTTTGGGTAAGTAATAAAATCTGAAATTGTATCCTAACTTTAACCAATATTACTCTTGCTTAAATCGTGATATTGGATTTCTACAGGTACGATTTTAAAGCTTGAAATGTGTACTTTAAGATGCTATAAGAGGATTTAGGTTAAAAGTAAATCAACCCTTTTATTTTACAGAAATAAAATAAATTTTGCTCAAAATTCGTTAAATTAGAGGTACGTTAAACGTTAATAACTTTTATAAAAATTTATTTAACCTACCTAACTAGCATATATTATTAATAGGACTTAAAAATAAGTGAATTTAGTGTAAAAAATTTTAGAATATATAATAATAGCTTTTAGCGATTTTATCGGATATCTCCGTATGTTCCAATTATATACATATACTACTCTTATATACATTCATTTTTTATTTGAAAATATAATAATCCAATAGCTACATGTTTCTTCTTTCATTTGAGCTTTTGAATGCTCAATTTCATTAATTAGTTTAAAAGTTACAACGAATTTAGTGCAGCGCGATCGATGCCGGACGCGCACTCACATATAACGTATATCTCAGTTTTGACAAAATTAGAAAAATCGTCGTTTTTACCGTAGTTTTCGACCATACCACTTGACCAAATTATTAAGTTGTGGTATCATTCGACGCAGAATTTAATCTTTAATTAGTTAAACCACAAATGTTTTGATAGATCCACGGTTTAGGAGTTATATGCAAAAACTAAAAAGTCCTAAAATTTTGAAGTTCTTTGTGCAAAAGTTCTCCGAGGTCGCCGTGTTAGCATTTTTGTTTTCAATGCTTGTACCTATTTATACAAGTTAAAAAAATAAAATCTTCTACACCACCGTTTGCAACATACAATTCCTTTACTGACTGGCCTATTACTAGAATTGTTCTAATTTTGCTTATGTGGATTGCATTAGCTCTTAATTTTAATTAAGAATCTTCATAAACTACTTGTATGAAGGTAAAAAACGAAAACGTGCTTCTCAGAATCTGAAAAAACAATAGTATTTAGTTTCTGTAATTATTAATACAAATAAAACATAAAAATTAAAAACTTCTCCACTAATGGCTACTAATTAAGTGTTTTTGTGCTACAAGTGATCAAAATTTCGTACAGATTTGCTTAACAAATAGAAATTAGTCTCATTATGAATACGGATCTGCACAATGTTGCAGTGTAGCGTGTGTAGCGCGGTGTGACCAAATATGAGGATTGCATACAGTGCAAAAATGAAATGTAAGGCAAATGTTCTTATTGCGTGCATCAACATGCCAAAATTGTTTCATCAAGTTGCAGAAAAGCGAAAACTTCAAAAATATGGCAAAGCACTAGACAAAGTAATAAAATAATATTAAACTACGCAACGGAAAAATTTAAAAATCTTTAGGACCAAAAATAGATCTTTTCATAACTTCTTGACAAACTAATGAGACAGACTACTCACTATGAAAGCTACTAAGAAGTTACGACAATCAACAACTTTTGTACCACCGATTAGAAAATGGACAGAAACTGGGCAAGAAGTGACCATGAGAAAGCAAACGTTTTTGCTGCACACTTGATTAGTTTTCAATCGTTTTCTGCCGTTAGCCGTTATAAACAGTTAGAGACACCTCAATCCGAATACAAAATTAAACCAAATTGTATACAAGATCAAGAAAACGCCGCGATATGACCTCAACACTGAAAGAGTCCTGAAGGACGTATCCGAAAAAAGTTTAATCTTTATCACCTATGTTTGCAATGCCGCCCTCCGAAAGATGGCACAGATAATTTTGATGCCTAAACCAGGTAAACCACCTCAAGAATCTGCCTCTTGCCCATTTTTCTTAAGTTATTTAATAGAATGTTGCTCCTATGGATTCAATCAATACTAATAAAAGAGAACTTAAAATCGGAATATTGGTTTGATTCGGGCAATTGAATTCTACCATTCAACAAGTTCACTTGTGGCCGAAGCATTGCATGCAAGTCAAGTTAAATATTGTTGGAAAAGTTCGTAACTAGAGACGTTCGTAACCCGAAGTACAACTGTATTTTAAACAAGCCAAAAGTAGGTAGTAAATTAATTACCATTGTGTAGGTTGGTAAGTCAACTTGCAACAAACCCCAGCAGTTAATATTTCTGGTTTATTAGCACGCCGCATTACCATAATCAAAGCGTTTCGCAGTTTTGGCTGTGATTTAATCCACCATTTAGATTTGTAAACTTCGATCTGTTTGCTTAAATATTTTGTTTACGTTTTATCAAATAGACAAATTGTTGGTTTCAAACAAAAATGTGAGTATGCTAATAAGTAATTTAATCTCTACTTTGTTAACAAAGAAAAACATCATTTTAATGGTCACCTAAAACAAGACAAGCTACTTATTTATTTTATTATTGGAATAAAATAATTTTTTGAAATTTTAATAACAAACCTGAGTAACTGCTATAGCAAGTAATACTTCCATGATAGAATTGATCCCTCGGTAGGTTAAAGCCAAAGTAAAATTAGCATCAATGAATGCAATTATTGTAATTGCGACATTAAATTTTTCATAAACACCATAAATTAACGTGTCAAAAAATGGATTCAAGCCCATTAGTGTTATAAGTTTAAGAGTTTGTCGTATTAACGGTCTAAAAGTCATCTTTTGCAAATAAGGTACTTCTTATGCCTTTATTTTTCGTTACTGAAAATTATATTCTTATTTTACAATAATAATACAAAAATACAAACCCAATTTTTTTTTACAAATATTTACAAAAGAGCAATGAATGAATTACCACAATTTAAGATCTGCTTCAATGTACCTCCTGCACCCCCTTTTGTTTAATTTTGGTGTTGGAGTAGTGGTGTTTAACTATTGCTAACACTGTTAGAAGAAGTGAACACAACACACTGCACAATTATTGTCATTTGATGCCAGCGTAGTTATACTGTAAATCGATTTTGAAACTAAACTTGTAGCAAATTGTGCTATTAAATTAATACGTTTCAAAAATAGATCCTGTTTTAAAGTTTACAAACTACTTGCATGCAGTAAATTAGAATGTAATTATATTGAAGAGTTAAATTAACTTAAAAAGTATCGCAATACTTTCAAATTCAAGTAGGTATTTAATCAAAAATTAAAATTTTTAAAAAATAAATAGGTATAAACTTTTTTGAAAAGCGTACATAATTTAAGAGTCACGATGCACAAATTTTTACCTTTTCCTCCTAGTGCTGACATATTAAACGGTATTAAGAAATTTAAATGGTTGCGATTGTAAAAAAAATTAAATAAAGTGTGGTTAATTTCAGAAATAAACTTTACAACATTGTCTAAAATACGTACAGTCAAAAACGTCACTTTTTAATTACAATATTGCATGAGTAGAATTCAAAGTGATATAAAGAGCTTCAAACTTAAAATATGAATTTCAAATTAATATTGTGAACGTAAAATTAAATTTGTATTGTTAATGGAAGCCGTTTGCAAAAATAAAATTTGAAAGGTACAGAATTTACATTTGAATAATTTATTATTACTATTGAACTGTATTAAAAATCATAAATTTGGTATTGTTAAGAAAACAAAGCGTAAGATTGCTTATTAAAATAAAAATTTTTACTTGCAAGGACTAGGATCACACCAGACCCGTACCAACTTTGTTTTTATTACTTATTGATTTAATTCAGTATTAATTAGTTTTCGTTCTGGAAAACTTCAAAGTGCTATAAAAGCTCTACTTATCAATCTGATAAACATGAAGTTTGAATTTATTATCAGTTGAGACTGGGGATGCTCCACACCCAGACCCCGGTCTTACAACTTTGGTTTATTAATGGAATATTAGTTACTTAAGTGTGACTTGTTAAAGTTAGGATTAATTAGTTTTCTACAGATTTTTTCTAGATTGATTATGCTGATTATCCTTCAATTTATTACTAATAACAAATAAACTGCACAAACCGGGGTCTGGGGTGTGGAACACCCTCCAGTGCCTACTGCTGAAAGGCAAAACATTCAATGTTTACAGATTATAAAATGGTTTATTACAGCGGTTTAGGTTTTCTTGAGACCGATGACATATTATACTAGGGGAATTCATAATCACCCCCTGATTCTTGGTCTTTGCTTTATATTTTTGTGCTAAAACTTTCACCATCATCGCTTAATACTGATAACCATAAGTTTGCAAATTTATCTATCACAGTTTGAGTGTACCTAGGGGTGCTCCACACCCCAGCCCTCGTTAGACAACTTTGGTTTATAATTTGGCCTAATTGGAATATTAGTTACTTGAGTGTGACAGGGATCGCATCCAGCTCCTACCAATTTGTTTAATATTTTTTGATTATTAATTCCCCAGTATAATATTTTATCGTTCTCAAGAAAACCAAAGCGCTATAATAAGCTCTACTTATAATCTGTAAACATTGAATGTTTTACTTTTCAGTGAGGCACTGGAGGATGTTTCACATCCCCAGACCCCCGGTCACTACAACTTTGGCTTATTAGGATATTAGTTACTTGAGTGTGACTTGTTAAAGTTAGGATTAATTAGTTTTCGATTCTTGGTCACTACTTTATATTTTTGTGCTAAAAACTTTCACCATTATCGGTTAATACTGATAACCATAAGTTTGCAAATTTATCTATTACAGTTTGAGTATACCTGGGGTGCTCCACACCCCCCAGACCCCGGTCTCGACAACTTTGGTTTATAATTTGCGTTAATTGGAATATTAGTTACTTGAGTGTGACTTGTTAAAGTTAGGATTAATTAGTTTTTTTAGAGATTTTTTCTAGATTGGTTATGCTGTTGTCTTCAATTTATTACTAATAACAAATAAACTGCACAAACCGGGGGTCTGGGGTGTGGAACACCCTCCAGTGCCTCACTGCTGAAAGGTAAAACATTCAAGGTTTACAGATTATGAGTAGGGTTTATTACAGCGGTTTGGTTTTCTTGAGAACGATGACATAAATTATACTGGGGGGAATTCATAATCCCCCTCTCACTCGATTCTTGGTCACTACTTTATATTTTTGTGCTAAAAACTTTCACCATTATCGGTTAATACTGATAACCATAAGTTTGCAAATTTATCTATTACAGTTTGAGTATACCTGGGGTGCTCACACGCCCCAGACCCCGGTCTAGACAACTTTGATTTATAATTTGGCCTAATTGGAATATTAGTTACTTGAGTGTGACTTGTTAAAGTTAGGATTTATTAGTTTTTAGAGATTTTTTAAATCGGTTATGCTGATGTCTTCAATTTATTACTAATAAAAATAAACTGCACAAACCGGGGGTCTGGGGTGTGGAACACTCTCCAGCGCCTCACTGCTGAAAGGTAAACCATTCAAGGTTTACAGATTATGAGTAGGATTTATTACAGCGGTTTGGTTTTATGAGAACGATGACAGAAATTATACTGGGGAATTCATAATCCCCCTCTCACTCGATTCTTGGTCACTACTTTATATTTTTGTGCTAAAAACTTTTACCATTATCGGTTAATACTGATAACCATAAGTTTGCAAATTTATCTATTACAGTTTGAGTATACCTGGGGTGCTCCACACCCCCCAGACCCCGGTCTCGACAACTATAGTTTATAATTTGCGTTAATTGGAATATTACTTACTTGAGTGTGACTTGTTAAAGTTAGGATTAATTAATTTTTTAAAAAATTTTTCTAGATCGGTTATGCTGATGTCTTCAAGTTATTACTAATAAAATTTAAACTGCACAAACCGGGGGGTCTGGGTGGTGTGGGATACCTTTCAATGCCTCATTGCTGAAAGGCAAAACATTCTATATTTACAGATTATGAGTAGGATTTATTATAGCGCTTTGGTTTTCTTGAGAACAATGACATAGATTATACTGGGGGGAATTAATAATCAAATAAATGAAAAACAAATTGGCAGGAGCTGGATGCGATCCCTGTACTCTTCGCATATATTTTTATTTTTATGCAATCTTACGCACTTTCATTAACAACTTACCAAATTTATGTTAATTTTTATGCAGTTCATCAGCAATATATAATTATTCAATTTTTATTTTTTCAAGATTGGCAAAGAAGCGTACTCTTATACTTGCACCCGTTGAAGTCCAATATAAGACCTACACGCACATGAAAATGAATCAATTCAGTGAGGGGAAGTCGCTGGTCTCCTTGTCAGTTACTACCATCCGGCCGACCTTCAGAACGGAAATA
The DNA here is from genome assembly GCA_036346125.1 of Lycocerus yunnanus. Lineage (NCBI taxonomy): Eukaryota > Metazoa > Arthropoda > Insecta > Coleoptera > Cantharidae > Lycocerus > Lycocerus yunnanus. Next base: position 223,587 of record JARFIX010000157.1, on the reverse strand, counting down.
CCTAAATTCACCCAGCAGCGGTGAACATTTCTCTACGAAAAAGAGAGAGAAGTTTTTACTTACGAGTAATATTTTTCGGTAGAACAAATTGTTGCCTCTGAGTTTGCTTGTGCTTCGTACTCTGTTATTTTTCGGTTATCAAAGGTGTGATTTGAGGGTATTTCTTTAGTTAGCATGGAAATGATTGATGCACCTAGGCTATCGATAGATAAGATGAGGTCAACATCCGAGCGACAACAGATTGCACTAATCAGAGTATAGAGTTACCAAGGAAGTTATTGAAAGCGATGCTTTCAAACTGCGGTATTCTAGGCCTGCTTACCCTTTTACTCTCTCGTAAAAGCGGCTCTTTGACATTCGGTAAACACCGAGCGATTGTTTCCTAAATGCCGAATGTTTTCAGTACTCGCCGATTGGGGAGCACCTTGAACCAAACTTGCATGTTGCGAAAGGCGAGCACCGAGCACTGCTCGTTTGATAAATAAGAAGTAACCCATTCACATTAATCGGCATTCGGCAATTAGTCACTCGGTATTCACCGAATGTGCGGTACCACTTTAAGACAATAAAGCACTAACGGATTACAATTACTCTATATGAAAGTAAATATTTGCTTAATGATCGCGATCTCCTGTTCAGGAGGTTAAATGCAAAGCTAGATCATGCGTTAAGAAGGATATGGATATCAATTTCGACTACGGAGGCGAACATGTAGGGATGTTGTATGATTTTTTAAGTATTTTTTTTATAAACTTTAGGTGCTGGTAAACAGCATTGCATAAATAAAAGTTTAGGAGACTTTCAGTTTTTTAAACAAAATTTACAAAAAGTGATTTTTGAAACCAGGTTTTTAGCGCGAATGACCCGTGCAAAGAGTGGCGTTTTTAATCCGGTAACCAGACGGAAGTCGATGATGAGCAAACTCCAACCAATCGAAAAATAAACGTGTTGACTATCGAATTTATTCTTTGTTACAAAGGTAATGTGTAAAAAAATCAAAACTACACTTGTCCCGATAATCAATTCACCATACAATCTAACTTAAATCTTAATTTTAAGTCAACTTCTAAACCAAACCACGTAACTATGTTTTTTCCTTAAGATAACGAGTCTCTAATCTCCATATGGATATCAATTTCGACTACCGATGCGAACATGTAGGGATGTTGTATGAACTTTAAGTATTTTTTATAAACTTTAGGTGCTGGTAAACAGCATTGCATAAATCATAAGTTTAGAGACCTTCAGTTTCAAACAAAATTTATAAAAGTGATTTTTGAAACCAGGTTTTAGCGCGAATGACCCGTGAAAGAGTGGCGTTTTAATCCCGTAACCAGACGGAAGTCGATGATGAGCAAACTCAACCAATCGAAAAATAACGTAGACTATCGAATTTATCCTTTGTTAAAAGGTAATGTAAAAAATCAAAACTACATTATTATGATAACAATTCACCATAAATCTAACTTAAATCTTAATTTTAAGTAAACTTCTAAACCAACCCACGTAACTATGTTTTTTTAAGATAACATCTCTAATATCCATTATAAAAATCCAACCTTCAAACTTAATATATTAATGTAACAAATTTTAAAATCTTTATGGTACAAAACTTTGATTTCCGGGCCGATAGTCTACGAAATTGAACACGGATAATAATAATTGGCGTTTTGGAAATTATTACGAAATTAAAATTTTGTATGAAATCAAGTGCACTCTGAGGTAAGCATAATTCTAGCTTTGTTTAATAGTATTCTAAAGTCGAATTTCACATAAATGGACCAAAATCGCCGACCTTAACTACTAATATTATAAGGGCAACGGATAAACGTTACATAAACGATAATCGGTTCTACTGTATTTTAAATATTTAATAATTGATGACAAATAAAATCAGTAGTTGCAGAAGTCTCTATAATTGAAACTATCCCAGATCCAACATGAATGAATTTAAAACCGGAGGAGCCGATCTAAGGTCTGTAATTAAATGATAAATTATCAGGTTACAACTTGTTCTTGTGATAGTCACTGAACTGAGTAACTGAAGTTACTCTGTGAAATGGCAAGACGCAATTGGAAAAATGTGCGTTCCATCAATGCTGATAAAGCATGTGTTGAAAGTATTAAAATTTAAAACTCGAATTGTTATGCCACATTTGGAAAATTATTGAACTAAAATTAAAGAAATCTGTAATTACTTCAAAAACATTTTCGTGACTGTCATAGTTCATTTGCTAAGAATACTTCTGTATGTCATTCATTTAGCAGAGATTCGCCCATTTAAATAGTGTTGGTAATTATCCAGTGATTAAAAATAATTCGGGTGATAGTCTGTGCGAGCGGCCATTTTAGAAAATGGACGCCATCTTTAATTCTTATTGAAAATATACTGTATAGGCATGTGAGGTGTCATTTTACATGTATTTTAGGGTTCTAAGCACGTTTACAATATTATAAATATTTAAAAGTGGTTACTAATCATTATTTAGTAAGACAGATACGATTCAACAGCTTTAAAACCATCCAAAATGTATAAGAAATTTTGGTTTTATATTTTAAAAAATTTTGAAAACACAAAACACAAGCGTAAATGCCCATAGGAGATTAAATTCATTTCATATTGTTAAAAAGTGAACATATTTCTGCAGACTTTAGGGTTAAACTGGTTACCGTTAAAATTTTTTCATCATAGAATATTTTTATATTTACTATTATAAAAAAATCAGATGTCTTTAAACATTTCAAAACACATTATATTGATAAGGACGTCTTCTTTGTTTAAAATTTTTTTATCGTGTGTTATAAAAACCCATTTACTATTGAAATGCAAAATAATTTGATTTAGAAGTATTTTTGCTTAATCCATCTTTTTCTTTGAAAATTTGAGTTGATTTTTCACAGTTACACTACACCCAATCAGAGATTTGTATGTTTGCTTGGTACTAGAATATTTTTATGTAGTTACTAGAAGAAAGAACCAATCAGATGTGCGTTACATCTTCATAAACCTATATTGGCCGCATCTTAATTATCTCCTGGACGGACCGTTATTACTAACTATGCGTGACCCACAAGACCCCGGACAAACATGTTTTTTCTTTTCGCGAAAATCACTGAATTTTTCTGAAAAATAATCTAGTAATCCGATTTTAAGAACTATGGAAATCAGATAAACGGAAGATCAAAAAATTAAACCATCAGTTTGTGAGTTACAAAATGTCAAAAAGTCGCGCCGCAATTTTATCGTTATTTGAAGCTGGAAATCGATAATGTGAAATAGTTCAATGCTTAAAATTCCTAGACAAACCGCTTCCGACGCCATCAAACGATTCAAAGAACTTGGTAATTGAGACACTCGCCGGAATCGCAATATCATCAAACTTTGGATTCAAAGAAATCCGAGACTGTCGATGCAAAAGTGGGTTCGTAAAACCGAAATCACGCGAGAGTCGTTCGACGAATAGCTAAAATAAACTTAAGAAGAAGCCTTATAAGATGGAAAAGCCCAAATGCTAACTGATGAAAACAAGCGAGTACGACTTCAACGATGCCGTGCTCTTTTACATCACATCGTTGCTCAAAATGGGAAAATTTCGTTTTACCGATGAAAAATTTTTACTATTGAACAATTTTGGCAGTATTGGCAGAAGAAGCCCGGACCTTCTGCCATCGTTGTTCATCGTCAATACCCCAAGTCTGTAGGGTTTTGGGGAGCGGTATTTGTGCTACCGGTAAAACACCTTTAGTTTTTGTGGAAGAACAAGTTAAAATTAACAAGGAAATCTACCACCGGGATATTTTAGAAGCTGTAGTTCTCGTGGACCCAACAGCACTTTGGTGACCAACATTGGACCTTTCAAAAGACTCTGCACCTGAAACTACGTTTCCAAATTTTCCTGATTTTATCAGTTCCGTTGAATGGCCTCTATACTATACAGATCTCAACTCAATGAATTACGCATATGGTCAATTTTAGAGCCAACGCCTGTGCAAACCTCACAAAAGTTTGGAATCACTAAAACAATCTTTGCGTCAGGAATGGGACAAAATATCACTAGAAGAGGTACGAAAAACAGCTAAAATTTTATTCGACGTTTAAAGCTCTGTATCCACGCAAAAGGAAACTACTTTAAAATTTTATAACTTATGACGTACATAAGGTTGTTGTTAATTGTTATACATTTTTAAATTTTTGAATTGTTGCGTTTAAATAAGTTTTTTTTTAAACGTTTGTCCGAGTTCTTGTGGGTCACGCTGTATATACCATTCCGTAGACATATAAATATAATTATTATAAAAATAAGCTGAAGAAACTTGCTATGCATTACACGAATGCTAACTATTTTTTCACTTTTTTATTTCCTATTAAGAATTTCCATAAATTACTTGCATGAAGGTGAAAAATGAAGCGGAGCTTTTTAGAATCTGTAAAATAACGCATATAATTATTTATTTTCAATCTATAAAAATAAAGTAGAAAGTGTACCCACCAAAAAAGAAGACGCCAAGATCGAAGACTTGTCATATTTTGATCATTTTTAAAGTGGATTGTGAAAGATGAGAGTCTAATTAGCGTATAAAATAAATAAAATTTTGGAAAAAAAACGGATATAAAAATTTATTTACAATGCAATTTACTCATTGGCTTTTTGAACTGTAACCCCGTTCATTGAAATTAAAATAGGTTGTTGCGACAGTAAATACACCAAAATCTCAGGTTTTACAACAAAGTATGAAAGATAACAGTGTAATTAACAAATAAAAAATTAAAATTTGTAGTTGGTCAACATATGTATTTCGAAAAATATTCACTTTTAAGGTAAATCTTAGTTTTGACGTCGTAAACCGGGGCTACTTTGCTCACTTTTGGCTCTTTTTGAACAAAATCATAATTGTTACGACAGTTGTCAGAGAGAAATGATCGGGAACGTTTTTAATCAACTAAAAACTATCTAAAGAACACGTTTAAGTACCTTAATGACCAGTTTACAATGTTTTCTATTTATTTTTATTTTCTAGTGGAGCAAAGTTACCCGGGGTTCGGGTAACTTTGCCCCACGTGGAAAAATAGATGATTTCTCATAGTAAAAATGAACTGGAGTAAAGTAACACACTTGATTTGAGTAGTACAACTCTTTAGAAGTGTATTCTTTCAATAAATGCATTTTGGGAAGAAAAACAAAATCATAGGTGGTATCTGTAGAAATGTCTATATTAAACCTCATGAAAAGAATACAAAAACATGTTATTAAATCATGAATTATATTTGTTAAGAACATCAAAGGTTAGTTAATGTCATTTATAAGTTCTGGGATGCTGAACATGCCCTTTTGTTGATTTTTTTGGCGGATTTATACTACCAACAATCTCTTCCCAAGAGTAATGGATTGAGTCCTTTTTTCTGGCCATTTCAATTTCCTTTCGCAGTCTTAAACATAGCACTCACTACAGCACCTTCTTCATTCAGACTTTCAATGACGCCAGGATAGTATTCATCTTGATAAATCACGACAACGAAGGTGTCCACTTCCTTTTTTATTGATTGAATGGTTGGTTTATTTGGTTCCTTGTTTTCTTTTGCCATCATTTCAATTTGTTTTCTACTGAACGATTCCCAGTCTTCATCTGAACTTTCATTGAGATTTAATTCCATTTCACTTAAAATGTCATCGCTGTCATCATAACATCTGCGGCTTTTCTTTCTGAGGGCTTCTTAATCTTAGATTTGACACTTTCATTAGAGGTTTTACTTGTGCTAGCGAGAGAAATCAGAGTGTTATCTAGCATTTCTTCATTGGACAGGCTTTTACCTGCTGGAAGTTGTACTTTCTTCCTTCTTGTAGGGTTTGTGGGCTTATCGCCTATTAGAGATTTGGTTGTTTGCACAAGCTCTAAAATGCTGAGCTCACAGCTGAGGGTTCAACTGCTTTTGGCCTATTCTGTCTAGTAGAGGCTGTATGTCACATGGAAGTATCCCAGTTTTCTAAATCCGCTTTCAAGATTTTTTTCATATTGGGCTCCAAGTCTTCCAGAAGTTTTTTAAGCAATGAGGGGACTTTTGTGGCTGGGGCAAAGTTACCTCATTTTCACCAGAAACCTAACCTATGAAACTAAAAAATTTATAAGTTGTGAAAAACACTTAATAGGTTGATCTTAGCAATGTAATTTTGTTAACAAATAGTTGTACTCATAAATAAACACTTTTGCTTACCTTTAGATGTCTGCAAACGGGTTGAAAATACCACTTTTTTTAAAGTAAAATATCACCAAAATGTGACTCAACTTTACAAGCCATACAAATCAACTGTCCAATATGGCGGAATGGCTTGAAAATGATGTGTCACCCTCCTAGTGGTGCTACCTATCGAATAAACTCAAAACAAGGCGTTTGCAGTTCATTGGTTTGCTGTCATGTTGCGCGGCAACATTTTTCGTCTTTGGGGCAAAGTAACCACCTGTGGTGCAAAGTAGCCGTTTCGTAGTTGCGTTTATCAAAACCGTTTGTAGCGCCCGGAGCGGAGTGGGGTAATTAAACCCAAACTTGGATAAATTTTCATATAAATTTAAACCCCGTGCAAATCCGGGTATCCTGCTAGTACTAAAATAAATTACCATTCTAAACGTTTCTAAATTGACTTGCAATAATCCACCAGCTGTTAATATTTCCGGTTTGTTAGAACGGAGGATTACCATAATCAAAGCTTTGCGTAATTCTGGTTGCGTCTTAATCCACCAATTTGATTTATAAGCTTCATACGATATTTTCACGCTCTAAATAATTAAGTTTGTTTATTATTTACTTTAGAATAATGTAGACTAGTTTACCTCATCGGCTAGCATAGATCCAGACATGCAATAAAAACAATTCTATAAGGTAGAACACCGTCAACATACCACATTGAATTTGTGTTGTGCCATCAGTATTACTAAAACATATAATAAATTGGTAATTAAATCAAGGTAATTTTAGATGTTACTAATGTGTCACATTAATCGAAACCATTAGAAAGCACAACCAAGTGAAAAGCATAGGAAAATTTCTTAGAATTTCAATTCTGATTTTTATTGATTTTTGTGTTCGTTGCGGTTAACAATCACAAATTTGGTTTTTTACGTGTTAATTTTTACACCTGGTTTATTTCTAACTTTTTATATGTCACACCTAATTAGTGTAATTATCCAGTCATGAAATGGACATCCAGTTCATGAACTGAAACCAAACCGTATAATTTTAGAATTTTACGTAATGAGGGCACTTAAAGGGCTCTAATATAACACAATTTGAACATGAGCAACCACCACTTTATTAACTGAACTGAATATTTTTCACTCAAAATTAGTCATGTCATTTTTAATTTAATAGTGGTTTTCCATTGTCTTCCGGGGGAAATTGGGCAGCAGTTCTACTTCATCCAGGATCGAGCAGGAGCAGGAGGATCGACTTAGAAGTTGACGTATTTAAGTGTCGAGCTATATCCGTTTTGGCTAATGCAAAATATTCATGCAGATCAACATGTGTAGGACCGACATCGTGCTTTTATCCTAAAAATCTTTATGTGTACATAATTGTGTACAATTATGAATTGTTTTAATCCAAGTATACAAGTGCATTATTTTCATGTACAGATTGAGTAATTTTAGAACATTTCATCGAGTAGAGGAAATACATTATCTATTTCACAAACTGAACTTACAAGGGAGACCGGGAACTTCCCCTCACTAAATTAATTCATTTTTATTGCGCGTATAGGTTTTGTATTAAACTTCAACAGGTGCTAGTATAAAGGCACGCTTTTTTACCAACTTGGAGAAAATTGAATTTGAATAATTATATATTACTGATGAACAGCATAAAAATTAACATAAATTTGGTAAGTTGTTAATAGAATTGCGTAAGATTGCAAAAAAAAAAAAACATATGCGAAAGGTACTGGGATCGTATCCAGCTCCTGCCAATTTGTTTTTTTATTTATTTAATTATTAATTCCCTTCAGTATATGTCATTGTTCTCAAGAGAACTAAAGCGCTATAATAAACCCTACTCATAATTTGTAAACATTGAAAGTTTCACCTTACGGCAGTAAGGCACTGGAGGGTGTTCCACACCCCCCAGACCCCCCGGTTTGAGCAGTTTATTTTCTATTAGTAATAAATTGAAGACACCAGCATAACCGATCTAGAAAAAATCTCTAGAAAAACTAAGTAATCCTAACTTTAACAAGTCACACTCAAGTAACTAATATTTCAGTTAGCCCAAATTATAATCCAAAGTTGCAGAGACCGGGGTCCTGGGGGGTGTAGAGCACCCCCAGGAACACTCAAACTGTGATAGATAAATTTGCAAACTTATGGTTATCGGTATTATTCGATAATGGAGAAAGCTTTTAGCACAAAAAATATAAAGCAGTGAACAAGAATCGGGAGGCGGGGGGAGAAGATTATGAATTCCCTCCAGTATAATACGTCATCGTTCTCAAGAAAACTTAAGCGCTATAACAAACCCTACTCATAATTTGTAAACATTGAATGTTTTACCTTTCGACAGTGAGGCACTGGAGGGTGTTCCACACTCCCCAGACCCCCCGGTTTGAGCAGTTTATTCTTTATTAGTAATAAATTGAAGACATCTGCATAACCGATCTAGAAAAAATATCTAGAAAAACTAATTAATCCTAACTTTAACAAGTCACACTCAAGTAACTAATATTTCAATTAGCCCAAATTATAATTCAAAGTAGCAGAGACCGGGGGGTCTGGGGGGTGTGGAGCACCCCCCTCAGGAACACTCAAACTGTGATAGATAAATTTGCAAATTTATGGTAATCAGTATTAAGTGATAATGGAGAAAGCTTTTAGCACAAAAAATATAAAACAGTGAACAAGAATCGGGTGGCGGGGGGAAAAGATTATGAATGCCCGCCAGTATAATATGTCATCGTCGTTTTCAAGAAAACGGTTATCCTAGTATAGAGCGATCGACTATGATGCTAAGGCACGGTTCAAACTGGAGGAGTCACAAAGAAATTTCCTTTTGATTTTTATTAATGACCGTACCGTCTGAAGCACGTAAAGCATTATCCTATGTTAATGAATTGCCATCAATTAACAATAAAAATAAAGTTCAGCACATCTGAAGCCAGTCTAGCAAACTACTTCAGATGTAAAACAAATTATCCCACATGGTACTTAGGATCTTGTCGAGGTTACTGTTGGATAATACGGGAAACAAGTCCAATTAAGAAGATAAGAAGAGAAGTTTTCAAGAAAACCAAAGCGCTATAATAATCCCTACTCATAATTTGTAAACATTGAAAGTTTTACCTTTCGGCAGTGAGGCACTGGAGGGTGTTCCAAACCCCCCAGACCCCCCGGTTTAAGCAGTTTATTCTTTATTAGTAATAAATTGAAGACATCGGCATAACCGATCTAGAAAAAATATCTAGAAAAACTAATTAATCCTAACTTCAACAAGTCACACTCAAGTAACTAATATTCCAATTATCTCAAATTATAATTCAAAGTAGCAAAGACCGGGGGGTCGTGGGGGTGTGGAGCACCCTCTAAGAACCACTCAAACTGTGATAGATAAATTTGCAAACTTATGGTTATCAGTATTAAGCGATAATGGAGAAAGCTTTTAGCACAAAAAATATAAAGCAGTGAACAAGAATCGGGGGGCGGGGGGGAAAGATTATGAATTCCCTCCAGTATAATATGTCAGTGTGCTCAAGAAAACTAAAGCGCTATAATAAACCCTACTCATAATTTGTAAACATTGAAAGTTTTACCTTTCGGCAGTGAGGCACTGGAGGGTGTTCCACACCCCCCAGACCCCCCAGTTTGAACAGTTTATTTTTAATTAATAATAAATTGAAGACACCAGCATAGCTGATCTAGAAAAAATCTCTAGAAAAACTAATTAATCCTAACTTTAACAAGTCACGCTCAAATAACTAATATCCCAATAAGCCAAAGCCAAATAAAAATAATTTGCACAAACCAGGATGTCTGAAGGGGTGTGGAACACCCTCCAGTGCCTCACTGCTAAAAGGTAAAACAATCAATGTTTACAGATTATGAGTAGGGCTTAATAAAGCGCTTTGGTTTTCTTGAGAACGATGACATATTATACTGAGAGGAATTAATAATTAAATAAATAAAAAAAAACAAATTGGCAGGAGCTGGATGCGATCCCAGTACCATTCGTATATGTTTTTATTTTTTTTGCAATCTTACGCAATTCCATTAACAACTTACCAAGTTTATCTTAATTTTTATGCTGTTCATCAGTAATATATAATTATTCAAATTCAATTTTCTTCAAATTGGCAAAGAAGCATGCCCTTATACTTACACCTGTTGAAGTTCAATACAAGACCTACACGCACAATGAAAATGAATCAATTCAGTGAGGGGAAGTTGCCGGTCTCCCTTTGTTAATCAGAATCCAAATAGTGAAAAGTTACAAAATCTGGTTCATCAATTGGATATCCATTACTTGATTTGAACAATTACACTAAATGGATGCGACATATACACCCAAAGCCACAGGAAATAAGTCATCTACGTTGTTGGAAATAACTGTAGCAGTTGCCCTAGATAAATCAGAATGTATCGCTTTTTTAGGAAATTGTGTAGAAAATGTTTCTTTTACATAAAATTCTCATAAAAGCAGCATAATTTTTAAGATCTGTCAGTAAAAAATTAGAAAATTAAACCAGAGGGCCAAGTTAAGAAGCCCGATGATTCACACCCTATCAGTGCCAGGTACTGATGCATTATTGTAGCCTGCAGCTTTCAGCTACTTCTTAATGTTACTAACTTGGGTTTTTATTGTTGATTATGTTTTTTTTATAAAGAAAATGTTAGTTCATCTGTTTTAGTGTTTTTAGTATGGAAATTAAAACGTCTCTTCCTTTTGTATTAGTTTTATTTACCATAACTAGGGATTTTAGATTTTCATATGCAGTATGCGAAGAAGCTTCATAATCTGCAGTAATTTCAGAACAAAAATCGGGTTATTATTTGTTAATCTGCTTAGCCAACATGATCACAGAAGCCATAATTTACTCTACTGAAGTTTTAAATTAACATTTTAAACTTATTAGAGTTATTTATTAAACTTAGGAGTTTATGAAACGCAATATTTTCAATACAACATTTTCAAAATCGGTGACCACGATATATCGAAAAGTACTGCGTTGCTTAGTGTCACACTTTATATTTTTTTTCTGGTTTTTAGGTTAACAGAACACGATTTCTACTGGTTAATAAAAGTTTATTCTCGGATCACGCTAATGTGTGATTCAAGTTCGGTGATTAGTGAAATTATCAACCAATCGCCGAATTTGAATCTCGGTCTAAGGTGATTCGAGAGTGAATTTCTGTTATAGAATTGGCCTTAACTTGAATTATGTAGACGGATGGATGGCACAGCCAGATAAGGCTTCATCGTATACTGCGTATAGAAGCCTAAAATTAAAACAAAAACCAAATGTTCTCAATGAAATTTAACGAATTTGTTATAATAACAGAGCAATTAATTACAGAATAGGAGCGATTTATAAAAATTCATGTTATGCTTACCCAGAAGTCATAACAATCATTGAAAAACACATGCCAAACATATTTGACAGAAACAAGCCCAACAGTGGAACTTTGTACATGTGTTTCATTATTTTGGTACTTCTGCAAAACGGACAGTTATGAAAATTTTAAAAAACTAAAATTTCTAAAAACCAAGTATAATGATATATAAGAGATACACAGTCTTTACCGATACCGAAATGTAGGTGAAATTTGCGTTGGGGGTGCAACTATGTTCTTATTAGAAAAACGTTGCAGTAAGTGGTTACTGTTAGTGATTCTTGAAAAATAAAACTTTGTTTGTCTTAAAGCTCACCTCACATGGGACTTGTTTTAGTGATGGATTTCTTGCATGCTTTTTAAGCAATTAGGTATCGTAACCAGCTGATGATCAACTATTAGCATCGTCGTACCCGGCGGCATTCGACGACGCTTAAAACCATCAGGATATCCAGCAAACAAAATAGCACGCGCTCTATTACAAAATCCAGCACGAAAATAAGTAAGCGACCCAGCACGTGACGTCACTTTTCATCACGGCCGGCCGGTTACAAGCTTGTTTGTGCATCACGATACCCAGCCGCTTAAAACCCTGTAAGAAATCCATCAGCTAGATAATATAAAAAAACTCCTCTCAGTTTCGCAATGCTCCAAATTCAAACGATTTTAACTTTGTCCGCTAAAAGTATTTAATGTTCACCAATATTAAAATTTTAGATCTCTCTTATACATCCTTAAACTTTTTTATTCTTACTCTAAAATTATATTGTGATGATCAATCAACATTATTAATTCATCCATTGCTTCCTTGTCAGTACCACGTACTATTGGCTTTATTTTCAAATTCGGTAATAGCTTTGTAACTAATTTGAATTCACAAATTGTATTACATATAAATGCTATATATAGGCAGTCAAAACCAAGCTGTATTAAAACCAAAATTATGGTTTCAATGATTAGTAGGGCATAGCAAAATTCATATCTCAAAAATTCAGAGCAACAAGTCTTCCATTGTAATTCTACTACCTCAGCAAAAAATAATGGTCTGATAAAGTAAAGCAAGCAGAGGACAAATAGAAATACACTGTAAGATCGTACACAAGATTTTACAGAAGAAAATATTTTTTCATTTTCTATATGTTGCTCAAAATCGTACAGATTTGCTTTCCAAAACTTGCTGGTGGTGTTAATAAACATTACAATCTCTTGTTTCTTTGCTACGAGGAATAACATTTTTATAGCGATCTAAAATTAAAAAATATTTATATTTTAACAGACCGATTATCGAGTATACAATTATTGTAACAAACCTGAATTAACGCCACGACAGTCAATACTTCCATTGTGGAATCGATACCTTGATAGGTGAAACCCAAAACTAAAGAAACGTCAATTAATACACCTATCACAAGTAATGCCGCACAGGTTCCAAAAATGCGACTTATTAAAGTAGGCGTAATCACACATGGGTTTAAACAAACAATTGTTAAAATTTGAAGAGATTCCTGTATTAACGGTCTTGCATCCATTTTGCGGTTCAAATTTTTATTTTGTGATTTATTTTCGTATAACCTAGGCAGTTATGTCTAAATTACAAAACTGAATTTTTAACAAAATCAAATTATGCAATTAAGTTATTTTGTTTCTAAATTGGTTTCTTTTTCCAACTTTTGTAGAATAATTACAAGCAACGAACCAATTTAGTACTTTTAATAAATAATAAATTTATTAGTTTGACATATTATCAATAAGCTCCAAACAAAAAGTTTTACAATCGATACAATTTGTAACAATAAAATAAATTATGCTCAATTTAAAAACAGCAATAATAATTAATTCTTATATCTGTAAAAAAATGGCGTATTGGAGTTATGCTGCAGAGGTAATTTGAATATTATGTCCACCTGTAAGAAACAAATTTTCAAAATTCATTCTTCTATCAAATACTACTTATCGTTTAGCGAACTCAATGATGATTCTAATTAAATATAACATAGCTAAACTTTTGTTCTTTGTTTTCTACACCATTTTAGGCTTTGCCAATCATAGTCTGACGTTTAAATTCAGCAATGGCTGATAATTCAATAACCAACTAATCATCAAACTTGAATTATGGATCAGATTCAAGCTGGTTATATGGCGCTTAGTTTAATAATGTGGATGGACGGACGGACGCGTGAATGGATCAGCGAAATTCAAAAATTATTAATCAAGATCAAACAGGCGGAAAAAGTGTTATGACGCTTTTAAAGGTTTATGAGATAATCTTATTGGTCGTACACTTTCTACTAGGTTAGTAATAAATAAACGAATCAATCAGAACTGCGAGAAAGTAACTTTCACGTAAAACTACATTTAAAATAGAAGAAAAGTTTACAAAGAAAATATAAGTATTATTATCTGCTAAGCTTGCAGATTATAAAAAAAAACAGATGAAAACATTAAATTTGAAACAAAGCGGTGCAGTAGTTTTAGATATATCGTGGTCACCGATTTTGAAAATGTCATATCAAGAATATCGCGTTTCAAGTTTCAAGTTTCAAAACAGGTGTACCCTTAAATAAAATACTGAAACTTATATCGAGTTAATCATGAATCCTATGATAGTGTTGGTTTCCAATCCTCTAAATTGGGACACTTCAATTAATTTTAATTGTAAAAATATATTCATTCACAATTTGGAAGTTTACAAATTACAGGTTGGTTGAAAAGTACTGAAAGGGACACCTATTAAGCAGTAGAGGAATCAAAATTCATACGTCATTTTGATATTTGATCTTTCATATGAACCTACTAAAATTTTATTTCGATCTGTCAATTCATTCATTGTTTACAAGCCATTTGAAGTCGACGTGTCGGTGTATTTTTAACAATGGAAAAACTGAGTATCGTGCAGTGATAAAATTCTTTGTTTTGGAAGGTTTATCAGCAACAGAAATTCATACAAAATGGTGAGCGTGTTAAAAGAATCTGCTCCTTCATTTCCAACTGTACATCGATGGGTTTTAGAGTTTAAACGTGGTCGTACAAGCGTTGAAGATGAACCACGTAGTGGACGACCAAAACTGCAACAACACCAGAAATCATTGAACAAGTACATAATATTGTTAGTGAAGATCCAAGTTTGACTAAGCGTGAAATTGCTAATACCATAGGCATCTCAGACGAACGAGTACTCTATATTTTACATAAAGAATTACGTATGAAAAAGCTGTTTGGAAAGTTAGTGCCGCATTCGTTAACAATTCAACAAAACTCACACGAAAGCAAATTTCTCAGCATCATTTGAATCTTTTAATAAGAATAAAATCGATTTTGTGCGTCGTTTTGTAACTATGGATGAGACTTGGATCTACCACCATGATCCTAAATTGAAACAAGAACGATTACAGTGGACTGAGGCTGGTTGTTCAGCTCCAAAACAGGTGAAGTCAGGACGATCAGCAAAAAGGTTATGGCATCAGTTTTTGGGATGCAAAAGGATTTTATTGATTGATTATCTTGAAAAGGTAAAACAATTAACTCTGAATATTATTGTAACCTTTTGGATCAATTGAACGAACAAATTCGTGAAAAGAGACCCGGTTTGCAACATAAAAAAATCATCTTTCACCAAGACAACGCACCTGTCCACAAAAGTGTTTTAACAATGGCAAAATTCAATGAACTAAAGTACGAATTGCTTGAACATCCACCGTATTCGCCAGATTTGGCTCCTAGCGACTACTACCTCTTCAGAAACTTGAAACAATTCGTTCGTGGAAAGCGTTTTTCATCGAATGAAGAAGCTATTTCAGTCGTGGAACAGTATTTTGCAGAGCTTCCAGAAAATCATTACAGAGATGGAATAAAATTATTGCAGGATCATTGGAATAAGTGTATTGAAGTTGGGGGAGATTATATTGAATAAAAAAACTAATTTCATTTAAAAGTTCACATTTTTTCATTTTTGCCTTCAATACTTTACATCCAACCTGTACCTGTGATCAGCAGTACACCGTAAAGTATACACCGGCGGAGTGGAAAGCGGAGATATCAAAGATGCATTGGTGGAAGACAACTTTGTACTAAACTAAATTGAATATTACCCGATTCTGCAAAATTTAATTTGATGTAACCAATATAAAAAAATGATGTGTTAATGAAGATTTCAATGAAACTCTACTGAAAATAGTTATAATTGTGTTTTCCTTCTTTTGAATTGTCTTGGTTTTCTAGTTGTTCCTCCAGAAGGACTATTCTCTCATCTTGTTTGCTTGTCTTAATTTCCAAATTCCCAACCACCTGCTCCATTTCATGGACCTTAGCATTCTAGTTTGCTTCCATCGCATTCAGTTTTTCTTTATTTCTACATTTACTTTATTACCCTCCTTTACCATTTTGCCAATCCCGCCATCATCTTTTTAGTTTATCTATGGTTTCCCCTGGTTTGTTGACTTCCTCAACTACTCTGTTTGGTAATTTGGGTGTTTTTCACTTCTTCGCAATACCACTTCTTCTTCTGTACTAGAATTTAATGCTTTTCTTTCCTTTTGAAGTATTCTTTTATCGATGTTACGCTGTTTGCTCTTTCCTATTGAACCCGATAGTACTCGTTAGTCCATGCTTGGTTGCACTTATGCAACCCAAGTTGTTTTCTAAAGTTTTATTTTAATAATTACTATAACCTCTAAACTTTAATGCACATCAGTTGTCAGCGTCAATGCGGGAGTTCAAGTCAACCTCTCAAAAGCACTCGCACTACTAACAGCACTCCAAAACAATCCAGCAACCTAACCTCAAATACTTGTGGAATTCTTATAATTTCCTTCTTCACGTTTATAGTTGCCATTTCTACAACTCTTTACCGTACCACTTACTTCTCTCACCTGTACTTTGTTTCATCTTTAACTCTATCTCTATTTCTCTAATTTTCAAAAATATCCATCACAACATTTGTACACACTATGCAGAACCGTACTTATTCTTTATTATGACGTAATGTTACGCAATAATGCACTTATGGGAATATCGTAATTTTCAAATTTAAATTTTGAGCTTAGTAAAGGACCCACCAAAATCATCCTTACCTTAAAAGTCTGGTATTTTTCTGCTCTTTCGTTTGGAGAAGCTATTTTTATAGAAAATAGTGTACTTTCGAGTCAGGGTTAGTTAACTCTTGACGAATTTTCTTTGGTTTTAAAACAAAAAAATGCAATTGGTTTATTAGAATTTTATTAATCAATCTTCAAAATGTGAAAACTACTAACAACAATAAAACTTTAAATAGAAAAAGCTGATCTCAGAAACTTCTGGTCTTGATAGTAGGTAAATACATAGTCCGGCTAATCAGTTCCACCAATTGTAATAATTATAGTATTGTGGTACATAATTCCTACTAGAATAATTATTATAGGTACTACTTTTGCTTATGTCGATTGCATTAGCTCTTAATTTTAATTAAGAATCTGCATAAACTACTTGCATGAAGGTAAAAACGAAAAAGTGCTTCTGAGAATCTAAAAAAAGTATAATATTTACTTAATAATTAGTTTCTGATAATTAATACAAATAAAGCAAAAAAATTCAAAGCTTCGTTTGCTACAAGTAATCACAATTACGTACACATTTGTTTAACAAACCTCAAGATGCTAGAAATTGGTCTCATTATGAATACAAACCTGCACAATGTTGAGGTGTAGCGTGTGTAATCTAGGTGAAGGAAGCAATCGCAGAAAAGCAAAAATTTGCAAAAATATGTCAAAGCACTAGACAAAGTAATAAAATAATAATAAACCTAGCAACGAAAAAACCTAAAAATTTTCTAAAGAACCTAAAAGATAAATCTTTCCAAAACTTCTTAAAAAATTTATCACCAACTGTTGGTCATGCCAACGATTAGGAAAATAGACAGAAACTTATGCCCGTTTTCACCAACCAATTTCTAACATTAGGATTTCCTTAGGTGGAAATACCTAAGGTTAGAGATTTCTTAACACCTTAAGGAATTCTTAGCGCTCGGTGAAAACCAAATTTGACATAAAAGTTTCTTATCTCAAAGTTAGGAAACCCTAACGTTAGGAATTGGTTGGTGAAAACGGGCGTTAATTACCATTGTGTAGGTTGGTAAGTTAACTTGCAACAAACCCCCAGCAGTCAATATTTCTGGTTTATTAGCACGTCGCATTACCATAATCAAAGCGTTTCGCAATTCTGGTTGTGATTTAATCCACCATTTAGATTTGTAAACTTCGTGTGATATTTTCGCGCTCTATATGAAATTTTTGTGTAGTAATTGGATATGGAATATAACTAAACTGTGGACTTACCTCGTCGGATAGCATGGATCCAAAAGCACAAAAATATAACAGCTGGAAAAGGTAATAAAACGTCATCAATACGAAAAGCAATCTTATAGTATTATCGGTAGTGCTAAAATAGAGTTCTTACTAAAAAGTTGTCAATATTATATTCACCAGGTGATGCTTACCTGGAAGTTATAATAATTAAAGAAAAGCACGTCCCAAACATATTTGACAAAACACTATTAATAATGGAATTCTGTACACGTGCTTCATTGCATTAGTACATCTACAAAAATACGAGTGTTTAATGGAATATAATTAAAAATGTTAATCGAAATCTTACTGCAGAATTAAATTGTGATGATCAATCAATTTTTTTATTTGGTTTATTGCTTTATTATCAGTACCATACACGTTCGGATTTACCATTAAATTTGAAAAATGCCTTTTCAGTAATCTCAATTCACAGATTATGTTAATGTTTAATGATATAAAGAAAAAGTCAAAAGAAACTACTATTGGAACGAGTACTGCCATCTGAACAACTTCATACACATAACAAATTTTAATACTGAAAAATAGAGAACAACTTGAAATCCAGGGTAGCTCTCCAAATTCAGAAAAAATGAATGGTTTTGATAGGTAAAGCGAACAGATTGTCACTGGCATTATAATGTACAACCGCATACATAACTTTGCAAAGTTAAATATCTTTTCATTTTCGTCTTCTTGCTCCAAATAGAGAAAATTTGGTTTCCAAAACTTGCAGGTATTGTTAATAAGTAATTTAAACTCCACTTTGTTAACAAAAAAATAACATTTTAGTGGTCATCTAAAACAAGACAGAAGCTACTTATTTATTTTATTATTAGAATAAAATAATTTTTTGAAATTTTAATAACAAACCTGAGTCATTGCTATAACAAGTAATACTTCCATGACAGAATCGATCCCACGGTAGGTTGAAGCCAAAATAAAATAAGTATCGATTAATGCAATTATTGCAATTGCTATATTAAATTTTTCATAAACACTGTAAATTAACGTGTTAAAAAATGGATTAAAACCCATGAATGTTACAAGTTTAAGAGTTTGTCGTATTAACGGTCTAAAAGTCATCTTTTGCAAATAAGGCACTTTTTATGCCTTTATTTTTCGTTACTGAAAATTATATTCTTAGTTTACAATAATAATACAATAATACAAACCCAATTTTTTTTACAAATATTTACAAAAGTGTAATGAATGAATTAGCACAATTCAAGATCTGCCCCAATCTACTTCCTGCACCCCTTTTACTTAGTTTTTGGGGTTGGAGTAGTGGTTTTTAACTGTTTCTAACGCCGTCAGAAGAAGTGAACACATGCACTTCACAATAATTGTTATTCGATGCCAACTTCGTCATACTGTAAATCGATATAGAAACTAAATTTGTAGCAAATTGTGCAATTAAATTAATACGTTTTAAAAATAGATCAATTTTTATAGTTTACAAACTGCTTGCATGCAGTAAATTAGAATGTAATTATATTGAAAAGTTAATTAATTGACCTAAAAAGTATGCCGCAATGCTTTCAAATTCATGTAATTAATCAAAAATTAAAATGTTTAAAAAATAAATAGGTGTATACTTTTTGAAAAGCGTTTATAAATTATTAGGAGTCACTAAGAAATTTAAATAGTTCCGATTGTAACAAAAGAAATTTGTTAATTTGCGCAATATTACGTAATAATTTTATGCATTGTATTTACGGGGTTAACTGGGTTGTAGTCGTTAGTATGACTGGTCTAGGGGATATTTTTAATTTTTTTTTAATATGTAGAGAACGTTATATAATTTACTTCAAAAATCATGAAAATCTGAATTCGGATTTTTTGACCGTCCCCAAATTTTACAACATTATTTTGTAATAATCTACACCTAGCTCTGTTTTTATGCGAGAAAACACACAAATATGTCTGTTTAATCAAAAAAAGAGAGACAAGATTAATATTATAAATTAATATTAAAAATTCCAGAAATGTTGTACTTCAGAATTTATTCAACAAGCTCTTAATCGACAACATTTATTTGATACACAATTTTATTTGACTTGCATTTGTTCGACTCAATATTTATGCAAATAGACATTTGTTCAACATGTCGACACAACAAACGTACTATTGACTATTATATTGATTTTAAATTTTATGTGGATCTAAGATTTGCAAAGTGTTTTTGTCAAAACTTAAATAAAATTTTATTACTGAAAATATCAATAACATATATAACAAAAGAAGTTATTATTATTATAAAACTTTAACAATCAAAAATTATAGTCTAAGATCCACCGCGTGATTACTACGTCCATCTGTTTTTAATCAAAACACAATTTTTTAATTAATTATTAATAGAGGAATACGATTTTCTGGGTTGCCTATCAAAATATCCAAGTAGGGTTTTTAACTGTTAAAGATATACAAGAGCAAGAGAGAGTTGACCCGTTGTAACTTCAAACATTCATAACGTAATTTTTAATAAATTATAATATCAAATTATAAGAATAGGTTTTCGTTAAAATTCAAGAGCAAAGAGTTGTCCGTTGTAACAAACATTCATAACATTTTAATAAATATATATCAATTAAAGATAATTTTATTTCTATGCGATCTAGGGTTGCCTACTCACAAATGGCCGCAAGTATAGTTTTTTAACTGTTAAAGATATACAAGAGCAAGAGAGAGTTGGCCCGTTGTAACTTCAAACATTCCTAACGAATTTTAATAAATTATATATTAAATTAAAGATAATTTTATCTTTACGCGATAACCTAGGGTTGCCTACTCACAAGTGGCCGCAAGATATCTGATTTTTAATAACATGTATGCGACGACAAAACCAACGAAAAATTTATGAAAAAGTAATAGGTTTTGACTCGACCAACATTCCACCATGTTGGAAATCCTTAAAACAAAAATTGTTGCGGTCGATATTTATTAATTCAATGTGGCAAAATGCCACCGAGCCGAATTGCATAAAGTTTAGCGCTGAAAACAGCGGTTGGTTTTTAGATAATTATCTAAAACCTACATGGCTTGTTGGAAACTCTTCACCACTGCAAGTCAAAGACGTGATTTGCGAATCTATTAAGGAATCTTCTGAGAATGATGATTCGGATATTTGTAGCTACGAGAGTGACAGCTGCGATGATTCAATCGAAACGACTAAATGAAACGATATTGTAATATAACTTTTAAAAATTGTTAAATAATTTTTTTGATGTTTTGTTTAATTTTTTTTAGAATAAAAAAACCTTTCTCGCTCTTATATATCTGTAACAGTTAACAATCTTTACTTGTTGCCTACCTGTGCGTAGGCAACCCTATGCAATAGCGTAGAGATAAAAATTATCTTTAATTTGATATATAACTTATTAAAATATGTTATGAATGTTTGAAGTTACAACGGACCAACTCTCTCTTGCTCTTGTATATCTTTAACAGTTAAAAAACTCTACTTGCGGCCATTTGTGAGTAGGCAACCCTAGGCAATCGCATAGAGATAAAAATTATCTTTAATTTGATATATAATTATTAAATTGGTTATGAATGTTTGAAGTTACAACGGGACAACTCTCTTGCTCTTGTATATCTTTAACAGTTAAAAACCCTACTTGCGGCCATTTGTGAGTAGGCAACCCTAGGCAATCATAGAGATAAAATTATCTTTAATTTGATATATAATTTATTAAAATTGGTTATGAATGTTTGAAGTTACAACGGGCCAACTTCTCTTGCTCTTGTATATCTTTAACAGTTAAAAACTACTTGCGGCCATTTGTGAGTAGGCAACCCTAGAAAATCATAGAGATAAAAATTATCTTTAATTTGATATATAATTTATTAAAATGTTATGAATGTTTGAAGTTACAACGGGACAACTCTCTCTTGCTCTTGTATATCTTTAACAGTTAAAAACCCTACTTGCGGCCATCTGTGAGTAGGCAACCCTAGAATCGCATAGAGATAAAAATTATCTTTAATTTGATATATAATTTATTAAAATTAGTTATGAATGTTTGAAGTTACAACGGGCCAACTCTCTTGCTCTTGTATATCTTTAACAGTTAAAAACTATACTTGCGGCCATTTGTGAGTAGGCAACCCTAGAATCGTAGAGATAAAAATTATCTTTAATTTGATATATAATTTATTAAAATAGTTATGAATGTTTGAAGTTACAACGGGACAACTCTCTTTGCTCTTGTATATCTTTAACAGTTAAAAACCCTACTTGCGGCCATCTGTGAGTGGGCAACCTAGGCCATCCGTAGAGATAAAAATTATCTTTAATTTGATATATAATTTATTAAAATATGTTATGAATGTTTGAAGTTACAACGGGCCAACTCTCTCTGCTCTTGTATATCTTTAACAGTTAAAAACTATACTTGCGGCCATTTGTGATTAGGCAACCCTAGGCAATCACTAGAGATAAAATTATCTTTAATTTGATATATAATTTATTAAAATATGTTATGAATGTTTGAAGTTACAACGGCCAACTCTCTCTTGCTCTTGTATATCTTTAACAGTTAAAAACCCTACTTGCGGCCATTTGTGAGTAGGCAACCTAGGCAATCCATAGAGATAAAAATTATCTTTAATTTGATATATAATTTATTAAAATTGGTTATGAATGTTTGAAGTTACAACGGGCAAACTCTCTTGCTCTTGTATATCTTTAACAGTTAAAAACCCTACTTGCGGCCATCTGTGAGTAGGCAACCCTAGGCATCGCGTAGAGATAAAAATTATCTTTAATTTGATATATAATTTATTAAAATACGTTATGAATGTTTGAAGTTACAACGGGCCAACTCTCTCTTGCTCTTGTATATCTTTAACAGTTAAAAACCTTTACTTGCGGCCATTTGTGAGTAGGCAACCCTAGCAATCGTAGAGATAAAAATTATCTTTAATTTGATATATAATTTATTAAAATTGGTTATGAATGTTTGAAGTTACAACGGCAACTCTCTCTTGCTCTTGTATATCTTTAACAGTTAAAAACAAACTTGCGGCCATTTGTGAGTAGACAACCCTAGGCAATCGATAGAGATAAAAATTATCTTTAATTTGATATATAATTTATTAAAATACGTTATGAATGTTTGAAGTTACAACGGGCCAACTCTCTTGCTCTTGTATATCTTTAACAGTTAAAAACCTACTTGCGGCCATCTGTGGTAGGCAACCCTAGGCCATCCGTAGAGATAAAATTATCTTTAATTTGATATATAATTTATTAAAATAGTTATGAATGTTTGAAGTTACAACGGGCCAACTCTCTCTTGCTCTTGTATATCTTTAACAGTTAAAAACTAACTTGCGGCCATCTGTGGTAGGCAACCCTAGGTAATCGAGTAGAGATAAAAATTATCTTTAATTTGATATATAATTTATTAAAATTCGTTATGAATGTTTGAAGTTACAACGGGTCAACTCTCTCTTGCTCTTGTATATCTTTAACAGTTAAAAAACCCTACTTGCGGCCATATTTTGATAGGCAACCCGAGAAAATCGTATTCCTCTATTAATAATTAATTAAAAAAATTGTGTTTTGATTAAAAACAGATGGACGTAGTTATCATGCAGGGGATCTCGTACTATTATAGAGATTGTAAGGAGAGAGCAAAAGTAGAAATGTAATAAATTTGAAGCTTCTCCCAACATTTATATGTATAATCCTGGAAATTGTAGCTTTGCCAGGTCACCTTAACTTATACCGCTTGTGAACAAAAGCAATACACACCTAGGGTCTTAGTAGAAGGGCCCTATATTAATGCTGGTAAAAGTGAATTTAGTAAACCTTTACCAAACCAACCCAAAAGTTTATAGCCAAGAAAATAGACTCATATTTTGCTGCGGTAAAAACTCGCATCGAAACAGAGCTGGGGCAAAATGTTTTTCTACGGAACTGTTCTATTCCCATCTGGCAGGTACATA
This sequence comes from Lycocerus yunnanus, assembly GCA_036346125.1. Lineage (NCBI taxonomy): Eukaryota > Metazoa > Arthropoda > Insecta > Coleoptera > Cantharidae > Lycocerus > Lycocerus yunnanus. Next base: position 199,729 of record JARFIX010000157.1, on the reverse strand, counting down.
TTTTGGGAAGGCTCCATAGAGCAACGATTCCACTTTATGGATTTATGATTCATTGGAATCATTTTATGATTTAGAGGTCGAGTTAGAGGTGGTGAGGCGACTCCCAAAACCACTTCTGGTTAGGAAATGCAATCGATGAATAAGTTTCTTCAGCCCGTTGAAGAAAATGAGTAATTAGCGCTTCTCACAAGTCCAACTTTTGACCCAGCTATAGAGTTGTTTAAAGGTAATGCTTATGTCATTTGTATTTTGTATTTAATGAGGTTGAAAAGATATGGATTCCAAGTGTTGAAAATGTGGCATATGGAACATTACGAGTTCCACTGCAAGACAAGAACCGACAGTATTTGCTGTTTGTAATTTAGAAAACTCGGCGTCACTCGTGGAGACTACCCAAACTTCAACGGCTCGTAAGGTTTTCAAGGTACGGATAAAATGCAAAGAAAACGACTGGGCAAAGTTCAATAAGTGCCACTCAAAAATACAAGTTTGACTATAGAAATGAAAGCAAATGATGAAAGAGCACAAAATTAGAATGATTATAGGGCGAAGATGAATAAAGAATTTGACGTTTAGGGCAAAAATCAAAATTGTAATATATTTCTACGAGGGTGAACCGCTGGAGAAAATCGTGTACAATTAACTTCACGTACTTCACCAGTAATTCACAGTACTTCATCAATAATTCACGGTACTTCATCTAATTTACCGATACTTCATTGTATTTCACGTACTGCATCGGTATTTCAGAGATTTACCGAGAATCCAAAATTTGAGCACTGGAGGTGTTCCACACCCCAGATCCCTCGGATTAAGTAGTTTATTTTGTATTTTGTTGAAGAGATCTGCCTCCAGGGTACAGGTTTTATAATTACGCAGTTTAAAAGTAATTGTCAGATTACGAATTAAAGACATTTACTTGGCTATAGCTAATTTTAATAAACTTGAGATATGCTTAAATATTAATATTCACTTTTAATAAAAATTCATTATTTAATCCGGGGGTCTGGGGTGTGGAACACCTCAGTGCTCAACGGAGATTTTCAGTTTACTTCTGATAAAAAGTAAACTACTCGGTCGGGGATTCTGCATGTTCTGCAATGTTCTTCATTTCAAAATTTAGGCACTGGAGGGTGTTCCACACCCCAAACCCCGGATTGAGTAATTTTTTTTAGAAGTAAACTGAAGATCTCACACACCCTCAGATTGAGTAGTTTATTTTTATCAGCAGTAAACTGAAGATCTCCTGTTGCAGAGGCACTGGAGGGTGTTCTACGCTGTCCCCCATTCCCCCGGATCGAGTAGTTTATTTTTATTAGAGGTAAACTGAAGATCTTCCGTTGAAAAGACACTGAAGGTGTTCCAGATCCCCGGATTGAGTAGATTATTTTTATTAGAAGTAAACTGAAGATTTCCGTTACAGAGATCTACCTCCTAGGGGTATGGAATTTATAATTATGCAGTTTATGATTTAGCCATAGCTGGCCATAGCTAATTTTAATAAACTTGAGATATGCTTAAATATTTAATTCACTTTTAATAAAATAAATTAATTAAACCGGGGGTCTGGGGGTGGGACACCTCTAGTGCCCCTGCAACGGAAATCTTCAGTTAACTTTTAATAAAAGAAACTACTAAATCCGGAGGATCAATGTAATTAATTAATCACGACGAAATAATGAATTACCAAAGCTTTTATTGAGCTACCAAACCTTCATGATATTCAAACAAATGAGCTAAAAAATTACAAAATTAACTAAAGATATCTAACAAGGAGACCACCCGACCTTACCCTCACCGATTTGCTTGATTTTTGTTTTACGAGCAGGTTATGACTAGAAATGAAGCGGGCCAAAATATTAGAGCGCGATATTCACCCGTTGCCGAGAAAATCTACTTTGAAAATATCGTCTTTTTCATATTTTATGGGTACGGCTGAAGGGTCTAGTAATTTTCTTATTGGTATCTGTGGATATAGGGATAACAAAAAATACTATATATAAATTAAAATTATAATATATCAAGTTATACCTATATATCGTTTCGACAATGTCTGACTACAAATTCATGGAAACACTGGGCCCTTCGACAGTTGAAGAAATCGAAACCGATGAAGAATCTCTGTATAGTGAAATTTCTAGGAGGCGATTGAAAGATGCGATGGTGTATTGTCAGCAACTCCTTATTGCAAATAATTTAATGGCGCCAGAAGCTTCTGCGGTAATTAGTGAAGACGCTGTGGTAGTAGGAGAAGACATTTACCATTACATTATAACAACGTTAGGAGAAAAGGAATTGTGTCGGAGGACGAAATTTTGAAGAAGTAAAAGAAAATATGACCGAAGATTGTTCTCCAGAGAGAAAAGGATGAAAATAGAAGAAATCGATAATATTCCACTAGATTACAAAATCAAGGTTTCTAATATTGCTAGGCAACATCCAAAGTGGAGCATTAAAACTCTTCAAAAGGAGGATGTTCCCGTCTAAAAGCTTTAAGGATTTGAAGAAATGGAGAAAACAAATTCAAAATGGTGGAACAAAATTTGATAAATTTGAAATTATTGACTCTTGGAGCAATGACAGGTTTGTAGAAGCTCGCAAAACTCTCAACAAGTATCAACAAGAAACTTGCAACAGTGGGCATTATCTGCAGCGGGTCAGTTTGAGAATTTTGAATTCAAAGCCTCTGAAAATTGGGTTGTTCGATTCAAAAGAAGACACCGAATTGGCCAGCGAAAAATAACCAAATTTGTAAGCCAAAGAGAAACCGCGACACTGGAGGAAACTTTGGCTGCCGCTGAAAGATTTCGAATCCAGACTCGTGCGTTGATACCGAAATTCAAGTATGCCCAATGCTTTCAAATTCATGTAATTAATCAAAATTAAAATGTTTAAAAAATAAATAGGTGTATACTTTTTGAAAAGCGTTTATAAATTATTAGGAGTCACTAAGAAATTTAAATAGTTCCGATTGTAACAAAAGAAATTTGTTAATTTGCGCAATATTACGTAATAATTTTATGCATTGTATTTACGGGGTTAACTGGGTTGTAGTCGTTAGTATGACTGGTCTAGGGGATATTTTTAATTTTTTTTTAATATGTAGAGAACGTTATATAATTTACTTCAAAAATCATGAAAATCTGAATTCGGATTTTTTGACCGTCCCCAAATTTTACAACATTATTTTGTAATAATCTACACCTAGCTCTGTTTTTATGCGAGAAAACACACAAATATGTCTGTTTAATCAAAAAAAGAGAGACAAGATTAATATTATAAAAAAAATTTAAAATTAAAATTTGATTCAGAATTTATTCGACAATTAATCGACAACATTTATTTGTACTTTATTTGATTGCATTTGTTCGACTCAATATTTATGCAAATAGACATTTGTTCAACATGTCGACACAACAAACGTACATTGACTATTATATTGATTTTAAATTTTATGTGGATCTAAGATTTGCAGTGTTGCGTTTGTCAAAACTTCAAATAATAATTTTATTACTTGAAAATATCAATAACATAAATAACACAAAGAATTATTATTATTATAAAACTTTAACAATCAAATTATAGTCTAAGATCCCACCGCGTGATTACTACGTCCATCTGTTTTTAATCAAAACACAATTTTTTAATTAATTATTAATAGAGGAATACGATTTTCTCGGGTTGCCTATCAAAATATGGCCAAGTGGGGTTTTTTTAACTGTTAAAGATATACAAGAGCAAGAAGAGTTGACCCGTTGTAACTTCAAACATTCATAACGTATTTTAATAAATTATATATCAAATTAAAGATAATTTTTATCTCTACGCGATTCCTAGGTTGCCTACTCACAGATGGCCGCAAGTAGGGTTTTTAACTGTTAAAGATATACAAGAGCAAGAGAGTTGCCCGTTGTAACTTCAAACATTCATAACATATTTTAATAAATTATATATCAAATTAAAGATAATTTTTATCTCTACGCGATTGCTAGGTTGCCTACTCACAAGTGGCCGCAAGTAGGGTTTTTAACTGTTAAAGATATACAAGAGCAAGAGAGAGTTGGCCCGTTGTAACTTCAAACATTCATAACGTATTTTAATAAATTATATATCAAATTAAAGATAATTTTATCTTACGCGATAACCTAGGGTTGCCTACTCACAAGTGGCCGCAAGATATCTGATTTTAATAACATGTATGCGACGACAAAACCAACGAAAATTTATGAAAAAGTAATAGGTTTTGACTCGAAACATTCCACCATGTTGGAAATCCTTAAAACAAAAATTGTTGCGGTGATATTTATTAATTCAATGTGGCAAAATGCCACCGAGCCGAATTGCATAAAGTTTAGCGCTGAAAACAGCGGTTGGTTTTAGATAATTATCTAAAACCTACATGGTTGTTGAAACTCTTCACCACTGCAAGTCAAAGACGTGATTTGCGAATCTATTAAGGAATCTTCTGAGAATGATGATTCGAATATTTGTAGCTACGAGTGCACTCGATGATCAATAAACGACTAAATGAAGATATTGTAATATAACTTTTAAAATTGTTAAATAATTTTTTGATGTTTTGTTTAATTTTTTTAGAATAAAAAACCTTCTGCTCTTATATATCTGTAACAGTTAACAATTTTACTTGTTGGCCACCTGTGCGTAGGCAACTCTATGCAATAGCGTAGAGATAAAATTATCTTTAATTTGATATATAACTTATTAAAATATGTTATGAATGTTTGAAGTTACAACGGGCCAACTCTCTCTTGCTCTTGTATATGTTTAACAGTTAAAACTATACTTGCGGCCATTTGTGATTAGGCAACCCTAGGCAATCCGATAGAGATAAAAATTATCTTTAATTTGATATATAATTTATTAAAATGGTTATGAATGTTTGAAGTTACAACGGGACAACTCTCTTGCTCTTGTATATCTTTAACAGTTAAAACCCTACTTGCGGCCATTTGTGAGTAGGCAACCTAGGCAATCGATAGAGATAAAATTATCTTTAATTTGATATATAATTTATTAAAATATGTTATGAATGTTTGAAGTTACAACGGGCCAACTCTCTCTGCTCTTGTATATCTTTAACAGTTAAAAACCCTACTTGCGGCCATTTGTGAGTAGGCAACCCTAGACAATCGTAGAGATAAAAATTATCTTTAATTTGATATATAATTTATTAAAATAGTTATGAATGTTTGAAGTTACAACGGGCCAACTCTCTCTTGCTCTTGTATATCTTTAACAGTTAAAAAACCCTACTTGCGGCCATCTGTGAGTAGGCAACCCTAGGCAATCGCGTAGAGATAAAAATTATCTTTAATTTGATATATAATTTATTAAAATTCGTTATGAATGTTTGAAGTTACAACGGGCCAACTCTCTCTTGCTCTTGTATATCTTTAACAGTTAAAAAACCCTACTTGCGGCCATTGGTGAGTAGGCAACCCTAGAAATCCGTAGAGATAAAATTATCTTTAATTTGATATATAATTTATTAAAATTCGTTATGAATGTTTGAAGTTACAACGGGCCAACTCTCTCTTGCTCTTGTATATCTTTAACAGTTAAAAAACCCTACTTGCGGCCATTGTGAGTAGGCAACCCTAGGCCATCGCGTAGAGATAAAAATTATCTTTAATTTGATATATAATTTATTAAAATACGTTATGAATGTTTGAAGTTACAACGGGCCAACTCTCTCTTGCTCTTGTATATCTTTAACAGTTAAAAACCCTACTTGCGGCCATTTGTGAGTAGGCAACCCTAGGCAATCGCGTAGAGATAAAAATTATCTTTAATTTGATATATAATTTATTAAAATATGTTATGAATGTTTGAAGTTACAACGGGCCAACTCTCTCTTGCTCTTGTATATCTTTAACAGTTAAAAACCCTACTTGCGGCCATTTGTGAGTAGGCAACCCTAGGCAATCGCATAGAGATAAAAATTATCTTTAACTTGATATATAATTTATTAAAATTGGTTATGAATGTTTGAAGTTACAACGGGACAACTCTCTCTTGCTCTTGTATATCTTTAACAGTTAGAAAACCCTACTTGCGGCCATCTGTGAGTAGGCAACCCTAGGCCATCGCGTAGAGATAAAAATTATCTTTAATTTGATATATAATTTATTAAAATATGTTATGAATGTTTGAAGTTACAACGGGCCAACTCTCTCTTGCTCTTGTATATCTTTAACAGTTAAAAAACTATACTTGCGGCCATTTGTGAGTAGGCAACCCTAGGCAATCGCATAGAGATAAAAATTATCTTTAACTTGATATATAATTTATTAAAATTGTTATGAATGTTTGAAGTTACAACGGCAACTCTCTCTTGCTCTTGTATATCTTTAACAGTTAAAAACAAACTTGCGGCCATTTGTGAGTAGACAACCCTAGGCAATCGATAGAGATAAAAATTATCTTTAATTTGATATATAATTTATTAAAATACGTTATGAATGTTTGAAGTTACAACGGGCCAACTCTCTTGCTCTTGTATATCTTTAACAGTTAAAAACCCTACTTGCGGCCATCTGTGAGTAGGCAACCCTAGGCCATCGCGTAGAGATAAAAATTATCTTTAATTTGATATATAATTTATTAAAATATGTTATGAATGTTTGAAGTTACAACGGGACAACTCTCTCTTGCTCTTGTATATCTTTAACAGTTAAAAACAAACTTGCGGCCATCTGTGAGTAGGCAACCCTAGGTAATGGGTAGAGATAAAAATTATCTTTAATTTGATATATAATTTATTAAATACGTTATGAATGTTTGAAGTTACAACGGGTCAACTCTCTCTTGCTCTTGTATATCTTTAACAGTTAAAAAACCCTACTTGCGGCCATATTTTGATAGGCAACCGAGAAAATCGTATTCCTCTATTAATAATTAATTAAAAAATTGTGTTTTGATTAAAAACAGATGGACGTAGTTATCATGCAGTGGGATCTCGTACTATTATAGAGATTGTAAGGAGGGAGAGCAAAAGTAGGAAATGTAATAAATTTGAAGCTTCTCCCAACATTTATATGTATAATCCTGGAAATTGTAGCTTTGCCAGGTCACCTGAACTTAAACCGCTTGTGAACAAAAGCAATACACACTCCTGGGGTTCTAGTAGAAGGGCCCTATATTAATACTGGTAAAAAGTGAATTTAGTAAACCCTTACCAGACCAACCCAAAAAAGTTTATAGCCAAGAAAATAGACTCATATTTTGCTGCGGTAAAAAGCTCGCATCGAAACAGAGCTGGGGCAAAATGCTTTTCTATGGAACTGTCCTATTCCCATCTGGCAGGTACATATTTCGGGAAGGCTCCATAGGAGCAACGATTCCACTTTATAGATTTATGATTCATTGGAATCATTTTATGATTTAGAAGTCGAGTTAGAGGTGGTGAGGCGACCCCTAAAACCACTTCTGGTTAGGAAATGCAATCGATGAATAAGTTTCTTCAGCCTGTTGAAGAAAATGAGTAATTAGCGGCCTCTCACAAGTCCAACTTTTGGACCCAGCTATAGAGTTGTTTAAAGGTAATGCTTATGTCATTTGTATTTTGTATTTAATGAGGTCGAAAAGATAGAACAATTATTGTAGTGTCGAAAAATCGAAAAAACATACGATTGCGAGCAGCTAAACTCAGGTCCCACAAGAGTGGAAACCATAGATTTCAAGTGTTGAAAATGTGGCATATGGAACATTACGAGTTCCACTGCAAGACAAGAACCGACAGTATTTGCTGTTTGTAATTCAGAAAACTCGGCGTCACTCGTGGAGACTACCCAAACTTCAACGGCTCGTAAGGCTCTCAAGGTACGAATAAAATGCAAAGAAAACGACTGGGCAATGTTCAATAAGTGCCACTCAAAAATACAAGTTTGACTATAGAAATGAAAGCAAATTATGAAAGAGCACAAAATTAGAATGATTATAGGGCGAGGATGAATAAAACAATTTGACGTTTAGGGCCAAAAAAATCAAAAATTGTAATATATTTCTACGAGGGGTCAACCGCTGGAGAAAATCGTGTACAATTAACTTCACGTACTTCACCAGTAATTTACCGTACTTCATCAATAATTTACGGTACTTCATCTAATTCATCGATACTTCATTGTATTTCACGTACTGCATCGGTATTTCAGAGATTTACCGAGAATCCAAAATTTGAGCACTAGAGGGTGTTCTGGACCCCCCCAGATCCCCCGGATTAAGTAGTTTATTTTTTATTTTGTTGCAGAGATCTACCTCCCAGGGGGTACGTAATTTATAATTACGCAGTTTAAAAGTAATTGTCAGATTACGAATTAAAGACATTTACTTGGCTATAGCTAATTTTAATAAACTTGATATATGCTTAAATATTTAATATTCACTTTTAATAAAAATTAATTATTTAAACCGGGGGTCTGGAGTGTGAAACACTCTCCAGTGCCCCTGCAACGCGAGATTTTCAGTTTACTTCTGATAAAAAGTAAACTACTCGGTCTGGGGGTTCTGCATGTTCTGCAATGTTCTTCATTCCAAAATTTGTGCACTGGAGGGTGTTCCACACTCCCCAGACCCCCCGGATTAAGTAATTTTTTTTTTAGAAGTAAACTGAAGATCTCCCACACACCCCTCAGATTGAGTAGTTTATTTTTTATCAGAAGTAAACTGAAGATCTCCCGTTGCAGAGGCACTGGAGGGTGTTCTACGCCCCCATTTCCCCAGATCGAGTAGTTTATTTTTTATTAGAGGTAAACTGAAGATCTTCCGTTGAAAAGACACTGAAGGGTGTTCCAGATCCCCGGTTTGAGTAGTTTATTTTTATTAGAATAAACTGAAGATCTCTCGTTGCAGAGATCTACCTCCTAGGGGTATGGAATTTATAATTATGCAGTTTATGATTAGCCATAGCTGGCCATAGCTAATTTTAATAAACTTGAGATATGCTTAAATATTTAATTCACTTTTAATAAAATAAATTAATTAAACCGGGGGTCTGGGGGTGGGACACCTCTAGTGCCCTGCAAGGGGAAATCTTCAGTTAACTTTTAATAAAAAGAAACTACTAAATCCGGAGGATCAATGTAATTAATTAATCACGACGAAATAATGAATTACCAAAGCTTTTATTGAGCTACCAAACCTTCATGATATTCAAACAAATGAGCTAAAAAAAATTACAAAATTAACTAAAGAAATCTAACAAGGAGACCACCCGACCTTACCCTAACCGATTTGCTTGATTTTTGTTTTACGAGCAGGTTATGACTAGAAATGAAGCGGGCCAAAATATTAGAGCGCGATATTCACCCGTTGCCGAGAAAATCTACTTTGAAAATATCGTCTTTTTTCATATTTTATGGGGTACGGCTGAAGGGTCTAGTAATTTTCTTATTGGTATCTGTGGATATAGGGATAACAAAAAATACTATATATAAATTAAAATTATAATATATCAAGTTATACCTATATATCGTTTCGACAATGTCTGACTACAAATTCATGGAAACACTGGGCCCTTCGACAGTTGAAGAAATCGAAACCGATGAAGAATCTCTGTATAGTGAAATTTCTAGGAGGCGATTGAAAGATGCGATGGTGTATTGTCAGCAACTCCTTATTGCAAATAATTTAATGGCGCCAGAAGCTTCTGCGGTAATTAGTGAAGACGCTGTGGTAGTAGGAGAAGACATTTACCATTACATTATAACAACGTTAGGAGAAAAGGAATTGTGTCGGAGGACGAAATTTTGAAGAAGTAAAAGAAAATATGACCGAAGATTGTTCTCCAGAGAGAAAAGGATGAAAATAGAAGAAATCGATAATATTCCACTAGATTACAAAATCAAGGTTTCTAATATTGCTAGGCAACATCCAAAGTGGAGCATTAAAACTCTTCAAAAGGAGGATGTTCCCGTCTAAAAGCTTTAAGGATTTGAAGAAATGGAGAAAACAAATTCAAAATGGTGGAACAAAATTTGATAAATTTGAAATTATTGACTCTTGGAGCAATGACAGGTTTGTAGAAGCTCGCAAAACTCTCAACAAGTATCAACAAGAAACTTGCAACAGTGGGCATTATCTGCAGCGGGTCAGTTTGAGAATTTTGAATTCAAAGCCTCTGAAAATTGGGTTGTTCGATTCAAAAGAAGACACCGAATTGGCCAGCGAAAAATAACCAAATTTGTAAGCCAAAGAGAAACCGCGACACTGGAGGAAACTTTGGCTGCCGCTGAAAGATTTCGAATCCAGACTCGTGCGTTGATACCGAAATTTGACAAAGATCTTGTTATCAATACAGATCAGACTGGGTGTCAATACCAGTCAAATTATAACCGAACTCTCGCGGAGCGGGATCAAAAGTTATTATTGTTAATACAAAGGACATGAACAAGGTCACCCATTCCTATACAGCACAGTATGCCATTACCCTCTCCGGAAAACTATTACCTCTCGTTTTGTATGCCTACAAGAGGCCACAGGATCATTTGGGCCGAGGGTTAAAATATGTGTAGAAGAATATGCTAGAAAATATAAAATGTTGTTGTAACTTCTTCAAAGTCGGGAAAGTTGACAACATCTTTGTATAAAGATTATTTAACGAACGTTTTAAGCCATACGTGGAAAAGAACGTTTTCTACTTATAATCGATTCTTGGGAGGCCAAACAAATCTAGATCTATACGATGAAGTATTTCAGGATGAAGAAGGTCAATCAACTTGTACGATTAAAGTAATTCCTCCGAAATGTACACCATTGGTCCAGCCTTGCGATGTTTACTTATCGACAAGTAAAAATTTTATCAAACGTCTTCAAAATTGTGCACAGTTGATCGAGACACAACGTGAAATCAATTTCGGAAGATTGCATAAAATACAATCGATAGTACAACATCAGTTGTCCTCACCAATTTTTTCGGATATGCTGCAGTACGCGTGGTTTGCTTCCAAGCTCACTGACGAGAGAAATGTTTTCATAAATGTAAACCAAATGTGCTTCCATAGAAATTTTAAACAATCCTTGCAAGTGTAAGAAAACTGCATTTATAAGGTGCGCTCGATGTAGTGAAACATATTGCTTTTTTGTTTTACGACGAATATCACCCTGGCTCCTGCGAATTTTCGGATGATTCCTCCGAAGATTAATAGATAAAATAAGATTTTGATTTTTAGTACACAGCTTGATATATTATAATTTTAATTTATATATAGTATTTTTGTTATCCCTATATCCACAGATACCAATAAGAAAATTCTAGCCTTCAGCCGTCCCCATAAAATATGAAAAAGACGATATTTTCAAAGTAGATTTTCTCGCAACGGGTGAATACGCGCTCTAATATTTTGGCCCGCTTCATTTCTAGTCATAACCTGCTCGTAAAACAAAAATCAAGCAAATCGGTGAGGGTAAGGTCGGTGGTCTCCTTGTAAGTTTAATTTAATTAATTATTACTGATTAAACTAGCAACTACCAAAATTTTAATTAGTAAAATAATGACCCGCAAAGGTCTATTCAACGTTTAAGATAAAAAATGTTAAGAAATCTACTGATGTAAGTTAATTTGCTATCAAATAATGTATTATTAATACACGTGTCTTACTATATACACATTGACCGTAGCGCATGCGCATAAGCTAGTTAACTTCAAATTCACAAAATTTACTAACTTCATGTATTTCACTTGATTCAAAATTTGTGCATAAAGAGTTTTTCCCCCAACCCCGGACAGTATTTTTTTATCTTAAAAAACAAGTTTTCCTTAAAAGGGGGGAATTTCACATAAAGATTAAGTAGTTTATTTTTTATCAGAGACTGACTGAAGACCTCCAGCGAGCCCCCACTACCCCCAGGAGTGTGCAGAATTTATAATTACGCAGTTAAAAATTTTTGTCAGATTACGAATTAAACACATTTATTTGGGCCATAGCTAATTTTAATAAGCTTGAGATATTCCTAAATATTTCATTAACTTATTAATTAATTAAAAATAAATTATTTAAACCGGGGGTTGGGTGGGATTCCCTTTTGGGAAGGGGAGATTTTGAGTTTACTTCGATAAAAAAAAACTACTTAATCCGGGAGTAGCACTCTCGGGCCTTTGCAAGGGGAGATCTTCAGATACTTCTGATAAAAATAAACTACTTATAGTTTTCTATAGTTTATTAAAATAAAATTGATCCGGGGTCCAAGGAGTTCTGCAATGTTTTTATTACAAAATTTGTCCACTGGAGGTGTTCCACACCCCCAGACCCCAGGTTTGAATAGTTTATTTTTAATCAGAAGTAAACTGAGGATCTCCGTTGTCGAGGCAATAGAGTGTTCCACGCCCCCGGACCCCCAGATTGAGTAGTTTATTTTTATCAAAAGTAAACTGAAGATCTCCGTTGCAGAGATATAACTAATTTTAAAAACTTGGGACATGCTTATATATTTAACTAGAACCGTCCCGGCTTCGCACGGGTGCAACGCTGATACTAAATTAAATACACTACAGAAAAATAAAATATATATGCCTATGTCACTCAATGAAAACATAAATACAGTTTAAATTCGTTTTCAAAATAAATAATAATCTCTTCATATAAATAATGAATATGATGAATTAAATTTTCACACTTTTGCCCATAATGAAACTACAAATATTTGAATATTCGAATATTTAATTTTAATTAATAATAATAAAATAAAAATATAGTCATACCGTTTTATTTTTTTAAACAAAACAAAACTAACTCGAAACAATTTTACACACACAATAAACTGCTCGCGTACACGGTAATAGAATAAAAACGTGTAAAAGTGTGTTTGCTATTGGAATCGCGGCGCCTACTATCGTCTGGTGTCGACCGAACCGGGGAATCCACGCTGGCACCAACCGGCGTAATTGTGAATATCTCCGAAGATATTTGTTTAATTTACATGCTGTAAGGAACCATATTGATCTATATTAATTGCACACTGTATTAAAGGTACTTAATTTGATAAGGATTAATGCCGTATTGCTTAAAATAGCTTCGTAAATAAGCCATTTTTCACGTAAAAATAAACAATAAAATGGTTATTGTGGGTTATCCGTAAAAGATAAACATATACCATCGCGGACTTTTTGTAGACCTTTTATGGTGTACAATACTGTAGTACATAATTTGATCTAACTCGTAGGGTTTAGGCAGCGTTTTGCTAAATTGCTAAATAAGCCCAAAAATTACGACATCACGTTAGAAACCTCTAAAATTAGCAATGTTGCCTTAGTATATTGTAATGTTCGCTCACATTCGAAATTGCGCCACAAATTTCGAATCCAAACCTAGATAACCCTGGCCTAACATCGTGATCATCAAGAGAACCCCACACGTTGTGTAAATCGTAACCCAACTTCTTTAAACAGACGGAAAACAAACAGTAGTTGAACCATAACAAAAACCAGTGGCGTCCTAAATAACTAAATCTGCTCACCCGTGGCGTCGCTGCTGACCTAAACATATAAGCAAAACACATAACATAAACGGAGATGGCTCGATGCTTGTGTAAACCTTCCGAAACCCAAATCGGACACTAAAATAACCCCAGTTGAAATAAAACACAAGTCAGTTAGGTTTTGGATATTTTATTAAATATCTACCTCACGGAAACTCGAACAAACTCAGTAGAGTTAGAGAAAAACCTTAATCTTCATCTGTGAGATCGGTTATTTAGTAAATAAAATAGTGTCAATATCGACTTGATTTAATACTTGGCATGGCTATGATCGCAAGCTACATATAACAGTAAATGTGAGAACAAATTGTCCTTAAATAATAATAACCTTATGATTTCAGTTGTAAATTGTTACTGTGCGTATGCAGTATTCGTTTGCTATATTTTAATTGCAACTGCTATGCTTTTATTGTTACTTTGTTACTGATTTTCATTAATCTTGGTTTTGTACAATGTGCTTAAGCAGATAATTAAAATTCCCTCCACCTGTATGTGTTGGTGGGGACTTTCAGATAAGTAAAGTTGATAACAATTTGTAGATAATAGATAATAATAGTGACGGTGACCCCTAAACATAAATTAACATGTGCAAAACCCCAAACCTAAATAATACCTAATGATAATACATAAAACCTAAATGACCTAAATAATACCATAAAGATTGCATCTAATTAATTCATCACCTCACACGGATAATTAAACCAAACCCAGTAAGAACCTAATTATGCGACTTTCATACACTATCACAGAAATTTGTTACTATTGTTTTATATTAAATAGGGAGCATCGCTTGCAGTCGAAACCTATTAGAATTCACATCACTATGTGCAATTCTGATTCACATCACCATGTGCTTTTTTTGTCGTAGGACAATAGTACAATCAGACGAGTACAATCAGACGAAACCACATTCATTTAGATGATTAAATTAATTATTTGTTAATCTATTGGCAACCTCGGCCCTTTGTGTAAAATCCTTAAGACGCCCCTGACCTTAAATTTACATTTGTCGACCCCACATAATAAAACCTTAATTTGCATAACCACCCCAAATTTACAAATAAATCACACATATAAATAACCAAATCACAGAATTTATAATACATCACCAAAAGATAAATTACCTGTAGAAACAATAGGCACCTGCGATCAAAGACCAAAACAAAGCATTTTATCCAATAAATAAAATATTCAGAAATTACAAACCCGATTTGAAATAAATTAAATTAATGCCAATTCACCTTTTAAATAAATCCATCAAACACCAAGCCATTTTAAAACATAAAACAAAACACGTATAAACCCATCTCAAACAACCCACGCTAAACAAAACCAATATGGATTCCTCCCACGAGGGTGGAAATTAATAATCGATATTATTGACTTTTTGTTAATATTATATAAATCGTACTTACACGAATTTTGAAATCACCTAAGTTTAATTGCAATAATTAAATATTTAAATTTTCTTACTTGCAAATTATTTGTGCATGAATAATTTTAAACCACCATTAACATATCAACGGTCAGCTACATTCGACTACCCCGTAACAAGTGTCCGACCGTGTCCGAAGTAGGGTAAAAGACGCGCTATTTCCTATTCCGCCCGAGATGGCGTAAATTTCACGCGCTACATTTTAAATTTAAACATCGCGAATATTTGAATATAAAATAATATTACAATATGATGCATGTATTATACATATAAACCTTCCTCTTGAATCACTCTATCTATTGGAAAAACCGCATCAAAATCCGTTGCGTAGTTTTAAAGATTTAAGCGCACATAGGGATATAGGGACAGAAAAGGCGACTTTGTTTTATACTATGTAGTGATTCACTTTAATAAAAATAAATTATTTAAACCGGAGGGTCTGGGGTGTAGATCACCCTCCAATGCCTTTGTAACGGAAGATCTTGAGTTTACTTCTAATATAAAATAAACTACTTAATCTGGGGTGTAGAACACTCCCAGTGCCTTGCAACGGAGATCTTCAGTACACTGCTATTAATAAAATAAACTACTTATTAGGATATATAGTTTTTAAATAAATTGATCCTGGGTCAGCTTCTGATCATATTATTGCATATGTTATTTATTCTATAATTTGTCCACTGGTGTTACCCAGGCCCATGTTTTAATAGTTTATTTTAATCAGAAAAAATAATCTCCGTTCACATGGAGGGTGTTCCACGCCCCGGACCCCTAGATTGAGTAGTTTAATTTATATCAAAAGTAAACTGAAGATTTCCCGTTGCAGGATATAACTAATTTTAAAATATAAGGGAATTGAAGAATTTGGTGAAGCAATGTATGGAAAAGTTAATTCAACAAAGTAAAATTATAGCGAATAATAGCTAGCTTATTGATAAATTAAGTCTAAATAATGCAACAAGCTCGAATAATTACGAGAATAAATGTTAAATAAACAGTAGGAGGTTATCGTTCTCAAACCTAAAAATGAAGAACAAAGAAACGAGATTACAAGGAAGTATATAAAACCAAAAAGTAGATTTAAGTAAGCTGGCAATAGGAATTAAAAATTTAAAAAAGATAAGGAATGGTGGTGTAATTATTAAATGTTCAAACTCCAACTGAAAAGGAGTGATCACAAACAAAATGCAAAAAGTTATAAGCGACAATTATAAAATAGAAGAGGTTGTTAAACCTAAAAATATTCCCCTGGACCGGTCCAACTCGGAAAAATGTAGATGTTGACCCGACAGATAGCAGGAAGCGATTGATATCTACTCGCCGGTTGTGAGTATTTACCCACCTACAACGCACGGACTGATGATAGAATGTGTTCAATTAGGACGTAATATTACACAATACACTTACATGTGTTTCTTATGGAATATCGTGATTTTCAAATTTAAATTGTAAGTTTAAAATACTTAACCTTGAAGTGGGTATGTGTTGGCCACAACACCACAGGCATTGTTTTCTCATATATTTCATATTTATAGGTCGGTAACATAGCCAATTATTTTTACTTTATCATATGTAATATGAGAAAGTATTGTTTTACCTTCCTCTTATACATTCTTTCTAAGATTATGATAACAAGCGCATATCTAAATTAAACTAATGAACCGTGAAGAGTTAATTGTGCTGGGGTGCAGTCACCACTCCACCTACCAACTTACGTAATGTTTTCAGAATTTTTTTATAAAATATAGTTATTGAAGTACTAAATAACATCTTAAACTAAAAATCGAAGAAATACAGACGCAATCATAAAGAAAAAAATTAAATTGTTCAATTTTAACAAAAAATGTTGATAATTTAAAAAAAATTTTTTAGTAAAATCAAGCAATTTAATTTTTTTTTTGTTGAAATTAAACAAGTTCATTATTTTCTTTGTTTTTGTGCCTATATTTTATAAATGTGCAATTAAAACATTTATTTTTTTATATTTATTTTCTTATTATATGCAGGCTATTTGCCACAATATTTTATATATGTGGAAATGAAATTGTTGATCGAATTTTAGTTTAAGGTATTATTTAGTGCCTATATAACCATGCGTTTCAGTTTTGTTATCTTCATATTTAGTCATCTTTATAATGAATGATATTCTGTAGTAACGCGAAAATACAACTCATTAAATGTTCCCATATGAAAAATATAAATAAAAGTATACCTAAAAGCAGTAAATTCTGATAATTTTTACATTAATCTATCTTGTAAAGGTGTAACTAATGTAAATTTAACTATAACATAAAATAAAGTAAACAAAACTAATGAAAAGAAATTGTGCTTGGAGTGTTGTCACCACTCCACCTACCTACTTACGTTATTTTTTAGAATATTATAAAATAAAGGTTTAAGTACTAAAAAAAATTTTCTTAAACTTGGTACAAGCAATCATAAGAAAAATTACTTTGAGTAAAGGTTTAACAAAAATGGCTTTTCACAAAGTTACCGTAGAAAAAATCCTTTTTTTTTTTTTTTGAAATTAAACAATTCATTATTTCTTTGAATTTTTGCCTATATTTTATAAATATCAATTAAAACATTATTTTTATATTTATTTCTTATTATTGAGGCTATTTGCCACAATATTTTTATTTGGAAATAAATTTTGCAATTTTGTTTAAGTATATTTAGTCCTATATAACCAGCGTTTCAATTATGTTATCTTCATATTATATCATAATGAATGATATTCTGTAGTCCAAAATAAAACTCTTAAATGTTCCATATGAAATTTAAAAAAGTTATAAAACAGTAAATTCTGATAATTTTACATTAATCTACAAAGGGTGAAACTATAAAAAATAATAAAAAATATATAACTAGAAAAGCTTTTACTTGGATGGAGACCCACCTACCTACTACTATTTAGGACCTCCCTAATTAAGGTTAAGAACAAATAAAATTGTCTTTATCTTTGGTGAAGCAATTTTTTAAAAAGTGTACTTTTGAGCTCAGGTTTATTACCTCAACCCAAATTTTCACAAAGTTACCGTATTAATCCTTTTCTCAGCTTCACTGTACCCAATCAGAGATACGCCTATTTTTTAGTACAAGAATATTTTTATGTTAATAATAGAGGAATGAACCAATCAATGCGTTACATATTCTAAAATCTATGACGGACCGTTCTTCTTGATGGGTATATCTTCTGAACGGACCATTATTCATAACGAGTACATCTTCTAGTAGGTCCATCATTCTTCACGGGCATATCTTTTAGTTATAAAATAATGAAAACAATAAGTTCCACTCAATAAACACACGTGCACTATAATATATCTACATATTATTGAAATAAGCTGAAGAGACTACGCGATGTAACTACATTTTTTATTTCTTATTAAGAATTTCATAAATTACTTGCATGAAGGTAATAATGAAGCAGAGTTTTAAGAATCTGTAAAATAAAGATTAATTATTTGTTTCCATTTTAATAAACAAAACAAACTATTTTGGTGCAAATTTTTATCTATTTTAAACCTACTGTGATTTATTCCATCCTTCATATCACAGGTAAATTACATTTAATTTTATTTTGTCGTTTCTGACCACTTATTTTTAGTGGGTTGTAATGCCAGGTTTAAAATCTGTTTGGCTGCATTTTCATCATATTTTATTTAAATTGCTGCAATGGCGTTAATACGTTATCTTTGCCAATCACACCTGCATTGATATGGAAAATTTAGCCCACCTAGAGAAGTCGACCTTCGTTCATTCAACTTCTACATTGGAGCTATTCGAAAAATTATTTTCTTATTTTACGTATTTTGGACTGTTGTGTTTAATGGATGATGGGGTCCTCGCTTTTTAGACGATGGTATTCTTGAAGCTTTGTAAGAGCTTTCATGATCTTGATCAATTGATGCCATTTTATTGCAGCCTTTTTACCACGATGGCTAACGATTCCTTCCATTTTTTCCTCCGTTTGAAGTTGGACGAAGCGTTTGTAACGACATTTATGAATTTGTATAAGTTTGTTAATCAATTTTCAACATTGGTGTTGACTTGTCGACCTGAAGTTATGTTTAATCCATTCTTGTGTCTTTATTTGATTTTATAAGCTTGAGATAACCTAGTGGGACGATGACGTGATTTACTCTGAAATTGAAGGTAACCGAAATGGAAGGTATTTTAAAATCGATCCTATCATTTTGGAATCTCTAGGTAAGTGAGCTATGTCAATAAAGATTCGGATGTGTTTTAATGCGCTTCAGGTGGGACTTTTCTTTAACGTCAAGTTTTCTTCAACAATTAATTGTTGAATCAATTCTATAGTAATGGATCGACTTGAACCATCATTTAGCCTTAGCATGTTGTTGTTAATCATTTTAAATTTACCCTCAGGTGAACTTACTTATTTACCTTGTTTTTTTATTTTCCTTGCCTTAGCTACTTGTAATGTTCTGTTTTTTTATTTTTATTTTTATTATGTGTTTGTTCTGATAAGGAATTGAAAATAAATCAACCAATTTTGAATTCTTGGTTAATAATTAAATAATTCTTCCTTTTTACTTTTATTACTTTAGCTGGCGCCTATTTCATTTTTTCACAAATGACTGTATGATTTTAATTAGATCGACGGTTTTCGAACCTCACGCACTTGACTAAATACTTAAATGTTAAGAGTTCCGATCGTGAAATTTAAGTTCATCAACCCTTGGCTTTGTTGGCAAAATTAAGTTTAGCCATAAACTCTTGCGTTTAATTTGAAATTAATTATTCATATATGTGATAGTTCTATCAGCGATTGAAAATACCATTACGATCGTTTGTAAATAACACAATTTGGTGTTTTATTTTTAGCTGCATTCCTGACGTATAATTCCTTATACGAATTTTGAAGATTACGAAGAAGTTCGAAAACTTCATTTTAAATACACTTAAATTACTTAAGGTTACCAATGTTATTGGCCTTAAGGTAGAGTCTGTAACTGGGTTCAAAGATCGAAAATTTTGTTTTGCTTAATTTGAAAGTACATATGTCTTGAGAATATACTGTAAAAATTTCAGACAGAAATTGAAATATTTCGGAGTTATAACGAGTTTCCTAGAGCGCCTCGGAGTCCAACCTTTAAGGTCGACCGGCAGCTGCAACGCTTGACTTCTATTGTTTGCGCATTTTTTATACCTGGGTAAATTTTAAAGTATTTTTAAGTTAAAATTCACAGTACTGTGTTAGTATTTGATCGTACGTTGACACGTAAGCATCTAAGATGAAGAGGATGAAGGCATATTATACGTTCCAGGCATAGACGATTGACGTAAGTATAAGTTTACTTATGAAAAATTGTTGTTGAACTTTAAACGCGTTTTCTCAAAACATCGTTTTTCTGGTCGGCCCGGGTCCTACCTTTTTTCTACTGAACCAATTGCTTTCAAATTTTAATAGGCTGTTCTACACACTTATAGTTATCGTCTGAACTAACGAAACCCTTTTTTTCCCTTTTTGTTAAAAAAAAAGGACTTTTTTTCAAATCCGCCATTTTTTTTAAAATTTAACTTCGGTAGTGCCAGAATGACATGTCTATAGATTAAGAATAATCAAGAATATTTGATTTCAGATAACATCAAAGCCAAAATACCGGGCCCCCCTTTTTTGAGGTTCCAACTGAATGACAATAATAATAGTAATAAACTATTAAATTTTTCAAATAAACTTTTTTATATTTTCAATATGTAAATAAAAACACTCTAAATATTCAAGATAATTCATTTTATTTTCCTATAAAAATCACCTTCCAAAGAAGTCATGAAAATATGCATAAGTTACCAGACTTACCATAAGAACAAACCACAATTAAAACCGAGTAATAAAACGTACCGTGCTCAAATTTGCAACATGATATAATTGAACATTTGTCGATAATATATTATAATTACAAGTAAAAACATTTATAGTTAATGAATAAATAAATAAACAAAACATGCCTGCGGAACGGTTCAGTTCTTTTATTTATTGTAGTGAAAATAGTAAAGTAATCATGCTGTATTTACAGTATGTTATTACAAATTATCTATTTGAGAGTTTGCAGTTTAAAAATCTGTTATTAACCTCATTAGTAACGAAATTAATCGTGGTTCTTCTAATCCCTATCCTGCTTATGCTATTTGCAGTTTGAAAATGTTTCATAGATGGCACGCGCATAGTACAGTATATTATCTTATTTTATGTCGAAAAGATTTACAATTTAAGTTGTCAATATAAGCATTTTTTGTGCTCAAAACTATTTTCTGAATAGGTCAGCGGAAAAAAAGTACGAACTAATACAGGCGTCGATAAATTTTGCTGCTCGCATTATCTAGTGATCAATCGATATCAGAGTCATCTACTAGTAGTGTTTGAAAATAATTGATACTTTTTGCCACCAAACCCTTGCGGTTAGTAGAATATTTTAGCGATAGGGGTACCTGCACTTTAATGGGTAACAAGCTTGATTTAGCCTAATGTATATTAAAACACATTACCATTCTAAACGTTTGTAAATCCACTTGCAATAATCCACCAGCTGTTAATATTTCCGGTTTATTAGAACGGAAGATTACCATAACCAAAGCTTTTCGTAATTCTGGTTGTGTCTTAATCCACCAATTCGATTTATAAGCTTCATACGATATTTTCACACTCTAAATAATTATGTATGTGTATTATTTACTTTCGAATAATGTAGGTTAAACTTTACCTCGTCGGCTAGCAAAGATCCAGAGATGCAATAAAAAAACAGTTCTATAAGGTAGAACACCGTCATCATACCAAATTGAATTTGTGTTGTGCTATCAGCATTACTGAAACAATTGGGAATAAAATTATGTTAATTACATCAAGGTCAGTTTGGATGTAACTAATGTGTCACATTAATCTAAATCGTTGGAAAGTACAACCAAAGAAAAAGCATAGGAAAATTTCTTCTAATTTCAATTCTGATTTTTATATTTTGTGTTCGTTGAAACTAATTACCGTAGGTTTGGTTTTATATCTGGTTCATCTCCAACTTTATATTATATATCGCACCCATTTAATGTAATTGTCCAGTTCACGAAATGAACAACCAGGACATGAATTGGAACTAAACCGTGTAATTTTAGTATTTTGTACAATGTAGACACTTTATAAAAAAGCTTTAAAATTTTGACATCTAATTTTATTCTTATTTTATTTTGTATTTTAGATGATGACCTGTTAAAAGGTTAAAACCGGTCGCCAAAAGTATATAAACTTTACTCTGCAAGAAGTGCAACTGTGTTTTATTTCGAAAGATTACCCAAAACTTGCAACCCCACTCAGAATTATTTTAATAAAAATGGATCGCACGTCCAACATGTGGAAATACAAGGGGAACACTAAAAGCAAAATAAAGGCACAGCAAAGCCTTAAGTTCATTAACAGATGTATCACAGAGGAATTAACACCCTCTTTCGTGAAGTGTAAACTTCCAAAGAGAATGAACGCACAACAAACTTGGAATTTTTACCGTCAGCAGCTGATCCAAAAAAAGCGAACCCAACATCGTACCCTCAATCGGGTTAATAGCAATTTACTCTACCTCTACAACTGCCTAACGACAGAATTAACATACGAACAACTCCACACCTTCCTAGACGAAATGGAGGACATGAAACTCAACTACCTCATCACAGACAACAATAGAAAGAACTCAAAATTACAACACTTAAAGAAGATGAAGAATAAAGACAAGCCTAACACACTCGACGACCCGAAAGAACACCAATTCTACGACAAGGTGACCAACAATAGCAACGTAGTATTCGACAGGAAGAAATAGCCCTTCTTAACAAGGGACACAAATACACGCCACAGCCAACCAGACCTGACTTCGTCGAGCTATCTATGGATCTGGAAATTTCTATTAAAGGATTGCCAAACTACCAGGTTCTTAGAAGTGAAGCAACAACGTTCATCGTTAGTGAGATCAAAAGGCAAGAACAGCGAGAAAAAGAAAAACAATTTAAGGCCCACAAGAAAAGACAGCAAAAGGAAGAAAAAACAATAAAGGGGATTATTGAAAAATTGAAAATCACGACCTAATACTAACGATGGCCGATAAAGGGGGGAATGGTAATCATGGATAGAGGGGAATACAATCGCAAAACCCAACAATTCCTCACAAAGAACAATTGCTATAAGGTCAAAATCAACCCCTTGGGGGAGTACATCCGAATGATAAAAAGCAAAATAAAGCAACACCTGAAAATAATAAAAACATACTTTCCCAACATTCACAATCTAATTCCAAAAAACCCTAAAATGCCAGAACTGGTTGCCATGCCAAAGTTGCACAAGGAAGGCCACCCCGTTAGACCCATCATTACCAGTTGCAACACCCCCTCCTGCACACTGGCAAAGTTATTGAATTCCATACTTACCAAAGAATTCAGCTTCAGGGCAAATACAGCATTAATAACACAAAGAGCATTATTGAAGAAACAAAGAAATACAAATGGGAACCCGGAGGGAAATTGGTGTCTTTCGACGTAGTTAGCCTGTTCACCAACATACCAACAGCAGAAACAACCCTAATTATCAACGAATTCCTCACTAGTAAAGGCATTAAAAAAGAAGAAGCAAATGACCTCACCGAACTAATAAAGGTCATTACACTCCAAAACTTCTTCAACTTCAACCAAGAAAACTATAGAATGGCAGACGGCCTCCCCATGGGATCACCAATCTCCACCATTATGGCCGAATTCTTTATGGATAAACTCGAACAAGAAATTATGCTAACACCTCTATCCAATAAAATAGGAGGCTGGACCAGGTACGTTGACAATGTCCTCTGCCTCTGGAATGGCACAGAAGGCGAAATAGAGATGTTTCTTAATCACATAAATAATATCCACCCTAATATAAATTTTACACTGGAAAATCCAACTAACAATCCATATCATAGAATGAAGGGAAAAAATCAAGTGGAACGTTTATAGAAAGCCAACCCATTGCGGGGCACTTATTCCATCTGATTCCGCACAAACATACACCCAAAAAACAGCGCCATTTAAATATTATATTCACAGATTAATTAACACTCCACTATCCAAGAACAACTACGAAAAGGAATTAAACACTATAAAACTTACAGCCCAATTGAACGGTTATCCCCATACCATGATAGATAAAATGTTGGCAAGACGAAAAACCAAGAAGAGACATCATTACTTTCATAACACCAACAGGGAAAAAGAAAAATTTTGAGCCATAGCCTACCAGGGCCACATTAATGAAAAACTCAAGAACATTTTCAGCAACAATAACATCAGGCTAGTGTCAAAACCCAAAAGTAAACTAAAAGACAGAATCAGCAATGCAAAAACCATAATACCAAAAAAGCGGGGTTTACCAGATTTTCTGCAACGAGTGCGACGCCACTTACATCGGAGAAACAGGCAGAGACATCGCCACAAGAATTAAGGAACACACAAAGACGGACAGAAATTCTAAATTCTATCACCACCTACAATTTAATCGTCACACAATAAAACCCGAAAGCACCAAACTACTGCATCAGGAAAATAACATCTGGAAGAGGAAATTAATGGAGAACTTCGAAATTAGGAAGTACAAGAACAGAGTTAGGAGAGAGGAGACAAATGACAACCTACTTAACCTGGTACAAGACACAGCGGGTACGCCACTGTTTATGTCATTTAAAAACGAGGCCAACCAATACACATAACCACATGCGCGCTTGAAAACAAAAATATTAATGACAGTTTGTTCGTTCTGCTTCATTTTGTAGTAAATTTGATTTTGACTTTTGACTTGTAATATTGCAATTTCTTTGATACTGATACGCTTACGAACCAACGACAACGGATGCTTCAAACACCTCCATCCATCTGACACGTAAGAACAATACCACCCTCCAACCTCAAAGTGTTTGACATCTAATTTTATTCTTGTTTTATTTTGTATTTTAGATGGCCTGATGATAACCTGTTAAAAGGTTAAAACCGGTCGCCAAAAGTATATAAACTTTACTCTGCAAGAAGTGCAACTGTGTTTTATTTCGAAAGGTTTAAAATTACACAATTTGTACATGAGAAGCATTCAGTTCATTAACTAAACAATTCAGTTGTATACTTATCCCAATATTTTCCTTAATTTTGCTCAAAATTAACCATACTATTATAATACATACATTATCCATGTCATGAACTGAACCTAATCGGGATCCAAATTGTGAAAAATTCCAAAATTGCGTGATCATTAGCCAGATTTTGTTAACAAAATTTTACGAACATAACAAATTCGTTGTGATGACGTAGCAGTTACAGAATAGGGACGATAGTATATAAATATTCGTTTATATTATGGTATGCTTACCCAGAAGTCAAAATAATCATTGAAAAACACATGCCAAACATATTTGACAGAAATAATCCCAACAGTGGAATTTTGTACATGTGCTTCATTATTTTGGTGCATCTGCAAAATAAACAGTTATGAAAATTTTAAACTTCTAAAATACATAAATACCCGGATATAATGATGTATAAGAGATACAGTCTTTGCCAAAGGTGGTGGGTGAAATTTGGCCAATAGTCCCAAAAATTTTTGCCAATAGTTTCACAATGCTTAAAATTGAAATGGTGAAAATGTTCATCAACAACGGACTTTTTATATCTCTCTTATACATCCTTAAACTTTTTTATGCTTACTCTAAAATTATGTTGTGGTGATCAATCAACATTGTTAATTCATTCATTGCTTCTTTGTCTGTACCACGTACTATTGGCTTTATTTTCAAATTTGGAAATAGCTTTGTAACTAGTTTAAATTCACAAATTACATTAGCCATCAATGCTATATATAAGCAGTCAAAACCAACTTGTATAAAAACCACAATTATGGCTTCCATAACTTCCAAGGCATAGCAAATTTCGTATCTCAAGAATTCAGAGAAACAAGACTTCCACGGTAATTCTATTACCTCAACAAAAAACAATGGTCTGATGAAGTAAAGCAAGCAGATGACAAATAGAAATACACTGTAAGATCGTATACAAGACTTTGCAGAAGAAAATATTTTTTCATTTTCTTTATGTTGCTCAAAATCGTACAAATTCGCTTTCCAAAACATATTGGTGTTGTTAATAAGCATTATAATTTCCCGTTTCTTTGATACAAAAAATAACATTTTTATGGCGATCTAAAATTACAAAATATACACATGTATTTTTGCAAAACGATTATTGAATATACAATAGTAACAAACCTGCATTATCGCTATGACAGCCAATACTTCCATTGTAGAATCGATACCTTGATAGGTGAAAACCAAAACTAAAGAAACGTCAATCAATACACCTATCACAATTAATGCCGCACACGTTCCAAAAATACGACTTATTAAAGTAGGCGCAATCACACATGGATTTAAACAAACGAATGATAAAATTTGAAGAGATTCTTGAATTAACGGTCTTGAATCCATTTTGCGATTCAAATTCATATTTGACTTATTTTCGTGTAACCTAGGTAGTATAATGTAATAATATCTAAATTACGAAACTGAACTTTGATCAAAATCAAATTATGCAATTAAGTTATTTTGTTTCTAAATTGGTTTCTTTTCAAACTTTTGTAGAATGATTACAAGCAACGACCTAATTTACTACTTTTATAAGTAATACATTTCTTAGTTTGACATATCAATAAGCTCCTAACAATAATTTTTGCAATCAATGCAATTTTTAACAATAAAATAAGTGTTTTAACAAAAACACTGATGAAAGGACAAACGATGACCGGCACGAGCAAACTTTTACTATACAAGACGCTACTGCGACCCATTCTGACGTATGCCTCGGCGGATTGGTGCAACGTTTCCATGACGGCCATCAAGCCGCTGGGGTTGTTCCAAAACAAGATCCTGCGACTAATAACCGGACTGGACTGATACACATGTATAACAACACTACACAAACTGACGAACATGGAATATTTTCAAGACTACAAAAACCGACTCTCGACTAAATTTTACGACACGCAAATTTTAAACCTTACGAAAGACTTGACTAACATCAAACATAAACTGACTTACTAAAACTTACCAATTTTTCGACAGACTTTGCCCACGGACTTGGACTCCGATGAATACCACCACAGTTGACATTTGCAACGTCACCGACACGGAGTGCTTAGGCATTCCAAACTCCGTGTACATCTTTTAAATTGCAAATAGTTTATTTTAACCGTTTAGCAAGTAAGTTTTATTCCAAATTCAAAATTTTAAAAAAATGAGCAGATTTTTTGATTTTTGCAATCCTGCAAATTTCCAAATTACACCTCAAACGGCAAATTATCAAAAGGTCGTATTATTAATTATTTACAACTCTTTAGGCACTAACAATTTAGCCAATGAGAGTTACGCGTTAACGCAGGGTCTCTCATCATCTCGCTTATTTTAAATTTTAGAAATGTTATATTCTGTTTTTAAAAATAATTATAAGTCACAGCATATCAAAGCTATATTTGAACCACAAAAACTAGAGTTAGCTGCGTCGTTACTAACATCCGCAAGCAAAAAGGCACAGTGTCAATTATTATTGCGACAAATGTTGATATTGTTGGTAATACAGGGATCTTTAATTTCCTATATAAATGTGATAATCTGCTAGTGCGTTATGATATTGAAAATGATAATGAATTAAAATCATGTAGAAAATGTGAAAAGAACATGTGGGACACTGAACTGAATAATAAAATATTGGTTCCACCGAGTTATATGTATGTACTACGTAATTGGCATAAAATGAAAATACAAATTAAAAAACGCTGATGGGAATATCTGAAAATTTTGAAGGCTAACCTCAAATTAATATGGGTAAGTAATGTGTCTATAATTTAAGGAAAACCTACAATTACGGCAAACGTAACTTTTAGGAAGTCGTTAAAGTGGGTAAACTCTTATAAAAAAACTTTTTTTTTCTATGGGTGTTTTTTAGGAATATACATAAACGCGTTTTACACACTTTTGAAATGTCCTTTTTGTTTAATTTTTGGTGGCATTTTAATATTAGCTATTGTATAATATGAAAAAAAATTGTTTAAAATTTTTGATAAAATTATTAATATGTGCCAACTTACCAAGGTTAATAAATTGTGCAATTTGTTGCAAATTGTGCAATTTAAGAACATGTGAGTATGTTCTTTAAAGCTGGAGTAACTGGTTTATTTTTACTTGCTTCAGAAGTAGGTTTGTTTAAAGTAAATTTAACTGCAAGCGACTTTTTTGGAACTTTATCGACAGATGATGATTCATCTCAACTTTTTCCTTTTTTATATTTCATATGACAATTACCCACTCGGCAGCAGTTGGTAACCTTGAATGCCCCCTGATCCGCTTACGGATTTTGTTTTAATTGGATTACGTTAAAAATCAATTTAAAAATAATTACTTGTATATTTTAATCCAAAAGTTCAAAAAGTTTTGAAAAAAAAAACAACAAAACCTTATCGTCGATTCGAATAATTAACTTACAGCAAACACAAATGAAATGATAAAAAGATTTCTTGTATCAATTAAACTTTGTGTTGTTGGTACCTTTGAAGATAAAATTAATTTTATTCGATTAATTTCAAAATTTAAATTATTAATCAATAGAGAGCGGGTAATAGGCCAAAAAAGTCAGGCAGAACAGATTTTTCTCGAATTTTCTTAAAATTTTTAATTGATATTACTTTATAACTTATTAATATTAAAATATCAATTATAAATTGATTGAAGTTTTAAAACATTCGGAAAAACCTGCTCTAGGGAACTCCAAACCTTTGACTTCGGGCCTCTTATCGCATACAAATCCGTTCTCTCTATAAAACTGTAGTTTACGTTATTGAAACATTAAAAACCAATTTCAATTTAAAAACATTTTATTGTAATAACAATAATAATTACTTCAATATAATCCAAAAAGGTTTGAAAAAAACACAAACTTTTTTATGCAAAATTTGGTTAAATAATATAATCGAAAATCATTTGGAATTGGTATACTTGATTACGGCTTTGGTACCCTCACCAATTGCATGTTTGGCTAATTCTTCTGGCAAAATAAGGCGAACGACCGTTTGGATTTCCCTGGCGCTAATGGTCGACTTCTTATTGATAAGAGCGAGGTGCCCAGCTTCAACAGCGATACGTTCAAACATATCTCTCACAAAACTGTTCATGATGGACATGAATTTACTGGAAATTCCAATATCTGAATGCACTTGTTTCAAAACCTTGTAAATACAATGAAAAAATTTCCTCCCTCTTGAGCTTCTTCTTTTCTTTACCTTTTACAGCCATTATTTTTTTTGCGATTTTCCCACTTTCTCTTGAACTTGATTGTCACTTTCATTGGGAGCCATTTTATTATCGATTCGAATTAACTTACACCAAAATACAAATGAAATGATAACGACGATTGCTTATACCGGGTGTTCATTTTAAAACTTCCAGCAATTAATATCTCAAAAACCAAAAGTCAGATGAAAAATGTTTCGAACGAAAGTTGTATGAAAGCGAAGGGGACAGAATATGGCATAATTGTTTTCTTAATTTATTGATTTTTCAAGGTCATTTGAAGGTCAACTTTGGTTTTTAAATGGCACCTTAATTTTTTAGCAGATTTATATTTTCATGAAAAATAAACAACTTTTGTTGGAAATTTTGGAGACGGTTCGAATTCCCGGATCGCGATTTTTACCATTTTTGAAGTGGATTATGAAAGATGAGGGTCTAATTAGCGTATAAAAAATAAAATTTGCGGTCGGTTCACACAATTTTGAAAAAAACGGCTTTAAAGTTAATTTGGAATGCAATTTTATCATTGGCTCTTTTGAACTATAACCCGCCCCAAAGTTGAAAGAGGTTTGGCGACAGTAAATATAGCAGAATCTCGGTTTTCACGACAAATTATGATAGATAATGATGTAATTAGCTAATAAAAAGAATTAAATTTGTGATCGGAAAACAAATTTTCGAAAAAAAATCACTTTTTGTGTGAATTCGTTTCTGAGGTGGTTGCACTGTCAAACCTATTCTCGCAGCCGCCCTCGCCCTTCCGGGGCTCGTACGGCGCTCCAAACGGTTTTGACACGTGCTAAACTCATTAAAAACATCCCTTAAGCGGCTCCAACTCGAAAAGTTTGAAAGTTGACGCGGCAGATCTCAGGAGCGACTGACTCGTTTCTACCACTGCTCTAATTGGCCCCGCCTTAAGGTAGAACGCGGCTAGTATAAATCAGCACGGACCGCCACCAAAATGAATAAATTATTGCGCAACATTACGCAATAATATACTTACATGTATTTCTTATGGGAAAATTGCAATTTTCAAAATTAAATTGTGGCCTTATTACAACTCCGACAAGATTGATCCTCACCTTAGAAAGCTTGTATTTTGTGTTCTTTCGTTTGGTATAGCCATTTCTATAAGAAAAAGTGTATTTTCGATTCCGGGAATTCGAACTGCTACCGAAATTTTTTTATCCCACATTAGATTTTCGAGTAAGATGCGTTGAAACAAAATAAAAAATTTTAGAATTTTGTGAATTTATTTAGTTTTTAACCTACACCTTGTTCATTATTTTCGTAATTTATGTGAAAACAGTTGGTTTCCCAAAAAATTATTAGACCAACGTTGTAGCCCGTTAAATTTCCTATCCGGTTTGGGCCGTTAGTTTTTTCTAAGACGTGTCGTTTAAAAGATACGGGGTTGGCAAGAAAAGTTAAAAAATAAAACTCGGAATTTTTGACATTTTTTCCTTAATTTAATTCATAACTCGAAATCTGTCGATTCTAGGCGATAAGGGGTTATAACATAATTTGTAGATATTCAAATGCTCTGTAGAAATCTCTAATCCATTAAACTAAAAAATCAAAAATATCGGTGCAATGGCCGCTTGAAATCATAAATTGAAAAAATTGCTTTAAAATGAGGTACCCCCAAGGATTTGGACGTAAAAATTTTATTTAAAAATATGTTTTAGAAAAGTGTCCTCTATCACCACCTAAGAGGTTCTCCACGGTCACTTGAACACCCTGTATATAGATTATGCTAAACATAATTACGACATATTTGCGCAATTTTTTCATCGCTAAGGTTTATTAATTAACACTGCCAATGTTTACACGATAAAAACCATCAGAATTATATATAATTTATTTACAAGTTTCCGATTGATTTTGTTTTTTTCTTCTTCCACTTACGAAATTGTTAACACATGATGTACATATAAATATTGTCAAACAATTGCGCTGAGACATTCGTTATTATATCTGTGGAGAACGGGATTTAAATATTCAAATTTAAATTAGTTAATAACACTACCGCATTACGGGTGGTAGTAGAATACAGTTGGTACCTCTGCAACAGGTGAGATACCATTCAAACATTCAAGTATTCATCATTATTATAATTAGCATTATTCAGTGGTGTGATGTACTTTTAATATTTAACATAACGTAAAACGTTATGTTATATTGAGCATAATATGTTAAGTTGGCAATTTTGGTGTGATGTACTTTCATAACGTTTTTCAAATGTGTTAACTTTTTACATTTTATGTTAAAATTTTACGAATAACACCCGACTTATAACAGGCAAAGTTTACATGCCGTTATAAATAGAACTGTCATTCGAAAG
Source organism: Lycocerus yunnanus (assembly GCA_036346125.1). NCBI lineage: Eukaryota > Metazoa > Arthropoda > Insecta > Coleoptera > Cantharidae > Lycocerus > Lycocerus yunnanus. Next base: position 168,102 of record JARFIX010000157.1, on the reverse strand, counting down.
TTTTTAATTCGATAAAGTGAGGTTAAAACATGAATTTTGGAAGTATTTTAAATATCGCTCTGTTTGAAGAACTACATAATGCAGTTGAAAGGTACAGTAAAATATAATATAATTGAATATAATCTATGGTGAGGTTATATATGTACTATTTAAATTTGTTTAAAATTTTAGAAATGAAATAAACGTTCAAAGAAGGATTTTACGAGATACTAGTAACCCTTTTGAATTAAGGGAAGAAGAATTTCGAAAGAATTTCAGATTGTCACGAGATTTAGTCTGGTATTTAGTACAAATTCTGCGACCACATTTAAAAGAGAGTCAAAGAAGTAATTCTTTGAAACCTGAATTTAAAGTAAGTACAAATATGCTTAAGTACAAAACCCCTAATGAAATTTAAAAATGTGTATAGGTTTTAAGTTAAACATTCTTATTAAACATCGTGTGTTACATTATGCCCTATCAGAGCTGCAAAATTGTACTATCATGTGCAATTTTACACAACTTGCAATTGATGCAGGCTTATCACTAGAAGAACCCAAAATCTGGACAATAATGAACAAATGGAATGTATTGATAATAATCAAGTTTCACTAAATTCAGGTATATATAATAATTTATTATAGGTAACAAAATGTAACAAATTTCTTTTAGCATCACATTTGAATGAAGGTAGAAGATTCAAGCCCAACTCATACAGAGGCATTTCACATAACAGAATTTATTATTTCTAATTTAAATATTAAATATAATTATATATATATATATAATATATATATATTAGACCATGCGTAATATATATATAATCCATACTACGGTCTATGTGACCTCCAAAGCAGATATTAGTACTTTCCTCATATATAACGTAGTGACCTCCAATTTCAAGTCACAACGTTTTCGCTTGAAATTCAAATTTGAGCTAATAGGTGTCGTACCATGTCGCTCCCGAAAATTTTGCTGGAGGTCACATCGAACATATATTATCTTCATTACAATCTTTAGTTCAAGCATATACCGTTGGCACTGGCATCGCTTTCGTCGTTATATGCGAGTACGATGCCACTTCCCATACTACAGAAGGTATCTTGTGACCTCTGTTTTACTTTAGTGGCAACCTTGCAGACCTAGTGACGTGTAGTCACGTAGGCGATAACAATTCTAAAATTAATGCTTGCATATTTTGCAGTAACTCATTTCATTACTTAAAATATTATAATAAATACCTTAAACCAAAGACATTTATTTATATTTTAATAAGTAATATGCCCAAAACACTAATTTCTACATTATCCAAAATATTGTCAATATTTTTTACTTGATGAAAATGACCTTCCTTAACTACAAATTTTGGCAGATTATTAGAAAATAGGATCCGCACCAACACGTTTGGTAATCGCGATGTCTAATTGCCAAACCCTCCTAGGAGGACCTTCATCCGAATTTTTAAAAGAAAATAGTAAATTATTTGAAAATAATCAGTAATAATGTAAATTTTGCATTTATAGTTTTATTTATAGGACCTATTTTACGTATTATAATGAATTAATATAATGTATAGAAATTATTTATATTATTAACCTTTAAAATTAATATTAATTCAAATTTAATTTTTTCAAATGTCTGATGACAGCAGTAACCATTGCTGAAAGCTTACAAATAATGTTTCGTTTTATTGTTCATTTAACCTTATAATTTTAAAAATTTGAATTAATATAATGCTATATTTGAAAAATATATAATGTACGTCTTATAGTTCGTAAAATGCGGCATATAAAACTGATTAAATTAACTATTTTGATATTCCTAGCTGCAACTTACTCGGACGGTACGGTGTTATAAAATTTTCAATAATTTGCATGTAATGCAATGATTAAATAACTAATCGGTTACAACATGTTTTCAAACAAAATGGGTATCTCACTAAATACTAAAATTTGCATTAAATTTAAAATTTTGGAAAATTAATGTTATATGAGCGCCTTATCTTAGCAGTTGATCGCTTAACAACCAGGTCAATGTCCGTCTCTTTTAAACTTTCAAATTTAAAATTAATAAATTTTTGTTTCATTTTATTCAGTTATCTAAAAGGAACACTAAATTAAATACCTTATTGTCGTCAACATGCGGCTCGTGGCATTGTTTTCTCTCGCCTTTTAGTTTTTTTTATTAAAATTGATTTTCACATTTTAATTCTTTCTTATAATCTTAAATCTTTATCTTCGTGATTCTCTTAAGGGAGATATACACCTAGCATGGTGAAAAAAATCAATTTTTGTTTTTTACATTTTCTTGAAGCTTGAGGTCTCAAGAATATTTGGTAAAAACGCCAAGTCAACATTTCGATAAATAAGCCTGGAATCCGGCGGCAAAACAAACTGACGGCAAAGTTTATAGATAAACTGAGCGTTTACTATAGCTTAGCTATTCGCAGAAACTGTAATTCCAAGGATGACATAAAAAAACTATATGGGAACATTCTACCATTACGGCTCAACAGACAGCAACTCTTAAAATCATTTCTGTCTCGAAGACCAACTTATTTGGAAGATAGCTCCAAAAACGATGAACAAGGGGGCGAAAATTGTTAACATTGCAGTATTTCTTGCAACATGCACATTCATCAATGGTGTCACCTCATTGTTGGAAGTCATAAACGTGTTAGGAATATCGGTCGGATCGGGAGCGCATTTGTACGCTGCCCAAGAAGACGAAACTCGCTTAGCAAAAGCCAAGCTGCAAGCGCAAGAACAGACGAAAGAAGGTCGAATAGGTCATCGACAACAAAATTTAGAAGTTATGAACATTCCGTCGACCGTAGAAGATTTACACTATGGGCCTGGTATCGATGATTCAATGTAAATTAACAAATTTTATGATTTATTCATTCTCAAATTTTCAAACGCGTTTTACTCAAAACTACGTTTTCAAATCGGTACCCAAAATTGCAAGAAAACCAATGAACCGATTGCATTGAATTTTTTTGTGGTTATTCTACACACCATTATCTAGTACTTGTCATAGGATTTTTCTTTACGTTACTTAGTTTTTGCTTTATAGGCAAAATAATTACTAATTCTTGGTCTAAAAATGACTTTTATGTTCAAACGTCTCCTATTTTGTCATAAATCAATATTTTCAAAATCGGCTATGACAAGTACTAGATTATAGTATCTAATTTAATAATTTTTGTTTTGTTTTCTCAGATGATTTTGAAGAAACGCCAGTGGTTACCGTTAACGCAATTTTTTACGATGCTCCAAGGATCGTCCAATATCCTTGTTTATTTTTGATATTTTAAATAAAAAATTATAAATATTCCTGAATGTGTATACTTATAGATAGTTAAACTCACAATCCAAAATTTCAAATAGTTTTCCTAGAAAAATTTACAAAATGACCTTTTTTCTGGCTCCTAGGTGTATATCTCCCTTAACTTAACTTTCTTCATTCCTAGAAGTCTTTCTCTCTGCCAACTGTTTATATTTTTCTTAAATTTAATACTCCCAGCCATACTCAACATAGGAACTATTTAAAACAACATAAAATACAAAATAGCAACGAGAGAGGGGGGGAGCATGAAGTACCTCGCAGTATATTATGTCATCATGCTCAAAAGAATTACGGCAGTAACATATAGTTTCTTCATAATTTTTAAACATTTAATGTTGTGTTTACCAATTTTGAAGAACTTGGAAGGAGTACTCCGTACTCCAATCTCACAAATTGTAATACAGTAGAGCGTTGATTATCTGACCTAATTGGGAACAAGGGTGTTTGGATAACCGATTTATTCGGATAATGGAACTATATGGCAATGGGAATCTCGTTAACCCATTCATGCGCGTCCGAACTTTTATCAGTTCAGTTAAGCAGTTATTAACGCTTAAAAAAACTTGGTCTGTCAAAGCAAGCCTACCCGCTTACGAACAGCTAAATCACGCACTGTTTCAGGACGGATATCTGATACGGTCCCTTTCATCTAAAACTTCAAACTATCCCAAAACAGTATCTAAGCATGTAAACGCTTCAGAAGCAGCAGGTATTGGCCTTTCAACACTGGTCTTAAATCTTCAATTCACTACTCAAAAAATATATTGTATAAACCGGTGAGTCTGTAATATCCTCCAGTGGGCCCAGTACCGGGAGGTAAAATATTAAATGCTTAAAATTATGCAAAACTTTATGATGCCACTTTACTGTTCTATAAAGCGATAACAGTGGGAGGGTATACTCCCAGTCTTATTTTTATATTTTTATTGTTAAAAATATCTAAAATATCTATTAAAATTAAGTTCGAAAATATCTGTTAATAAATTATGCTCTAATAGTTGCTCCTAGAATTCTCTCTGGTAGTAATGGATGCTCTTCTGGAACTGCATTATTAACCTCAGTTGCATCATTTTCTTTATTAGTCATAAAACCAGTGTTTCCATTTCGTTTCGGAGTATTGTGAAGAATAGCAATAAATACTAGAATATTTTTTGCTGGGTTTAGGTTCACATTTAATCCATTAAAGCAAATGCAAAATTTGTTTTTTAATTAGCCAAAAACTTTTTCCACAACATTTCTGGTAGCTACAATATGTGATTTATTATATCTTTCTTCAACAGCAGACAATGTAACCATTGATAGGAAAGGCACTTTAGAATTGGCGTAACTAGCATCCTCAATATAACACCTCCATAAATTGGTAGCATCTAGCTTTTTTTTCATTGTCGATTCTCGCTATATTTTTGATTTGTGGCTGGAGCTTTTCCACCTTGTTACGATGTCGTATATAATATAATCTGCATCACTAATAACTTGCACATTTAAAGAATAAAATCTTTTTCTGCACCTGTGTCGACCTAGCTCTCTCCCAGGATTTTAATTTTGACCTGAGTGGAGTCGATCACTCCAACACATTGTGGAAATCTTGTAATTTGATAAAACTTTTGGTTCAAACATTGTATAGAGGCGGGATAATTTATAAAAGATATCATACTACGGGCCCAAGCAGTAATTACATTTCTCATGATTCCGATCATTATTTTGCGTTAAACTATATATATATATATATATATATATATATATATATTATTGGGCTCCCTGGTTACAAGGACGGTCATAGACAGAAAGAGAGTCAGAAAGAAAACTTTTCTTTGTAGACTCCTTGTAGCGGTAGTAGTCGATCGCTCTAACTACTAGGCCAGTGACTGACTGCCTTTTTAAATAAACTTATAAATTAATAAAACTAAATACTAATAAAATGTAACTTTCACTCAAATAAAGTTTCAAAATTTTCAAAAGAACCGAATACTTTAAAATATTCCAATTTTAATTTGGCCCGTTCTAATTTAAAATTTTCGCTGGTGTTTTCCCTAACAGCAGCCGCAAAATTGTCCACGGAGGAAGCCAATTGCTGAATTGCATTAGCCTTGGTGACTTCCATTTCCGAAATTGTGTTCTGCGTTTCTGCAAACACAGAACATGCCGATTGCAAAATTTGCGACGTGTACCGCAAACTGCCAGGTGTTGGAGCTGCGACCTGCTTTTGAATCCCTTTATTGGAGTTGTCTGTAAATGAGTTAGTATTATAAACATGGTGAACGCATTGTACTTATACATTTACCTCTGGTATTTTTTTCTCCTTCCTGCCTATTTGTACCAAGCTCCACCATTGGAATTTCAAACGAATTGCCATTACTTACTTCTTTTAAACACGTTTTTTTAAAAGTTGTAACACGCGAATTAATTTGACAAGAAGAATTTCAAATTTGAAAATTTACATCAAAGAGGGCTTGCGCATTATACTTCATAAGCTTGTTCTCTTTCTAACTTATGACAACTCTGTATAGCGTTGTTCTTATCGCATGCAAACTATACTTATTTCTACTTTAACATAAGTGATTTAACATAAGCCATAACGTTTATGTTATTTCGGTGATACATCACACCAATTTTATATTTTACCTTATCGCGACAGTTATTATAATATGTTAAGTTAACATAACGTTTTACGTTATGTTAAATATTAAAAGTACATCACACCACTGATTGTGTCATTAAGTAAAGTGTCATTGCGATGTTAACTATTGTAAAATTATTGTAAATATAAATATGTGTCGTTAGAATCGATATTAAACATTTAATAACAAATAGGATGACAACTTCCTAGATATCAAATTTTGTCCCATAATCCACATTTTGTTTATTATCTTCCTCTTCTTGCTCTGTTAAGTAATTTATTTACACGACACATCTTCCTGTGGTTAAAATTGCTTTGAAATTTTCTATTCCAAGCATAAGATATTTTCGGCATTTTTATTAAACTGTCATCGTCAATGTGCATAAAAAATATTGTCAAACAATTCCGCTGGATATTACCCATTTAAAAGTTTATTATATCAAACTTTTTCACATAATGTCTATTTTGTTTTTATCTTTCTTCTTGCTCTGTTAAGAAATTCTTTACACGACACCTCTTCCCGTGGTTAAAATTGCTTTGAAATTTTCTGTTCCAAGCGCAAGATACTTTGGGCATTTTAATAAACTGTCATCATCGATATCAGACATAGAGGAACAGAATGAATTCCGTGCCGGAAGATCGTGTATGGACAACGTGTTTGTATTACAGCAAATAATTGAAAAAGAAAAGCTAGAAATCTGCCCACTCATCTGGTATTCGTAGATCTCGAAAAGGCCTACGATTCTGTTCCAATTAAAAAATTTTGAAAGTATGACGAAAGTTGGCATTAATGAGGTTTATATCAGATCCATCCGGAACATCTACCGGAATGGCCTTGGTTAAATGGGAAACAATACATCGGAGGAGTTTACAATTACTAAAGGCCTAAAACAGGGTTGCTGTCTGTCTCCCACCTTGTTTAAAATTTACATCCAAGAAGCACTAGACGCATGGAGGAGACGAACACGGGGTATGGGAATAGAAATGGGAGTGACGAATTTGACAACTCTCTTATTTGCGGACGATCAGGTCATCATTGCAAATGATGAAGAGGACGCTGATTTTATGTACAGAAAATTGATAGAAGAGTACCAACAGTGGGGGTTGACAATGAACAAGAAAAAGACGGAATACCTAGTGCAGACAAGCGACATGCGCGAACCTGATGCGGAGCTTCAAATCAACAAGGAAATAATTAAAAGCGCGGAGTACAAATACCTGGGCAGCATAATTTCAGAAGAAGGAACATCACGAAGAGACATACGTAGTAGAACTCAACAAGGTCGAAAAAGTATTCGGATTTTAAATTCTTTATTATGGTCCAACAGAATAAAATTACATACAAAAATGACCATCTATAGAGCAGTAGTGGAACCAATTTTAACATACGGAGCAGAATGCTGGCAACTAACGAGCAGAGACAAGAGACTTATTGAGGCTGCCGAGATGGATTACCTAAGACGAGCGTGTAGAGTCTCCTGAATGGAACACATCCCGAATGAAGAAATTAGACGACGGCGCCTCGGTTCGTCGTTATTAAACGCCATTAAAGCCGATGCCATAGAGTGGAAGAATTGGTTGGGAAAATTAGCGCGTTCTGCGGATCAGCCCCATTACTTCCACCTTGCCTACTCATCCAAACTCGAACGAGCGTCCACGGGTTGAAGTACGACCTCGGAAGAGGAACTCACGTGTCGTACCAGGCATTCCGTTCCGTACTCCTGTAGAGGTGTCGTCCCTCGAATTAGTCGAAGGCGATTTTGATGCTGGTATCGGCGCATGTTGACCAAGGTACAAAGTTTCCCGAACGAATTTCCTGATTGGCGTATTAAAGCGGGTTTGTTGTATAAACTTGCTACCAACCATCATGGAATTAATTCCGACTTAGTTGAGTGGAGGCAAGTAATTCCGAAGTCGCGCCGTAATGGCGTTCTTAGTCGATGCCATGGTGATTCCACTTCATCCCACTCGGGAACTTTAAAAACGTACAACAAGATATGCAAGTTGTACTATTGGCCGAGGATGCTCGCGGATGTGGCTAGGTACGTGCGTCGTTGCTCCGTTTGCTTGTCAGCTAGAACTGTACCCGCGAGGGGAAATTGTAACAGTCGTGTCTCGGATTCAAAAAAGGAGAATTTAGCTCCGGGTAGTCGCGAGAAGGTCGTGGGGGAAATGAACCGGTTAACCAAACTTTTTAACGACGTTTGTGAGCGTTTGGAGGCTGTATTTCGGAAAAGTACGTCACACTATAATTTTCGTAAGCGCTCGATTAAGTTTAAAAAGGGCGATACGGTGTGGCGTAGAAATTCTAGTTTCAACAGGTCAGCACCTAAGCACATAAAGTGCAAAGTTCGCGAGGTGACCGGTCCATTAATTCATCCCTTGCCCAATGAGAAGGGCAGAGACGACGCTGGCAGGAGACGGGTCGGATAGTATGTAAATACATGATTAGGGAGGTTGGTTGGGTTATGTAGTAACCAATATGATCATCTTACAACTCAGATCATATATAAAATAGGGCGGTTGGTAGGGTCATGTTGTAACTACTGTGATCAAACAACATCGTGGATTGCATAACTAGGGAGGTTGGTTGGTTATGTAGTAACCAATATGATCATCTTACAACTCAGATCATATTGTTGTGGTTTTTCGTGAAAGGACCCTTTCCGAAATTCCGTTGCAACACCATAAAAAATTTAACCCAGTTATCTAGGATTAATCAGCGGAGAGCTATGAGACTTACCCAGTAGTGAGTTCTGAAAATGAATAAATGTTCGGCGACCACAGCGCAATTAAAACTCGAATTTAAACGTGATTTCAAAAATTTGCTTTATTTCCAAACCGATTTTGGGACAAAATTCCAAATATGCCAGATGGTGTAATTGTGTTTTGCTTGGTAATTGAAATTTAAATTTAAAATTTGAAATCATTTGCTGAAATTTAAACCACCAAACAATTCTGTGTCTTGTGTAAATCTTTATAATGGTAATAATTTTTTAAAATAATTATTCAAAAATGTTTTAACACAAATAAAATTTTATTAAATTAGCGCACAAATGTTCAACGACTGACCTTATCAACACTCCAGGTGTTGGCCTAATGCTGCCTTCAATTATCCAATTTACATCCAAAACTCGTTGACTCGTACAAGTAAAACTTTGATGATTCCAAAATAGCTCCTCTTTTCGACTCCAATACAAACTTAATGACTCGCTGCACAAATCAAACTTGAATAACTCCAAAATGGCTCCTCTATCAAAATTATTCATTCGCTATCTTTGCAGATTCGATAAATCCAACCAAAAACTTTGATCAACTCGCAAAATAAAACAGACGACCCCGTCTTCAGAAGGCACTATCACAAACTCAAAAATTTACCGCTTTCACGGCAACGCAAATCAAAATCTCAAAATTCACGTCCTCCAACTGACGTGCATTCAGTCTCGATTTCCTCAGACCAACTCTCCTTTTTCTTTCTTCTCTTTTTCAAATTGCCAACATTCAAAAACACTTTCTCGTTTCCAAATTTTAAATTTTATCCTGCCATAAACAAACGGCGAAACACTAATGTCAAATAATCACACTGTCAAATTCATCAAAACAAATCATGATTTTGTGTAAAAGGTGTTGAAAGTAACAATTTTTGGCATTCTTGTTGGCAAAATAAAGCAAATTAATTTTGTTGATCTTCAAATTGATCAACAAATCGAAATTCTTAAAAAACATTTATTCTTTCTCGCAGTGGCGAGAAACCCAACACTACTGGTAAGAAACTAGTAAAAACCATTTTATTATATTTCTGAAGTGTAATTTCAGAAATATCACCACAATATATAAAATAGGGCGGTTGGATGGGTTATGTTGTCACTTTTGATCTATTTACATCTCAGATCAAACATCTCAATAATCAAATTCCATCTTAGATTTTTGGATCCAACAACATCTTGGACAAATATGTAGTACATCTGTGGGTTCGTTTTATGTTAGAACGTATATTTCCGTGGAGTCATATAAGTCCCCGACTCGTTTTTTTGCTTCCTGTCTTGGGGATTGTGGGGGCGGGCGGACTCGCTGCCGCACTTGGGATTTTTTTGATTTTATTCTTTCATTCATAGTGCGTTTTGGGGTTGCATCTTAGCGAGGCCAACTAGACCTGGTGTCCCTGCTTCGGTTAGGCTCCGTAAATACCGGTCTGCGGTAGGGTTGGTTGGTTCGAGCGGGTTGTAAATCACCAGCGTGCTACCCTTGCTGGGGTAGTGGGGGTCGTTCGCCGTACAGTCTCCGAGACAGATGTTTAACGTCACTAGCCCTGGCCGTGAACGCAATTTTGAGGACGGATTGCGGGAGTCTGTTAGGTTCTCCATGACAGATGGTCATGCCCGGGGTCACCTTTCTTCCCATCCTCAAATCGAGTTCAGTGCCCATCGCTTTGGCGGAATGGTGGTGAGTTGTATTGGCTAGCATTCCACGGCGCGTTATTTCCATCCATACGCGAGGATTGGGCCATTGACTCATCATTATTTTTGCTGGACTGGTGGCCACTGCATAAGGTATCCTACCCATATCCAATTTAATCCATTGTCCTACAACCTTTTCCTACCAACATTCCTTTCACATTTTTTCACATTGGGTTCCTTAATTTTAAATTCTCCGTGGGTGGTATAAGGGTTTTATTTTTCTTCCTGGGTTTTAAATTATTCTCAACTGGGGATGATAACATCTTGGGTCCCTAGTTGCACCAACTTTTACTTTGGACTTTGTGATAATTAAGACTGTAGTGGGTTATACTGATCATATTTTGATCGGATTTTTGTTATGAATCATTTTGCTAGACCCAAATGATTTTTTAGTCTCCATGTCCCAAGGACGCTGATTGCCTTGGTCCGAGACGTGTTTTGCTGCTGGGCAAATTTAGGATTTGCTTTCGAGCCGCGGTGATGGGTCCTATGTGATCCATCACAAATTTAAAATCCTCCTTTATGTTGGTTTATTAACCACGGAGTTGATTTATTTTGTAAATTTTTTTGGTACAGGTCCAATGTGGTGCTGTACCTAGTTTTTGATTCACCGCTGCACATTAGTTGCGCGGTTTGTAAATATTTTTGCTATTCGAAGCGCTACGCGCTCAGCAAATTTTTGAGATTCTCGCTTATGCGGATAAAAGAGTAATGCTTCATTACTTAGTTTAGAATACTCACAGATTTTATTTTTTCAAAATTTTTGTACATTATCTCGATTGAGATTTTATTTTTTAGTACGCTCCTTATATTTTTTAAGGTAGATTATTTGGTTTTAACTGCAGTCTTGATTCCACGAAGCTCCACCACTAAGTATCCATAGTAACCATTTAGATTAGTTCCTTGACTTAGCTCGTTGCTACGCGGCCTGTGCACCGCAGTTAAACCTGTGAGGGGAGGGTAGTGTTACGAAAATCTAACGCTTTCGACAAATTTCTTATTCCTAAATTTAAAATTATTTTAATAATTTTGCATTCAATAATTTTCAAAATTATTTGAGTTTAAATTGAATATTTAGGATTTTATCGTTGAACCTTGAGAAATTTTTGATATTTCACCACATGCGGGCGCTAGACCCGAGCGCAGGCGTAGTAGAGATAAGAACGTCGGCAAGAAAAAAGTCTAGCGCGGTCTTCAAGTAGGAAAGACGTGTTTTGAAAATTGTGAAGACAATTTTTAACAGTCGCTAGATAGATAGTGTCACAACCTACGTAGTGGGTAAATAATACGTTGGACGCATTTTGGTTTCCGATCGCGTGGGCGGATCATTTCCATATGGAAAGTGGAAACGAATTCTATGGTGAAAATTTTGATTTTGGTTTAACGCGCCATATTTGACAGCTGATTGTCTCGTCGTGCGCAAATCGCTGCGAAACCCTGTTCGTGTTTGCGCAGTCCATGTTTACCACTACGTCACAGTAAATTATTTACACCAAGTTTTCCTGTTACGATCGTGGTAGTATATTTATTTGGATTTTACCACGACGGCTATTGATGGGTGTTTGCCATCAGTACACTCGATCTTTCCTTTGTTTTCACCGGGGTTTCCCAAAGGGAAAGGAACATTCAAGTGCACCTTCGTCTGGAGGAGATCGTCTGGCAGCTGGTACCATCTCGATTGGAAGTGTCCTTCTGGTGTGCGTAGTGTGTAGTGCATTAATTTGTGCGGTGTTCAGATCCCTAAGGATTAGTAAGCAGTTTTAAGGGTCCAACCTGTCGATTTCACTACTGTAAACTTACGTTTGTACAAACGGGTAAGTCATTTTTAACCTTTATTAACTGCATTGAATTCGATTCAGTACTTTTTTGAGGATCCGAAAGATTCGGATTGATAACTTATGAGTACGTACTGCGTGACACTGTCACTTTCAGTCCGGCCAATTGCAAGGTTTGGTTATGTAATTTTTGATCTCCACGATCAGTTGTTAAATTTTTCAATATATTTTTATTCAAACTGTTCGTCTGTGTTTTTTTTGGAGAGTCCCCAGTAACTGAATCTGCGACTCTAGAATCCGCTGGAAAAAGTTAGTTTTAACATCGAGGCTTTCACAAAATAAATTTGTGAGAAAAGGTTGCTGGCCCCTCAGGTTAACAATCTTTTCTTCAAAACAAGAGAAGAGCTGAGCAACAATCCTCGAACTCACCCAAAACAGCCAGATGCCCATGCCGAGGCAAAGCGGATACAAACCATGTACCGGAGAAATAGAAGAAAGGCAATACGTGAAATCACCAAGCAAAACTCGACGTTCTGCGAAGTAGACACAGAAGTGGCAACGCACTTCTTCACCGAAGCATGGAGCGACCTCGAAACCAACGACAACCAAGACCTAACTCAGACAAACACAGAAAGAGAACTACCCAGTGTTAACACCGAACCGTTTGAAAAGGAAGAGGTATCCGCCAGATTAAAACGATTCGAAAATACCTCACCCGGGAAGACGGCATAACCTACAGAAACTGGAAAACAGCAGATCCAGATGCCAGGACAATCTCCTTATAATTAACACCTGCCTTAAGTACAAGAAAACGCCGCAAGAATGGAAAGTGTCCAGAACAATATTAATCCACAAAAGGGCGACAAAGAAGACCTAGGTAACTGGCGCCCCATTGCCCTGAACCTCACCATATACAAAATTTATGCGGGTTGCTTACAAACCAGACTTACGACGTGGTTGGTCCAGAATTCGATCCTGCACCCAAACCAGAAAGGGTTCATGCCTGCGGACGGAACGATTGAGCACAACTATGTGCTCCAAACAGTAATCAACGACGCGAGAAGAAAGAAATACGACGCGCACATACTGATGCTGGACATCTCCGCCGCCTTTATGTCCGTGACACACGCGTCTGTACAAGCGGCCTTACATATGTACGGCGCAGGCGGGCTTTACCGAGATAATAGCTGAACTGTTGGAGGGCAACAGCACAGAGTGAGCGTATCGGCCGGCGAAACAGACCCCATCCCGGTTAGAAGAGGCATCAAGCAGGGTGCCCGCTTGGGACCTCTTTTCAACATAGCCATAAACCCGGCACTGCAGCACATACAAGAAAACGAGAACGCCCACAAGGTCTTGGCATATGCGGACGACATCACACTGATAGCCAAGTCAGCGGAAGAGCTGGAGCAGAACACCCAGAAGCTGGAAGAAGAGTTGTGGAAGCTGAATTTGCGTTTCAACCCCAAGAAATGCAAGGCGCCTTGTATAGCGAAAGGCAGCGCCGAGGTTAGAAACTACAAAGTCAGTAATCAGATAATCGCCACAATGGACAGATACGACGACGAGAAGTTTCTGGGGAAGCCAGTGGGTTCTGCCCAGTAAAATCGACGGCCGGAATGGGCGAGTTTAGCCAGCTAGGGCTAGCAGTATTAACATCCAAGCTTGCCCCCTGGCAAAGAATAGACGCAATGAAGACCTTCGTCTACCCATGCTTTAACTACCCCATGAGGATGGGAAAATACAAGAAGGAAGACTGGAGTCGGCTCGATGACATTTACAGGGCGGAAATTAAAAAGACGCTGTACCTCCCGCAGGAGGCAGCAAACGACTATATCTATGGCCCCCATAAAAAGAACCTTATCGGAATACCGAAGGCCGATGAGTTATCGGACCTAGCCATAATCGACACGGCTTATAAGCTGCTGACGTCACCGGACCTAATTATCCGCGAAATGGCTCGGAGTGAGCTAAGAAGGACGGTGGCGTTCCGAGCCGGAACTGAACAACCCCAACAAACCACCATGGAGGAGTACCTGAGCGGTACACAGACGGAAGCGCTGTCCAGACGGGGCAACGAAATCTCAAACCACTGGACGGGAGCAAGAAAGGTGTCGGCGAGTAGGCGTCGCTTGGACATTGCCAGAGGGGGAGCCCCACTTGCACCTGGGAACCAAGACGGTCGACCCCACTAAACGAAGGAAAGTCCTTGCCACTTTACGCGCCTCAAAAGACGAGGAAAAAACCGCGAGACTGGGCGGGCTAAGAAGCCAAGGAAAAACTTTAAACAGCTTCAGCCAAGACCTGGCCAGCGGCCACTTTCTCCGATGGAAGATACACCCGCTTCGCAGACTGGAGGTTCATTCACAAGGCGCGACTAAACTTGGTCCCTTTAAAAGCCAACAACAAGAGAGGCCAGGAAAAGTCGTGCAGACGCTGCCCGTATCCAAGAGAGACCTTGCCGCACGTACTGCAACACTGCATGCGACACTCGGCGGCCATGCAACTCCGTCACAATGCCATCGTGGCACGCATCAAGAGAGCAGCCGAGGGCAAAAGTATGCAATCGTGGCAGAAAATCAGGCAGTGGTACAAGGTCTACTGCAACGCCCTGACCTGGTAATCGCAAAGGGCAGGAAGGCCCGTATCATAGATGTCACGGTGACATTTGAGAATGGGGAAGCTGCCCTCGACCTGGCTCGTACCCAAAAAATCCAAAAGTACGAAGAAATTAGGCAACGGCTTGAGCAGAATTACCAAGAAGTCACGGTGGAGCCTATAGTAGTGGGGGCACTTGGTTCGTGGGACAGAAAAAATGACAGATTTCTAAAAACCCTAGCCTCCTACAGTTACGTGAAAACTATGAAAAGGTGCTGCGTCAGCGACACGATTAGATGGTCGAGGGATATCTACACCGAGCACCTAACTGGGGTTAGGCAATATGGAAACGAGCAGCAAGACGAAGAAGAGCAAGAGCAAACTACCATCTAGTGACCGCTGCAAGCACGACTTCTTGCCTACCCACAACATAAGCTTTAAAAAACTGTAAATAATTGTAAATTGTAAATACCTATACTTATCAATATGTTAATCTTTTCTTACATTGTACACAAATTTAATGATATTCTTGAATAAATCTGTTCTTATCAGCTTAATATCTGATACGACCCGCATGCGGGTCCAGTATATTAAACTTATTTTGAAATGGATAGAGGTTAGGGCTTGCTCCACCTTTATCACGGGTTGACCTGGCATTGCAGTACCGTCGGGACCGGCCCAATAATTTAAATGAAACAAAATTACAACATTTCCACCTTCCTATTCAGTGGCGAAATAATAAACTAAAATTCTCCCCACTACAAATACCAATAGAAAAGGATCAATTGAATTATAAAATATTTAGATAGCAGCGCCAAAATTTGAATTTGGAGAAATTAGAAAATTAATTTAGGGGTTTATATATCCCAGATAATGACCAATACAAATCCCAAACAACTTGGATTGAAAAAACTCGAAGTTCAATCAATAATTGGATCACTGTAACGTCCAAAAACTAGATTTTCGTACAAAAATTGCAATACGTACAACTTTTAGAATTCGAAATCAACAGCTGATCATTTTCAATCTAACACTTGGCGATAACTAATATTTACAAAATTAAATTTAAAATTAGAACTGTGTTGCCGCATATTGAGGTTTTATAAAATTACTATAAAGGAACCTTCAAAGTCACAAAAGTATTCATTGTTCCTTACTTCCTTAATATGAAAACTAAATACGGATTAAACTCAGGTTCGTTCTTATTACAATTCCCATCAAGCACCACAGCGCAAGAACTCCAGGCCGTAAAGAGTATCGAATCCAATATTGTATACTGGCCAGAATACTCTAAAAGAACTACAGGACTCAATGCCACCGATGCCAGAACTATGGGCACGGATCAGGAAACTGCAACCTCAACCCAATGTGCGTGAAATGCACCGGTAACCCACCACATGACACAAAACTGTCCAAGAAAGGAGAAGGATGAAAATGTCAAATGTTGTAACTGTGGAGAAAATCACGCCGCCAACTACAAAAACTGTCCAGCCTATCTGAAATACTCACAAAATGTAAGTACAAAAACTCAGCGTCATCCAATCAAAGTCAGCCCTCAGCAACCTTTAAACTACCTACAAAATAAAAACTTCAATCTACAAAACCAATGGTTTCCGCAGCTTCCTACTCCTCGTCAAACACTACCTGAATTCGCACCTATAATTAACTCTGACAACTACTACATTTTCCTACTACATTAATGATATACCGAAGCACCCTAACACCCAAAAAGCACTTTTTGCGGACGACACCGCAATTATATCAGAGTCTTTTAAAAAAAATCAAGCCATCACGTATCTCCAGCGCCATCTTAACGAACTAGAACTTTATTACCACCGATGGAAAATCAAGTTAAACGCCGGCAAAACCACTCTAACAACGTTCTCTCACAAACGCGACCAACTCACCACAAAACTACAAATCGATAAAACGGACATCAATCATACTCCCTCGGTTAAGTACTTAGGTGTCACGCTAGACGAGAAACTCACATTTAAAGAACACTGCGTACTCACGGCTAAAAAAGCAAACTCGGCATATCACGCACTCTTCTCCCTACTTCCTAAGAGACGGTCTTGGCCTAGTAGTTAGAGCGATCAACTACTGATGCAAAGGCACCCGGTTTGATCCCGGCAAGAGTCTAGGAA
This sequence comes from Lycocerus yunnanus, assembly GCA_036346125.1. Taxonomy (NCBI): domain Eukaryota; kingdom Metazoa; phylum Arthropoda; class Insecta; order Coleoptera; family Cantharidae; genus Lycocerus; species Lycocerus yunnanus. The sequence goes on along the minus strand of JARFIX010000157.1, from coordinate 151,181 downwards.
GGAAAATTTTCTTTCTGACTTTTTTCTATCTAGGACCGTCTCCGTGCTTCGGAGGCACGTAAAGCCGGTCCCTAGTGATGATGCCAGCATCAACTATGAAAAGGGTTACAGGCACATTCCCCAACCGGATTTAGCAACCGTGGGGTCTTAATGCTTAAACCTTTCTCTTAGAGAAAGAGGCTATGGCCTAGCAGTGGGCTAAAAAGGCTGAAAAGAAGAAGAAGACTCCCTACTTCACCACCAAAACAAACTCCGGCTTAAAATCAAACTCCAATTATACAATTCTATGATCCGCCCAATACTCCTTTACGCCTCTCCAGTATGAAGCAAAACGGCTACTTCGAACTTGAGATACCTCCAAAGGGTACAAAATAAATGTCTCAGACTAATTACAGGATCCCCAATGACAACTGAAATTTATGAACTACACACACACGCAAACAACACACTCACACTACGGGCCGAAATAAACCGCACCGCTACGAAATTCTTTACCGAAACTACTGCGCGAAATCCACTCACCAAAAACATTGCAAACACACGAAAATCAAACGCACCATTTAAAATAAAACACAAACTCATACATACTGTTCTCATATAGCCAGTAATACATTCGCAGAAACTATAATCAAGATCAAATTAAGTTACTTCCTCTCATGACGCTGGGTTTTTGTACTCGTTTTTTCCCCGGACTAATATATTTTCAATTAGCGATAAAACTGAAACCTGTACTCCAATTCACAACAGTCCGATAAATTGCTACAGAAGCAATAGGCGCGGACTCGAAAAACCACTACAAATTATTTATTGTAAATTAATAACCATTACTGTTAATAAAGAGTTATAAATCGAATCGAATCGGAAAGGCATCGCTTCTAGGCCTATGGCTAAGATCAAAGTGTAGTATCTGTTCTGATCAGCTTAATGAGCAACATTGATTCTAACAGTGGTTTTACACGAGATATGAGGAGCGACCGAAGATGAACGTGTTAGCGAAGAAGTGCGACGACAACCGAAGACACGTAGGGGTAAGTACCAATTTTTGCTTTTGTGACTATTTTTTTTTGTTATTGTGTTTCTCTCTTTTTCCTCCTTCTTATTTGTGTTATAGTTCTCCTTTTGGTTTGTAATATTTGATCCCTCACATTCGAAATTCGCGCCACAAATTTCGAATCCCAACCTAGATAACCCTGGCCTAACATCGTGATCGTCAAGAGAACCCCACACGTTGTGTAAATCGTAACCCAACTTCTTTAAACAGACGGAAAACAAACAGTAGTTGAACCAAACAAACCCAGTGGCGTCCTAAATAACCAAATCTGCTCACCCAGTGGCGTCGCTGCTGACCTAAACATATAAGCAAAAACACATAACATAAACGGAGATGGCTCGGTGCTTGCGTTACCCTTCCGAAACCCAAATCGGACACTAAAATAACCCCATTTGAAATAAAACACAAGTCAGTTAGGTTTTGGATATTTTATTAAATATCTACCTCACGGTAATTCGAACGAACTCAGAGAGAAAGACAAACCTAGGTCATCATCTGTGAGACCCGTTATTCAATAAATAAAATAGTGTCAATATCGACTTGATTTAATACTTGGTATGGCTCTGATCGCAAGCTACATATAAAAGTAAATGTGAGAACAAATTGTCCTTAAATAATAATAACATTATGATTTCAGTTGTGAATTGTTACTATGCGTATGCAGTATTTGTTTGCTATATTTTAATTGCAACTGCTATGCTGTTATTGTTACTTTGTTACTGATTTTCATTAATCTTGGTTTTGTACAATGTGCTTAAGCAGATAATTAAAATTCCCTCCACCTGAGTGTTGGTGGGGACGTTCAAATAAGTAAAGTTGATAACAATTTGTAGATAATAGATATAGATAATAATAGTGACGGTGACCCCTAAACATAAATTAACATGTGCAAAACCCCAAACCTAAATAATACCTAATGATAGAAATTAAAACCTAAATGACCTAAATAATACCATAAAGATTGCATCTAATTAATTCATCACCTCGCACGGATAATTAAACCAAAATCAACAAGAACCTAATTATGCGACTTTCACACACTATCACAGAAATTGTACCCCTGTTACTATTGTTTTATATTAAATAGGGAGCATCGCTTGCAGTCGAAACCTATTAGAATTCACATCACTATGTGCAATTCTTAGTCGTAGGGACAATAGTACAATCAGACGAAATCACATTCATTTAGATAATTAAATTAATTAGATGTCGATCTCTTGGCAACCTCGGCCCTTTTGTGTAAAATCCCTTAATACGCCCCTGACCTTAAATTTACATTTGTCGACCCCACATAAAAAACCTTAATTAATTGCATAACCACCCCAAATTTACAAATAAATCACAAATATAAATAACCAAATCACAGAATTTATAATACATCACCAAAAGATAAATTACCTATAGAAACAATAGGCACCTGCGATCAAATAACCAATCAAGCTTATAAACCAATAAATAAATATTCATAAATTACAAACCCGATTTGAAATGAATTAAATTAATGCCAATTCACATTTTAAACAAAACCACCAAGTCATTTTAAAACATCAAACAAAACACGTACAAAGCCATTTCAAGCGACCCACGCTAAACAAAAATCAATATGGCTTCCTCACACGAGGGTTGAAATTAATAATCGATATTATTGACTTTTTGTTAATTATATATATAAAGCTGATCGTCTTCATTCATCATCGAAATTCACAGCCCAAACTGCCGGAGCTAGAAAGCTGGAGTTTTGGGTGCACCTAGAACGACCGCCAACGAGTCGGGAAAATTCAAAAACTTAAAAAGGGCCCTCACGAGGGGTTCCTATTTTAACTTTTTATTTACCGGTCGATTTTCGATTTTTGGTTTCGTTTTGTTCTCTTAATCTTTTATTTGCATTTATCGAAAAAAGAACAGGGTCGTCGTTAACTTTTAAGGATTTTATTGATTTGAAAGTACAGATTATATTTAGCAACGTGTAGGCAAAGCGGCGGGCGATAGAAAGTCGAAATTTTGCAGAACGTGGGCAAGATAGGTCTAACGACGATAAAATTTTAAAACTTGAAAAAGGGTACCCCGCCATTTCGATGGGGTTCTAAACGATTACTTATTTTTGCTCCTAATTCCGTTATCCTAGCTCGAAATTTTGATTTCTTTTTCTACTTGGTCCTTACGAAGATTGCGATACTTATCTGGAAAAAATAAGTACCTTCTCGCTTTAATTTTCCTGTTACAAGCTCCCGAAGGTTCAATTCTGTTTCCGAAATGATTGATTTTGCCAACGCTCTGCGCGCCGTAATTTTGCACCAAATTTTAATTTCAATAAACCTTCGGCGAGACAAAATTAAACCTACAAAATGGTATCTTGACATTTTTCCTAAAGGTACCTTATTGCGTAATCGCAATATACAAATTTTAGAATTTGATCAATTTCGAGAAGGCATGCGGAACATGTAATTATGACGTCGTAGATTCGCGCGGCCCTGCAAATTTATGTAAAACGCAAAAACTATTAATTTTTAAATTACGTTAGCTTGCTAATAAGCTCAAATTTAATTGAAAATCTCAAGTAAAAACAATTTACGACAATTTTTATACATTAAAAGTTACATCAAGAAAAAGAAATTGCGAAAAAACAAAAAAACGTTTAATTATCAAAAATTTGGAAAAAATATTTTACTGAACCTAGCCGCAACGAAGCGAAACTTACTTGGAAACAGGTGCAATAAATTTCTAAAAATTATTTTCTGTTTTGGGAAAGAGGTCATGATAAATTTTATAATTTTTTCTTCCCTTTTTTCGTCGACAGAATCAGAGAAGAACCTTATTTTGTCGGTATTTTAAAAATTTAATACGGTCCAACCAACATTGTGGGCGAACCAAAAAGAAATTTATGAAAAAATTTTAATGCAAAATGTTCGGCATTAGTAGGGAAATAAATAAATTCCACTTGATTCAAAATTAAATAAATTTTATTTTTCACGAAAAATCATAAGGGTACCCCCTTGAAAACTTTTGAAAAAAATTGCGTTCGCTTCTCGCGATTTCCACGGTGGATTTACGAAAAAAACCTAAAAGACATAAAAAATCGTATTTGGTTGGAGGCGTATGCAACCGTTTTGAAATTAAATATTGGTCGGTTAATAAGGACGCTAATGCATTCTGAATGGATTTCTCCATTTTGACAGGAATGCGTGTTTTTCGTCAAATATTTTAAAATGTGATAGCAATATCAGATAGCATTTCGAAAATCGGAAATTTATTTGTATTACACATTTAGTCGAAAAACGCCAAATAAAGGCACAATCTAAGAAAAACTGCAGACTTCAAAATTTTGGATACAAACTGGGAGCGTTTTAGATGAAAACAAACTCATCAGTTTTGTACGTAATAGGATTGATTTTCGAAAAATGGTATAGCACCTTTTCGATTTAGTTGCAAGTGTGTGCCGAAGAAATAAAAAATACTTAATTTTCAAAAATTTGGAAAAAATATTTTGACGACCATCGCCTGAACACAGCCGATGTTACTTAGCAAGGATGCAAATAATTTCAAAAGGAGATTTTCTATTTTACGTAAGCTGGCATAACTAAATTATAAAGTTTTCTCTAATTCCGGCCATAAAATCGGATAGAAACCTTATTTTGGCAATCTATATATACTATATAAATGGATTGCTGTTCGTTAATCTCGCTAAAACTCGAGAACGGCTGGGCCGATTTGGCTAATTTTGGTTTTGAATTATTTGTGGAAGTCCAGGAAGGTTTAAAGGTGAGTAAATATTAAAAATATTTAAAAAATTTAAAAATTTCGCTTTCTCTTAAACGTTCTTTGAAGGTTCAACTTCTGTATTACTCTGTACATAAAGTTTTAAGTTGGTATTGTTTTTGTTGTATCTTCTATATATATAAAATGGATGTATGTGTGTGTGTGTGTGTGTGTGTGTGTTTGTTCTTTATAGACTCCTAGACCGTTCGACCGATCCCAACCAAATTTTGCACAGTTACTCTCTAGGACCCTAAAGAGATTTTCCGCTAAAAACCGGGACCGAAAAGCTTAATTTAAAAAAAAAAGTGAAAAATTTGCGGACGCGCGTGAATGGAACGAGATTCCCATCGCCAATACCTGTAATTGATATATGGTAATTTTACGTTGGTATATTCACATTCAGTACCTACACTATTATAAGTGATTTCATTTCGTAAAAATAAATCAAGTTATAGCAACCAAAGGACAACGGGAAGCAAGACTGGAAACCGTTCTGAAATACTGGAGAAGAAAAGCTCGGGTAAAGCAACCTGCAAAATCAAAATACCTCAGACAAACGCAAAGTATTTTATTTTAATGAGACCCAGGCAAGCCGGGTATCCAGCTAGTTTTTATTATATAAGTGAAGAATTAGATTTGAAGAATTGAAAAAAAGAAGAATTGAAGAATTCAAGCGGGAATATACATATCTACAATTTAAAAATATAAAAATCAATTGCGGTTCGTTAGTCTCGCTAAAACTCTAGAGCGGCTGGACTGATTTGGTTAATTTTGGTTTTGAATTATTGTACCAGCTCTGTACTATATAGCTATTGTACCATACTCTGTATGGTCTATTATTATATTTAATCATACATTTTTAAGTGAACAGTAAAATGTTAAAAGTTTAAAATAAAAATATTTGCAGTCAAAAGTCCAATATAACGCAATATTTGTTACAGCTGCACATACATAGTATATAGCTGGATACCCGGCTTCGCCCGGGTCTCACTAAAAATAAAATACTTTGCCTTTGTCTGAATTTACTTTTTTTTGAAAAGTTTGAGAATTTTAAGTTAAGGAAACGGTAAAAATTGTTTGTTCGGACCAAACAAATTTATTTGTTTGATGATTCAAAGAAATCTTGTCTTCTTCTTGGGTTCTTCTTGCATTTTTGGAAATAAGGAACCAACTGCATGGTAAACTTGGCCTTGAATTTTAAACGTGGGCATAAAATTTCCATGCCGTATCTCGGTGGCACCAAACGATGTCATTTGAAAAGCGGAGTTGTACTTTCGTATATTTCTAAGGAAATTATCCGAATTATAGTGAGTGCCAAGTAGTAAACTCTTTAATGGTTCTGGCGGTTCAACAATGTCATCGAGTAAAACTTTTCCACTACAACAACACAGGCCAGGTGCTTCTTTTCCCATTTTAATGCACGACAGTAGTTACAGCTGGAAGTCATGGTTTCAATCGAAACGTGAGAATCGGTTGCATAATCAATGGAGACATCATAATTAAATCCAGACATTTCTCTACTTTTCCATGGGACTGAAGGAACACTTTCATTTTCTACTTCCATATCATGCAAATGATCACCATCATTAATCTTATTGGGGCTTGGATTTGCTGTAAATGGAATCCTGTGCTGGGTCGGAAGCATTACGATCATTTATTTATCGGTACTTTGATTTTGTCATACAAGGAACCTGTCATTTTGGCTTCACAGTAGAAGAACACCAAGATTTACATTTTCTTTTAACTTTATATGCCGACTGTTTGTGTATGATTCCTTCGTTCCTTAATTTTTGTCAGTCTATTTCCAGATTTTTAGTTTACATAGTGATTTGAAGTAGGAATTTAACCAACCTAAAATGTCACTAATCTTAGATTTATCAGATTAAATCTGTAGATAATCCTGTTAGACTGTGTGTCAAAAATGTAATTACTTCATTGTTTATTACTTACAAACGCTGTGAATTAGGTATTAAACCATCTCAAGATGTACTCAAATCATTTAAATTAAGACGGCAAGTCGATCGATTCTGTTTCAGACATGTGACAAAGAATACCATTTCCATTTATTATATAGATGTACAAAACGGAATACCAACCTGAAAGACTTATATACAGAGTGGTATCAGATAATAGTACTTTTCGAAAGCGACAATTGTTATTCAAGCATTTCATATTTATTAACACATAGCTGGATACCGAGTTTGAGTCTCATTAAAAATAAAATACTTTGCCTTTGTCTGAAGTATTTGATTTTGCAGGTTGTTTTACCCGAGCTTTTCTTCTCCAGTATTTCAGAACGGTTTCAGTCTTGTTTCCGTTGTCCTTGGTTGCTATAACTTGATTTATTTTACGAAATGAAATCACTTATAATAGTGTAGGTACTGAATGTGAATATACCAACGTAAAATTACCATGTATCAATTACAGGTATTGGCGATGGGAATCTCGTTTCATTTATGCGCGTCCGCAATTTTTCACTTTTTTAAATTAAGCTTTTCGGTCCCGGTTAAACCTTTTAAACCTTCCTGGACTTCCACAAATAATTCTAAACCAAAATTAGCCAAATCGGCCCAGCCGTTCTCGAGTTTTAGCGAGACTAACGAACACAATTCATTTTATATATATAGATAATTGTGTGCCTGAAGGCACTGTTGAATAATTTTAAATTCACCCTGTATGGGAATCTCGTTCCATTCATGCGCGTCCGCAATTTTTCACTTTTTTAAATTAAGCTTTTCGGTCCCGGTTTTAGCGGAAAACCTCTTTAGGGTCCTAGAGAGTAACTGTGCAAAATTTGGTTGGGATCGGTCGAACGGTCTAGGAGTCTATAAGAACAAACACACACACAACACACAAACACACACACAAACATACATCCATTTTATATATATAGATAGCACATTACACTCTGCAACGATCTCACTAGGAAGGGGTAATGTAGCGACAACTCTGAAAACACTCATGTAATATTTACGAATTGTTTATTATCTACTCTGTATTTTGTTTTAATTTTGTAAGTTGGCAAAACCTGTCGGCGCTAATTTTTAGTGTATAAACGCGGCAGAAAAGAAAAGGGAGCAACAACGAACGGACGAAGCCAACCCGACAGATTTATCAACTAATCGAAATCTATATATTGTCATGTTATCAATTTAAAAAACTAGAATAAATAACCTTAATACAGAAAATTGCATCTTCGGGTGAGAATTCAGTAACCTCGGTAGATAAAATTGTATCTTCGGATGGAAATTTATGTAACGGTTTGATAATATTTGTCATGTAGCAGTTGTAAAGGTTCATGGAATGCCATTAGAGCCATTTAAAGTACAAACGTCATTTTATAAGCTGTCGGAAGCAGTTAGCATTCAAAAGTTAAATTCATTGATACGGGTGTCACATATTAAATTGGAAATATTTTGCATATTCAATATTAGCGTGCACATTTCTTGTCACCTTTGCACATAATCCAAAATTCAAAAGATTAAAATAATGCCAATATGAGCAAAGGAAAATTTCATCCTACGGAAACCTAAAAGAAAGATTTCAGTAATAAAAAATTGTAATTGGATCATGAGGCATACCAAAAGAAGCGTAATAATTTGTAGAACGATTTGTTATCCAAGTGAGGATGGTAGCTTATAAATTGAATCTTCACCATTGTAAAATGTGAAATTTTAACCTAGAAATATGTCAAAATTATAGATTTAGTGATTAAGTTGTTATTAGGCTAAGGATTTGAGTAAAATTAGTGTTGAGGGAAGAGGAATTAAAAGCTAAGTGTTATGTAAGTGGTTAGGATGGACAAAGTGTGTGAAAATTAACATGGGGTGCAACGAAAGAATCCATACTTTGACGTTCGATTATGGAAGCGACCGCTGCAGTTAGAATTTTTCTAACAATTTTGTGGGAAACGGCTCTGAAGTCTTTAATTTTCGTGTAAGTTTCATGGACATCCCTGGGATGAGTTTTCCGAACCAATCACGTGCGAGCATTTCTGGAAAAACCGATAAAAAACAGTTGAATTTTTTGATTTTATGTGCCTCTCGATGCGAAAAATGCGTTTAGTAGAGCCGTTTCACTCGTCTAGTGAACACGTACAAATATTGGCTCCTGAGAAAATAAAAACATGAAAGTTAACCAATAAAAATAATTTTTCGACATGCATTGTACAATTTAAAGTGACGATATGGATAATTAAAATAATTTAAAGTGAATTCAAGAAAGTGCATTGGAGAAAAGTAAACAAATAAAATTTTCGTACGTACCAGTCCGTAAATGCCTACTCCACAAGCTCTTCGCGGCAAATGTCCAATCCGATCTGGTCTACCTGATCGCGTCCTATCTGGGCAATAGGCGCTTAGGGTGAAGTTGGAGGATACCCGCTCCTCCGAAAAGGATCCGGGCGGCGTCCCCAAGGGTCCATCCTGTCCCCATCTTTTACACCGCCTACACCACGATCTCCCTCTCCCAGGGAACGCCAAACCAAAGGGCTGCTACGCGGACGACACCACGTATTACAGCAGCTCCTTCCGCCCCGCCACCATTCAAAACCGGCTGCAGGCCTCTCTGACGATCTGGAAACGTGGTTCCGTACCTGGCGAATAGGGTAAACGCCAGTAAGAGTACGGCCACGTTCTTCACCAGAGCCCAGGAGCACACACCTGCAGTCCCAAACAACAGGACCACCTGAAGTCACGCAGACTCCGGTGAAACCACATATCTTCGAGCAGACATCCCTGGACGGACACCTCAAGTACCTGGGGTAATCTTCGACAGGGGACTACGATGGGGCTCCCACATCCGGGCGGTCAACTCCAAAGCGAGGGCGTAGGCACACTGTACCCGTTCTCAACCCTTCGAAGCTGTCCGTTGACAACCAGCTGCTACTCTACAAGACGGTCATCAGACCCATCATGACATACGCGGCAGTCGCCTGGGGTTACCTGACAAGGGCACATAGCGAAACTCCAGACGACTCAAACATCGCCTCCGCAGAGCCATGAAGGCTCATGGTTCGTCAAGAATTCCAGTCTGCAGGAGGACTCAGCCACGGAGTCCATCGTAGATTTTATCCGCAACATGACGGTAAAATTCTACGACAGCTTGGAGTTCTCGGATAACCCACAGATCCGCGAGCTAGAAACTACCAACTCGAGGACCTCCTCGTACAAGAGACCCAAGCTGATCCTGCAGGCGGCGGACAGCAGTCAGCAGCCATGACGTCCCGACCCGTCATCCCGTCAACCAGTCCGCCCATAGCGCGGACTCATCGCTAAGCACGCCCGGATCTCCTTCCGACACCCGATGGCACCAGATCCCGCTAGACGAAGCCGGAAAAACAACCTACCAATGGACCCAGAAAGAAGAAGATGAGGAGCAACCGTGTTGGAAGTCTTCGCCTCCACTGGCCTCCGTACTTGTTTCGTTGTTTTTGTGTATATATTGTAAATTTTGTATATAGTTATAAATTTTGTATATAGTTGTATAGTTGTAAATATGTTATGTTAAATAAAGTCCGATCGATGCGACGGTTGCGCGGTGCGACAGAACTGTGCGACAGCCCTACAAGCTTGTAAGCTAATCCAATAGGGGCAACTAATGCCCCTGACCTCCAATGCCCGCCCCGGTCAACCGACCCGCCAGACGAAGGAGGTGTGGGTCTCAGACCCGTACTCCGCTACGCCATTAAAGCAAGACAAGGCAAGACCAGTCCGTAAATGTTAATGGAAAATTAGAACGAGGTTATGTTTGGAACTGCTGACCGTAAGGAGGAATTGATGACCTACATAAACACAGCTGTTCACTGCACGGGTTAGTTAACCGATAAAATTTAAATTTGAACAATAAAGTTTTACATCGTATTAGATATAATTAATTTTAAGTAAATTTAATTCATTTGATCACTTGATTACTTAGTTTTAAATCACAAATACTTTACACCATCAACACACGTTTAGCTTAATGCAAAATGCGTCACCAAGGAAAGATTTCTTTGTAATTGGGTACGTTCGCTGCCATCTGTAATCACGTGTAAGCATCTTTGTCCAATATAAAGTTTTATTAGAAAAGGTCAAGATTTGTAGCACTTTATTTGAATTTTCAAAGCAATACAATTCAATATAACGAAATAAAGTTTAATGAAGATTCTTGCACAGCGAGACAAGTAAGTACATGCGAGGTAACAGTTTTATCTACAATTACAATTTTTATTCTTAAAATACTAAATATTATATTTTCAAAAATACTGTAGGATTTGGTTTAACAAATCAAAACACTGTATTGTTTTAATGCGTTTATTGAAGTAATTAAATAAATGGTTTCTTTCGTCACAAATACACGTCGCAAATATACGTCATAAATATACGTCACAAATAATAATCTTATCATTCGTCTCAAATACGTCTCTCCTGCTTGGCGTCTCAACTACTATTGTCTCTGCGTCTCTCGTTTCGCGCCGCAGTCGCTCACCCCCCCCTTTCTTCATCCTTCACATTGGATCCCACAACTCGGCCTTCCTGAATTGGATCCGTCTCGGATTCATTGTCCAGTGGAACTTCAACCCATGGCTTCATATGCTCGGCACAAGTTGTCGTCTTTTTCGGTCCTTCGTGGTTGCCTTCTTTTTCAACGTCGTAAGTATCGTTCGTTTTAACTTTGGTAACTACATAAGGTCCAAAATATTTCTTTTTCAGTTTTAAACCCGGACCAAATTGGGTTCTTTTGATTGCAACAAGATCACCTGTTTGGTAAGTCTTAGGTCGTCGTCTTCTTAAATTGTAATTATGCTTATTTTCTTGTTGAATCTTACTTATTTGCGCTTTCGCTTCCTTTCGCAGATCGTCTCGCTCTTTTTTCAAATTGTTCTTTGAGTTCTTCTTCTAGTAATTCTTTTATTCTTAGGACCTCTTTAGTTTTCATCTTGACGCCTATCATCAATTCGAAAGGTGTGGTTTTGACACTTCTTTGATATGTCGAATTTATTAATTGTTGCAGTTGGCCCACATGCTTGTACCATTTCGTAGGTTCTTCGATTGATAACTTGGAAAGGACTGGAATTATGATAGAATTAATTCGCTCGACTTGCCCATTCGCTCTTGGTAACCCGGTTGTTATTTTGTGGTGCATGATGCCTTCGTCTTTGCAATAATTTTCAAAATCTTCGGCCGTGAATGCCGTACCTCGGTCGGAAATAATACAGTTTGGATTTCCAAATATCCTTTTTTGATTTTCTAGCTTCTCAATCACTTCTTTCGTGGTGGTGGACTTGGTCGGATACAACCATACGAATTTTGTAAAAGCGTCTACAACGACTAAAATGTGCTTATAGTTCTTATTTGTTGTTTCCAACGGCCCCAAATGATCGACGTGGTAGGTATGCAGAGGAACGTCACCTTTCGACACGGGATGCAGGAACCCTTCTTGTTTTCCTCTTTTCCTGTTAATTAAAATACATTTAATGCAATTTAAAATACATTTTTCAATCTTAGGTTTTAATTTTGGAATGTAATAATCGCGCTTAATCACTTCTTCTGTCTTTTAACACCGAAATGTCCATTTTAAAAGTTAAATTCAAAATTTTAAAAATTATTTTCACAAATTTAAAGCAGTTTAAATGAATAAATATTATTGTCTTTGAAACAATTTTAAAGTTTTGTTGCATGCATAAAATACGATTAAATTTAAGTTTCTTATCTGTGCAGCTGCTGGTTGCAGATTGACCATGAACGTTATCTTCGCTCGATAGAAATGTTCGCCTTTCGTCACTAATTATTTCATAATGTTTTTCGCACTACACATTAATTTTAACACTAAAATTATTTATTGTTCTAACCCACTACGGCAAAGTTTATTTTAATCACTGTCAATAACGATTGTTAGCTGTTAATCGCGGTCGAGCCCCCATAAAATGTAGGATTTGGTTTAACAAATCAAAACACTGTATTGTTTTAATGCGTTTATTGAAGTAATTAAATAAATGGTTTCTTTCGTCACAAATACACGTCGCAAATATACGTCATAAATATACGTCACAAATAATAATCTTATCATTCGTCTCAAATACGTCTCTCCTGCTTGGCGTCTCAACTACTATTGTCTCTGCGTCTCTCGTCTCGCGCCGCAGTCGCTCACCCCTTTCTTCATCCTTCACATTGGATCCCACAATACCATACATTACAATATATAAAAATAGTTGTATGTGTGTGTGAGTATGTTTCTATAAACTGCTAGACCGATCCCAACCAAATTTTGCACAGTTACTCGCTAAAATCCTAAAGAGGTTTTCCGCTAAAACGGGAACCGAAAAGCTTAATTTAAAAAGTGAAAAATTACGGACTCGCACAAATGGGTCAACGAATCAAAAGATCAACAGATCCTCGACTAATGGGAAGTAAGACTAGAAAGACTAGACTAGAAACGCTTCTGAAAGCGTTTTTGAAACGCTTTAGCAACGGAAACAAGATTTCATATGCACGATGCATTTAACCACGAGTTGCAAAGAGAACAACAGTACGACAGTGAAGCATTGGCCGAAACAGTTCGGACAAATGTTCCGCTATTAAATCAACAGCAAAGAATCGCGTACAATACTTTGGTGGAAGCTGTGGACAGTAGGTCTGGTGGAATTTACTTCCTTGATGCTCCCGGAGGTACTGGGAAAACGTTCCTTATTTCATTACTGTTGGCGAGGATCAGATCGCAAAGTGGTGTAGCTCTAGCGTTGGCTTCATCTGGGATAGCTGCGACTCTGTTAGAAGGCGGGCGAACTGTACATTTTGCCTTGAAATTGCCGTTGAACATACAAATCTACGAAACACCAGTTTGCAACATCACCAAAAATGGCGCGATGGCGAAGATCCTCCGGTATGCAAATTGATCGTTTGGGATGAATGCACGATGGCCCATAAGAGGTCGCTGGAGGCGCTGGACAGAACGTTAAAGACCTTCGTGACAACCACAACATTTTGGTGGAACCATGATTCTGTTGTCGGGTGATTTTCGTCAGACTCTTCCAGTTATTCCCCGATCGACTGCTGCTGACGAGCTAAACGCATGCCTGAAATCATCAAATTTGTGGCGGCACGTTAAAACGCTCCGATTAACTACTAACATGCGAGTGTTTATGCAACAAGATCAAACTGCAATTGTATTTTCGAAGCAGTTGTTGGATATTGGGGATGGTAAAGTCGCAGTGGACGCCTCAACCGGAAGCATCACATTGCCCACAGATTTCTACCGCTTCGCTGACTCTAAGGAGGAGCTTATTCAACGTGTTTTTCCGGACATTGCACAACAGTTCGATGACCATAGATGGCTGGGAGAACGGGCAATATTGGCGGCAAAAAATAAAGATGTCGATGATCTCAATGCGACTATTCAGAATTTTCTTCCGGGAGAGCTGTTTTCCTTCAAATCAGTTGACACAGTTATAAACCAGGATGACGTAGTCAACTATCCCACGGAGTTTTTGAATTCGCTGGAATTGCCTGACTACCACCTCACAATTTGCAATTGAAAGTGGGATCAGTTGTCATCATGCTGCGTAATATTAATCAACCTCGGCTGTGCAATGGAACGAGACTGGTTGTGAAAAAGTTAATGAATAACGTCATCGAGGCTACTATTATTAAGGGAAAATACAAAGGTGAGGATGTCTTGATCCCGCGTATACCGATGGTTCCAACTGATTTGCCCTTCGATTTTAAACGTCTGCAATTTCCGTCGCCTGGCCTTTGCGATGACCATAAATAAATCGCAAGGCCAGTCGTTGGAAGTTTGCGGATTAACTGAGTTTCCTGTTTCGCGCATGGGCAATTATACGTCGCGTGTTCGCGCGTCGGCAAGCCGTCGTCTTTGTTTATTTACGCACCGCAAAACACGACCAAAAATATTGTTTATCAGAAAGCTTTGAATTGATTAGATGTATTGTAACTGTTTGGTTGTATTTAATGTGAATAAAGATATTACATTAATTTGTATTGTAAGCGAGTTTCAAATTTGAACCGTGCGCTGCAAACTTTCTTTGTAAGCTTCTAACCTTTGCGGCATAACTATTTTCAAGCGACATCGTGTGTATTTAAACATAGTAATAAAAACATGGAATACATTATGGGTATAAAGATCAATTGAAATCTATCTATTATATTATATTCTTCTATTATATATAAAAATGAATGTGTGTTTGTACGTTTGTTTGTTCGTCTCTTAATAACTCATAGATATTTTGAACGATTTAAATCAGCAAGTACTTCAACAAGTCGGTAGAAATTAGGAAGGTTTCTGTGCTTTAATATCTTTAAAATTTGAATTTGGAGATATTAAAAATATATTTTTCGAACAGTCAATGTCATCAACGGCAAACCGTCAAGTACCACATCAAGAATAGAACGAACTGTTAGGAGACAGATATTGACACCCTAGCTTCAAACAAGCCGACCGCAGGTGCATAGGTGAAATCGGCCGAAAGGCCGATTTTACCTGCTAGTATTATATAAATCGTACTTACACAAGTTTAATTGCAATAATTAAATATTTGAAATTTTCTTACTTGCAAATTATTTGTAACTGAATCATTTTACAATCACAATTATAGGACTGCGGTAACCATGCGTGTAGCATCTTCAAACACCCGTAACAGTGTCCGACCGTCTCCGACGAAGGGTGGAAGACACGCTATTTTCCTATTCCGCCCGAGATGGCGTAATTTCACGCGCTACATTTTAAATTTAAACATCGCGAATATTTTAATATAAAAATAATATTACATGTTTTACATATTGTAATGATATGCCTCGACGTAAATGCTAGTTAATAATGTGCAAATAATTTTACGATAAATGTACCTGTAATTGCAAGTAAAGTTGCTAATGATAGATAAAACGTTACCTGTGACGTACTTACTTTAACGGCTCTAGCTGCAATCTTGTAATGAAACTTAGCTCCTGTTACTGGGGAAATAAATTTTTAAATAAACTGCCGCAAAACTTGGCCTTTTGTATTGAAATCTGTATTAACTTGAATAAAATTTTTACAAAATGACTAAAGATGTCACCAACATAACTTCTTTCTTGTTACAACTTTATTTCTAACCTTATGTGTAATGGTGTAAACGTGTTTGATTAAACTAAGCAAACAAATGGTTATTTAAAATTAAATTTACTTAAAACTAATTAAACTAAAAGTGTTGCAAAATCGTTCATGTTACGAGTTTAAATCAAAGAACACTAACCGATGTTACCAGCTGTTACCCCGGTCATTGATTCCTCTTCGCAGACAGTGGTTCCAAAATGCAGGATCGTCGTGGTTTCGTGTAACATTTACACAGGTAAATACGAAATTTTTATTTATTAACTTTTTCTTCGTTGTATTTTCTTGAAAATCACTTTTGTTACGTTAAATATCCATGACGTCACTAATGGCTATATGTTGCATGTCGACAAAATTATTTTTTAGGTTATCGTTCATATTTTAAATTTTTCAGGAACGAAATTTTCACATGTTCACTCGGCAAGTGAAATGGACCTACTAAACGTATTTTTCGCATCGCGAAGCATATTAAATTGAGAATTCCTACTTTACATCTGGGTTTTTCCAAAAAAAACTCGATTCCGATTGGCTGGGTAAATTTATCTACCGGATCTTCTTGAAACTTTCACGAAAATTAAAGTCTTCAAAGCCGTCCCACAAAATTGTTAGAAAAATTCTAATTACACTGGTCGTTCTACAATCGACTGTCAAAGTACGAATTCTTTCTTTGCACCCCATGTTTATTTTCACACACTTTGCCTATTCTAACCACTTGCGTAACACTTAGTTTTTAATTCCTCATCTTACAATACTAATCTCACTTAAATCCTTATCCTATTAACAAATCTATTACTAAAACTAAAAATCTGACATATTTGCAGGTTACAATTTCACATTTTTCAATGTAGAAGATTCAATTTTGCATCTACCATCCTCACTTGGATAGCAAATCGTTCTACAAATTAATCCTCATCTTTTGGTATGCCTTATGATCTAATTACAATTTTTTATGTTATCTAAATCTCTCTTTTTTAGATTTTCCGAAGGATGAAATTTTCTTTTGCTCATTTTAGCCTTATTTGAATCTTTTGGATTTTGGATTCACTTACAATAGTGCCAAGAAATGCGGACGCTGCTATTGGATATGCAAAACAATTCCAACTTTGATCTGTGACACCCGTAGGATGAAATTTTATTTTTAGAATGCTAACTGTTCTCGCCAGCTTATGAAATGAAATTTTGTAATTAAAATGGCTCTAATGGTGTGCCATGAACCTTCTATAAATGCTACATGCCAAATATTAACAACCCGTTACAACAAAAAGTTCCATCCGAGGTTACACTTTATCTATCGAAGCTGCGGTTTTTAACCGGAAGATGCAATTTACTTTATTAAGGTTATTTATCTTAGTTTTTAAGTTGATAACATGACAATATATAAATAATAAATTGTAATTTGTATAACCTGTACAGAGAGGGCATAAATGTTTCTTCTTCCTTTTCTGTTCTTTTTATAATTATTGGTCTGTCATTTGTCGTCACAAAACAAAATTGTACCCCTACCAGAAACGATACAGAAACGTGTGCAATAACAACTTCGTGTGTGCAATAACAATATCATGTGTACAATAACAATATCGTGTATCTGTTGCATACAGCAACGAAGGTTGGGACTATCGAACGATACCAACTATGTAAAGAAAAAAAGAGTCATATAAGCACATGTAACAGACATAACAGACATAACAAACAGAACAGACACAACAGTGGCGACAAAGATGGGAGGTGGAAATCTCCACTCCATTCGAATATTACAAATTTACCATCATGTTGACAAAATAATCAGTGCAACAGCAAAAGCAATATCGTGTATTCAATGGAAATATCGTGTGCGCAATAACAATATCAAGTATGTAATAGAAATATCAAATGTGCAATAACAATGTCGTGTGCAATAACAATATCGTGTATTCAATATTAATATCGTGACAGTGTCGACGACTGATAGATGCGCGAACGTAGAGGCGCAGGAAAACCAGACGCGTGTAGGGTGCGCGAGCAAGCATGTGCGAGAACAATTATGTGCGAGAACAATTATGTGCGTGAACAATTATGTGCGTGATCAATTCAGTGCGCGAGCAATCCAGTGCGCAAGCAATCCAGTGCGCGAACAATCCAGTGCGCGAACAATCCAGTGCGTGAGCAATCTAAAACGTGAACAATCCGGTACGTGAACAATACTATGCGTGAATAATACCGCGAGCGAACAATACGCGTACGAGTAACACTGCGAGAACCAGAAAAATGCCTATAATCAGTCGGTCTCAAGTCGGTCACCAAGAAGCGGTCTCAAGTCCTCGAGACGAAATCCACAATTCTCAAGACAAATCTCTTCTAGAGGACTTTGTAGATCCACTGGCCACAAACCTGGCGGCCCCGTGCACCGACGAGTCATGGAGCACGTTCCTGGATTTATATGCAAGCATAACCAGATGCATCCAGCACAAATACGGTATCAAAACAAGAGAGGAGCTGAGCAACAATCCTCGAACTCACCCAAAACAGCCAGATGCCCATGCCGAGGCAAAGCGGATACAAACCATGTACCGAAGAAACAGAAGAAAGGCAATACGTGAAATCACCAAGCAAAACTCGACGTTCTGCGAAGTAGATGCAGAAGTGGCAACGCACTTCTTCGCCGAAGCATGGAGCGACCCCGAAACCAGCGACAATCAAGACCTAACTCAGACAAACACAGAAAGAGAACTACCCAGTGTTAACACCGAACCGTTTGAAAAAGAGGTATCCACCAGATTGAAACGGTTCGAACATACCGCACCCGGAGAAGACGGCATAACCTACAGAAACTGGAAAACAGCAGATCCAGATGCCAGGGCAATCTCCCTTATGATTAACACCTGCCTTAAGCGATTTGTCTTGAGAATTGTGGATTTCGTCTCGAGGACTTGAGACAGCTTCTTGGTGGTCACCGGTTTCTTCTGTCGAGGTCTCTGGAGTGTTCGCAGAGCAAATCAACTGACTTTGTGAGGCTGTTGGCCCCAGAGAGGGAGATCTATTGTAGGAGCCGTGATCATCGTCGAGCGAAGGTGATAGTTCGGCATCTATTGGTGATATTGGGTTTGCACTTTCACTTTCACTTGCACCTTCGTTTTCAGTTATCATGGTTTCGTCAACTATCGCTTCATTCCTTCTAGGCGGTTTGTGTCTGATTCGAGTGTTTGGGCGGGAAAGCTGGTCGCTTCTCTCCGCACGGATGGAGTTCTCATTTTCTGCTTTCATGTGGTTGACTAGGGCGAGCCTAGTGGGGAACGTCATATCGCAGTTTAGGCATTCCAATTCATGTTTTGTTTTTGCCATTGGAGTTTGCCGAGGACATGGAGAGATGTGCGTCGTAGGTCGGTTCCCCAGGTCCGTTCCACAGTTTCTGCATTCGTGGATGGTATTGACTAGGACAATTTTGTGGTCTCTTGATAAGTGCCGGAGTAATGATTGCCTTACTCCTGTCCATGTCTTGCCGGTATACTTCTTTCCGCACCTTTGGACCGGGCATTGGAATGTGTCGCGTGGCGGGTGCAATATTATGAGGGCTTCTCCTCTAACTTTAATGTCGGTGACGTCGTTCTTCTTCTTCTCCAACCGCAGAGAGGTTAATTGCTTGCGGAAGAGACTGTTGCGTTGCTTGACTCTCGATTAGGTGTATGTCTTTTGTAGTGGTTCCACTCGAGTGGTTCGTCTAGCCGTCGACGACGGCATCGAGTTTTGGTTTGTGGTATTGTCCTCATCGCCTTCCATCACTTCAATCAGTGACATTCTTCTTCGCGCGCTGGTTCGTCTGGCTACCACGGGCGCTGCTGGCGGTATTTGAGGCGATCTCTGCTCTGTGCTGCTATTCTGGGCGTCTCGCTCTAATACTCGGCCTTCCGCGGCTTGCGAGGCTCGTCTTCTCGTAGTTAAACCGACTGGTGAAGATGGCGCTGCGTGCACTATGGCCACTGTCACTGCTTCTGACCGGTGTTTTGGCTCGGCGTTGGCTGCTTTGCCCTGGCTTGAGGAATTTGAGCTCGGATCTTCTTCCCCGGCTATTCTGGGCTTCGATTACTTGAGACCGACTGATTATAGGCATTTTTCTGGTTCTCGCAGTGTTACTCGTACGCGGTATTGTTCGCTCTCGGTATTATTCACGCACAGTATTGTTCACGTACCGGATTGTTCACGCACTAGATTGTTCACGCACTGGATTGTTCGCGCACTGGATTGATCACGCACATAATTGTTCACGCACATAATTGTTCTCGCACATAATTATTCTCGCACATATTTGCTCGCGCACCCTACACGCGTCTGGTTCTCCTGCGCCTCTTCGTTCGCGCATCCATCAGTCGTCGATATTGCGCACACGATATTGTTCTGTATCGTTTCTGGTAGGGGGGTACAATTTTGTTTTGTGACGACAAATGACAGACCAATGACAAACCAATAATTATAAAAAAGAACAGAAAAGGAAGAAGAAACATTTATGCCCTCTCTGTACAGGTTATACACATTACAATTTATTATTTATATATCGCACCCTGAAAATAACACTGTCGTAACTTCCAAAATGACAATTTTCAGATTTTGATTGATTGTTATGTATTTTTTACGCTCTTTCAATGGTACCACGTCGAAACTTCCATCTTTTATCATTCAGGTGCTATTTAGCGAACAACAGTTTTACAATTCACAAATATGCACAGCTTCTGTGAGGAAGACTGTTGTATGGTACATACAACAAGGGTTATCAATTTGGTTGGTCAAAAGCCAACCAAATCAATTATTTTACAAAACGTCATGGAAGCAGGAAGAATTCTTTAACATTCACCTAATAACAGTTAAGAGCCGCGGAAGAAAAAGTTCTAGTAGGGAGACCGGGGATGGTTTGGACACGGGGATACAGTGGACACGTTTAAATTTCCCACCTAAATGAGAGCTGCGACGTTGTGATTTATTCTTGTTATCGTCAACACTAGAAACATTCAGTTCGCAAACGCACGTGGGCGCGGAGTGAGTTTTGTTGCTAGTAGGAGCATTTTTAATTTTTTGGGCAGTTGTATGTAACTTTTTAAGGTAAGACTGTAACTGTTTATCCAAAATTTGTTATTGTAATAATTTTCTCTTTCGTTTCTATCGGTATCTATGATAGTTAAGATCATATGTTTGTGGTATTTAAAGAGCAACAACATGCGGTTAAAATTTTATAACTTAAAATCTGTTACAGGTCACCTTGGGGATAGAATGGACAAGCTGTCCATTCTATCCCCGACATTAATTATTAATTTTTTTTTGTTTATTATAGATGCCACGCCAGTTTAAGAGAAAAACTGATCGAGTTTTCCTTGAAGGTGATTTAAAACGTGCTGTGGAAGAGGTTCTCAATAATAGGAGAAGCTTAAGAGGCGGCTGCTTTATACAATGTAACAAAATCCAGGCTACCTCTTTACGTAAAAAGCAAAGCAAGTGGGATTAGAAAATATGATGTTTAAGCCAAATTTTAAAAGTCGACAAGTTTTTACAGATGAAATGGAAAAAGCACTAGAGAAATATTTATTGCAGTGTCAAAAAATGTTTTATGGGGTCACTCCAAAAAAGCCAGAGAATTAGCTTACCAATATGATGAACAGAACCACTTAACATATCCTGAATCGTGGAAGGAAAACATCAAGCTGGTGAGGATTGGTTTTCTGGTTTCATGAAGCGACACTCCAGATTATCGATCAGAAAACCGGAAGCAACCTCTTTAGCAAGAATGACAGCTTTTAATAGAACGACCGTTAAAGAGTTTTTCGACAAATTGGAAGATATTAAAATCAGAAAAACATTTAAATAGCTTCATTCTACTCTACTCCTCAACGTCAACTGCCGAATTTTCTTCGTTGATTTCTAAGTCACCGCAGCCTAGTTCCTTTATTTCTCCAGAACAAGTATGTCCATTTCCGAAAGCTAAGCCAAGAAAGGAAGTTAGAAAAGGAGGTCGGAAGCGAGGAAAATGTATGATCGCGACGGATACTCCTGAAAAGGAAGAGGTGGAAGAAAAAGAAAGAAAACGCATCGAAAAGAAAGTCAAAACAGTAAAGAAGAAAGTTTTTAAAGAATCATCCGATGAAGAAGTTGAAGAAGTCGTTACAAAGGATTCTTCTTCAGAATGGGGAGATACTGAAGATGATGATGTTTGTACAAGTTTAGAAGGTGCTACAGAAGGTGACTTTATAGTTGTGAAAGTTCCGTCAAAGAAGGGAAAGTTCTCGATGAATTATGTGGCAAGGATTGAAAAAAAAATTACAGGACGGTTTTCAAGTGAAGTTTTTCAAAAGATTAATTCCCTCCAATTGGTTTCAATGGACATCAGAACAATCCTCTTTTGTAAATGTCCAGCAAGTTATTTCGATATTGCCAAGGGCGATTGAAGACACTCGCCCAAGATTCAAAAACATGTTTTATTTTAATACAGATCTCTCTGCATTATCTCTACAATAAGTATTTTAATATTATTTGAAATATAAATTACGTTTTAGTTTATATAATTACAAGATGTTGACTGGTTATTGTAGTTTTTAATTGTAACTGTATGTCCACTGTATCTCGACTACTGTCCAAAGTAACCCCGTACTCGGAGATAATTTGGACAGATGACGTAGGTCTGCTTTTGGTGCTAATTTCAAGAAACGGTTTAACTTAAACAATCACCAAAATTAATTCTAAAAGCTAAATAACAACCCTTTACACTGGTCTAGGAGCCGACACAATTAATCACGAAATGAGAAAGTTACAGCATTTAATTCAAAATTGTCCAAACCATCCCGGTCTCCCCTACATCATCAAAATTAGATGCAATGTATGCAAGCCATCCAGGAATATCTATTGAAAAAAAGAAAGATTTGATGTGGTTGCTGAACCAGAATCACATACCCAAGTCCCATACGCAGTTTTATGAAGCGCTGGTAAGCAATCGCAAACAAAAAATTTTGTAATGATCTGCAAGATGAAGAGGAAGAAGAAGAAAATTTATTTTTAGATTAGATAACATTATTGAAGACTTTTTTTGAAAATAATAAACAACGTAATACTGTTGTACATTCATCTTTTAATGGAAAACTGTCGTATGTTCCACCTTCAACTTTTATTTAATTAATTTATAGCATAAAAATTTATTTCCATTCTCAAAATACTACTTGTTTAGGTTTAGAACCGACCAAATTATTATTTAAAATAAATTAGGTGACATTATACATAATGGTAAAATTACTACAACCGTTGCAATCTTTAAAATGCGATTATCTCAAAATAATGGTTTTGGAAGTTACGACAGTGTTATTTTCAGGGTGCGATGTGTAAAACCAAAAGGAGAACTATAACACAAATAAGAAGAAGGAGGAAAAGAGAGAAACACAATAAATAAAAAAAACCAAAATAAAAACAAAATAGTCACAAAAGCAAAATGGTACTTACCCTACGTGTCTTCGGTTGTCGTCGCACTTCTTCACTAACACGTTCATCTTTGGTCGCTCCTCATTTCTCGTGTAAAACTACTGTTAGAATCAATGTTGCTCATTAAGCTGATAAGAACAGATTTTTTTTATTCAAGTTATGTCTTACAGTTTACAAATGTATTACTTTGGGTGATGCCGAATTTTACGTTTTACAAATAATACCTATTTTACATATTTACAAAATACATATTTACAAATCTACACGTTCACAGAACACACAAACATATTTACAAACATACATGGAAACCTTACACGTCAAGTTCTACTTCTGGCGCTGCTTGCTGGTACTGCCGTGTACCGGTTAGGTGTTCAGTGTATATGTCGCGCGACCACTGTATTACGTTGCTACAGCACAGCCTCTTCATGGTCGTCACGTATCGTCTTGCGCCAAGCAACTTGACAAAACTGTCGTTCCTGACGTCCCAAGACCCTAGCGCCCCAACCAGTACGGCTTCCACGGAGGTCTCCAGGCCGTGTTGTTCTTGGAGCCTGTTTCGTAGGCCTTCGTACTTCTTGGTTTTCATTTCTCGCGCCTTTGTGAGTGCGGCTTTCTCGTTCTCGAATGGGATCGACACGTCGACGATGTATATTTTGCCGCCCTTCTTCAGAACCAGGTCCGGCCTCAGGTTGCTTCCTTGGACTACTTCTTGGTTTTCGCCCAATATTTCGAATTTCCGCCCTAGCGCAGCTGCCTTGATTTGGTCGACCACGCAGTTGTGCCTTAGCTGCATGGCTAACAATAACAGCCGACGCCCCGAGCACCTGCAAGACGCCGTGAACGTGTTCGAAAAGAACTGGAAAGAATACACCTCCACCTGAACCCAAACAAATGCAAGCTGCTGAGTATATCTAAAGGTCTACCCGCACAACAAGGAATAACAATGGGAAAACAAGAAGTAAGCTCGGCAGGACGATTTGACGTAGAAACCTTCCTGGGAAAACCAGTTGGATTTCGGCCGGTTAAAACGACAGAGGTGTTGGGAGACCTCGCGCAACTAGGACTAGACATACTGTCGTCGAACCTTGCTCCAAGGCAAAGATTGGACGCAATGCGAACTTTGTCTACCCAACATTTAACTTCCCGATGTGGGTGGGAAGGTTCGAGAAAAAAATGGAAGGCTATAGGCAAGCTGTTCCGAGCAGAGCTAAAGAAAACTTGTAACTTGCCCCAGGAAGCCTCCAACGACTACTTATATGGTCCAAGCTCCAAGAACCTAATGAACATCCCAGTGGCA
Organism: Lycocerus yunnanus; assembly: GCA_036346125.1. Taxonomy (NCBI): domain Eukaryota; kingdom Metazoa; phylum Arthropoda; class Insecta; order Coleoptera; family Cantharidae; genus Lycocerus; species Lycocerus yunnanus. The sequence goes on along the minus strand of JARFIX010000157.1, from coordinate 126,567 downwards.
GCAGAGCTATCGGACTCCGCTCAAATAGACACAGCATACAAGCTACTGACATCTCCGGACTCCGCCATCAAACCCATGGCAAAAGAAGAACTAAGGCAGACGGTTGCATGGAGAATAAAGGATGCCCTCCAGACGAACTGATAGGGAAATACTTGAGTGGAGAGAACGGAGCCCCATTCTCAGAGCGTGGCAACGAAATCTCGAATGTGTGACCAGAACGAGAATGGTGTCTGCAAGGACCAACGTACAGTGGATATGGGCAAACGAGGATCCCACACTCGTAGTGGCTGGCAAATCAATCGAACCAAACAACCAAAAGCGAGTGATGGCCACCATGCGCACTATAAATGATGAAAAGCAAGTTAAGGCCTGGTCCGCGCTGAAAAGCCAAGGAAAACACTAACATGATTCAGGCAAGACAAGACTAGTGGCCACTTCATCAGGGACGGACGCTATACCTGTTTCGCCGAATGGAGATTTGTGCATAGGGCACGACTAAACTTGGTCCCACTAAAGGCAAACCCGATGTGGAAATCGGAAAATAAGTCGTGCAGAAGATGCGATTTCAACCAGGAAACCTTGCCGCATGTTCTCAACCACTGCATGCGAAACTCGGCAGCCATGCAACTAAGACCGTGTTCGACTTGGATGCTTACAGCGCTGTTAGTACGAACTGGCGCAAACGTAAACGCTTTAAGCGTTCGACTTGGAAATGTTGGCGCTTACACCGCCGTGTAAACGCAACCGTGACGTCATGGATTCGCCATTTTCTCACGCTGACAACGCAAATTTCATTTAGGTAGGGTAGCGTAAGCGCGGCGCTGTAGTGGTAAAAATTGTAATTATTTTTGAATTTATTTGAAAGCTAAAGTTAACCTAAATATTTTAGGTTTACTATTTAACTTCAATATTTAAATTTAAACATAAAATTAGTTGTCTTATATTAATTATTACTTCAATAATTTATTGCCCTTGTTTTACCCGCTCAATTTTTTATAAAAAAAAATTAGTGACAAGATTGTAAATGAAATTAATTGACCCAAATAAATTGTTGTGTGAAATAATAGTTATTAATTTGTGAAAAAATACCAAAAAATGTAATCGCATTTAAAAACAATTATTATTTCAGATTGTTTGAATATTTTATAGGTTAAGCAACTATCACTTTTAAATTGCAGCGCTGATGGTGCTAACATATCGTTCGATTTGGAACGTCAGCGTGAGCGTTGCAAGCGCATATTTTCCAAGTCGAACGGCAAAATTTGCGTGCTATAAGCGTTTGCGTCCGTTGGTACCAACAGCGCGTAAGCGTCCAAGCTGAACACGGTCTAAGACAAAGCATCTCTAAGACACAACTGCGTGGTCGACCGAATCAAAGCAGCTGCACTAGGACGAAAATTTGATGTGATGGGTGAAAATCAACAGGTGATCCAAGAAAGCAACCTGAGGCCGGACCTGGTCCTGAAGAAGGGCGGTAGAATTTACGTCGTCAAAGTCTCGATACCATTCGAGATTGAGAAAAGCGCATTCACAAAGGCGCGTGAAACGAAGACCCAAAAGTACGAAGGTCTCCGAAACAAGCTTCAAGAGCAACACGGATTGGAGACATCCGTGGAAACCATACTGATTGGAGCACTAGGATCATGGGACGCCAAGAATGACAGCTTCGTCAAGCTACTCGGCGCAAGACGATACGTAACGACGATAAAGAGGCTATGCTGCAGCAACGTTATACACTGGTCGCGCGACATATATACGGAGCACCTAACCGGTACACGGCAATACCAGCAAGCAGTTAAAATTTACCAACAAATTGTGACTCGACATTATCAAATACCTCAGACTGTTAATGCATCGCATTGTATTGCGAGCCAATTTGTTAGTGACTAGAGATACCACTTTTCACAATCATTTACACAAAATAAGTAAAAAAACTAGATAGATGATTATGCACATTCTGGATGTAAATAGTTTTCTGTGCTCGACTTTCAATGTACAAAATTAAAATTGTAATCTGGAACGATATTACCAGACTAGTATCTGAGCATAGATTTTAATATAATACTGCAATTATTGTCTTAAAGACTTATTGTTGCTAAGGTTACCATTATGATATACAGTAGTACCTCGGGTTACGAACAAGTCTAATCACAAACAAATTGGCTCGCAGTTAAAATTTCCAACAAATTTTGACTCGACATTATACAGTACCTCAGACTGTTCATGCGTAGGCATTGTATAGATGTCGAATCAAAATTTGTTCAAAAATTTTGATTACGAGCCAATTTGTTAGTGACTAGAGGTACCACTTTTCACAATCATTTATACAAATTGACATGATTTCCATATAAAACCCGCTTTCCACTTAAAAACTGGCAGCATCATAGTTTGGTTATGCAAACCGTACCAATTTTTAACCTTCAATAATAAACATTAGCTTAACGCTGGAAATATTAAGTATCCAGGTTGCTGCTTGCTACTCCAGCTGCCGCTGAGCAACTCCTCAAAATTGCAAATACATAATTTTTTAAATGAAACAAGTAATATTTTGTTCCGCTTACCTTAATGTTACCGTAACTCGTTCTGCAGATCAGTTCGGAGATATTATGTTTGTCCACTTTCTAGCAACTTGTACTGTATTTTATTCCCAATATAATCATAGGTTACTGCAACCATTCCAAAAACTGAAGAAATTTTTCGAGATAAGCCTACGCAATTCCTACAGGTGATCAAATTTATATATCTGCTTTTGTTTTCTCATGGAGCTGTGATGCAACTCCCGATAGTTAGTTTCTTAACTGAAATATAAAATTTATAATAAGTTTTCTATTTGATCACAAATCAACTTGATTAACTTACATTTTCATGTCACGTTTTAAGTCCAACAAATTTGATTTATAATAAATTGTTTTAAAAACATTTGCAAGTTTTCCCATATTATAAAACGAAAACCATTTTTATTTACTTCAAAACTTTGATGTAATTTTTCGCAATAATATTCAACCACCTTTGATTGCACTTGTTAGACCAACTTGTAAGAAATATCAACCGTTTCTTGTGAATTCGTTATCACGTGTTTATAACCAACATTTTCAAAAATACCACATGTCAAACATGAAACAAAATAAAGACCAATAAAAACGTCACGATTTAGTTTTTAAACTTCGATAGGTGGCGTTACTAATACAAGTCGCATATCAAATTTTGGAATAAAGCCAAATGCTTGCCAATGTTTTTGGCAAGCACTCATCATCATCGATCATATTCATCATCACTCAACCATACGTGTGTGTGTGCATTGGAAGAAAATCATCAAGTTAAATTTGGGGTAAGTCGTTGTTATGCAATATTTTGAAAATTTGTGTGGATTTTGAACGTAACATCGATGAAATAACCAAATCATCGAAAATGGATACCAGGATCGATAAAGAAAATGAAACTTTGTCAAAAGAGCGAAAATCTCTAATAATGGAAATAGAGGAGCATCTAGCCAATGGAAGTTTGAAGATGACGATGTCACTACCATGCCATGGGAAAAGTTCGAAGGAAAAGTGCTAACAGCAACGTACAAACCCCTCCAGAATTTGTATCAGTTAAAGGATCCGGAAAGAGGAGCAGGGAGGATGTATCCCCATTGCTCTTAAATGCAAAGAAGAATAAATCCAAACCAGAGGATTTCTTAGTACGCACCAGTAATAGCTTCGCTGCTCTCCTTCGTGACCCGAACACTTGCCGGGACATCAGTGAAACACCATCGAGGAAGGCTTTCCGAAATCCTCAAGATGATAGCAAGCCGCAAGACCCACCTGTACCCACACTACTTAAGAAAACCAAACCCACACCCGTAATATTGAAACAAGGGATCGAAGACTACCCAAGGTTTGTCGATAAAGTGAAAAATACAGTAAAGGGAAAATTCATAATTAAAAACTTGGGAAACAAAACAAAAATTCTCCTCGAAGACTCAGAAGACCAGAAGAAACTCGTTGAGTCATTGGTAGCAGACAAGGTAGACTGCTTCTCCTACTCCACCAATGAAGATAGAAGGATATCGTTTGTATTGAAAGGAACCAACAAATTAGACCCCAAAACAATTATAGAAGAACTCGTGGCAAAAGGTTTGAAGCCTGAAAGCTGCAGAATTCTTGCTGAAACCAGAAGAGATGGAAGCCCGATACTTTACCCCAAGTACCGTGTTTCATTTGGAAATGGAACTACACTACAGCAGGTCAGGGTGATAAATAATATTTTTTTATAGCAGATGTTATTGGGAGAAATACAACCCTCCACGGAGCGTTATTCAATGCGGTAACGGCCAAGAAATGGGACACGGAGGTAGACATTGCTTTGCCAAACCTACATGTGGGCACTGTGCTCTGGAACACAATACCTGGAACTGTCCATCTACAATTGAACCACCCCTATGTATCAACTGCAAAGGGAACCACAGGGCCTCGTCAAGAGAGTGCCCTGAATACAGGAAAGCTGAACAGCTTAAGGTATCAAACCAACGTCGGAAAAATGAAAATCGACAAATAAATCGCGAAAGGAAGAAAGAAAAAGAGTTTCAATTTAACCCCAGAGATTACCCAAATCTCCCTCCCCCAAGAGGACCTCCACCTCCACTGATGAGCATGCCGATACCTCCACCTCCGGCTAACTGTGATTCTCAATACCAGACACAACAAGTAAATCATCCTTGGGGATATCGACAACACAACCAAGGCCCCCGAAATACTGTTCCACAAAGACCGACGCCTAACAGTGACTTCGAGGCATTCATGAGGGCAATGGACGATCTGAACTCCATGTTCGACTTTAAAAACTTACAGAAATGCTCTTACAACTTAAAGACAAGCTCTCCATGCTTCGAATGCCATGGACGTGATGACAGCCGTTAACGAGGCAAACGAGGCCTTCAGTGCCATTAGAAATTTAAACAACATCCATGGGTAAACAACCAATAGATAAATTAAAAATTGTAAACTGGAACGCCACCAGCATAGTCAACAAGAAGGAGGAACTGGAGGACTTCCTTCTGGACAACAAAATCGATATTGCACTTATCAGCGAAACCTGGCTCAAACCAGGTATTACAGTCAAATTCAAGAAATTCCACTGTTATAGAACAGACAGAGTGTCACACGGGGAGGAGTCGCCATTGTCATCAAAAAGGGCATCCCTCACGAACCTACAAAACCAGAATCCCCTCAAAACCTGGAAATATTGGTGTACAAAATCAAGACCAGTCCGCCTCTACACATCGGTGCAGCTTATAACCCACCGGACCTCCATGAACACTTCGCAGAAGACCTCAGTTTGTTCATGGACCAATATCCTCATATCATCATTGGAGGTGACTTCAATGCCAAGCACTCATCTTGGAATTGCAGCAGCAATAACACCTGCGGTAATGTTCTGCGAGACTTGTCCATGACCAAAAATTTCATCACCATTTTCCCACCTGGACACACTTACTTTCAAGGACCACAATTTCAACCATCTACGATCGATATCTTTCTGCTACAAGGTATCGGGCGACACACCTCTATGGTCCTGGAGGACTTGTCTTCAAATCACTTTCCAGTGGTGATGACCCTCTTTCTAAACTGTAACCTGCACGAAAGAGAAATCCGCTCAACTGACTGGCAACTCTATAAACAACTGTGTAATGAACGAATTGTCATCAACACTAACATCAGCACCAACTCCGACGTCGATAACGAAATTATAAACCTCTCGGCGGCAATGCAGTCCGCCTTCAAAGACGCAACCACAAAAAGTTCAGTCAAAATAACCCATAAGATTGACCCAGAAATTCAAAGACTTAAAAGTTGTCGAAACTGGGAGAGAAAGCAGTGGCTTCGTACGGGCATCGAAGCCCACCGCATCGAGAAAAATCGCATCACCGATGAGATACAATCCCTATTGCAAAGAGAGCGACACCGAGAATGGTCTAAGCTGACAGAAAAACTAGCACTACAGGACAACTCTCTGGCAAGTCTACAAAACCTTGGTAACAGGCACATCGAGACTCCCATCATCAAATCTAGCGATGGCGCTAACCTGTTCACCGACAACGATAAAGCCGAAGCTTTTGCAAGGGTCTTCCTCGAGGCACACTGCAAAACCATTAATGACGCCTCTCCTATGGATGATGAGATCAACGAAGCTTTTGTAAATCTCCAACTGAACCCCAACAACCTCGATGAAAGCCCCATCAGAACCAATCCGTCCAAAATTGCCAAAATTATCCGAGGACTCAAAACAGGAAAGCTCCTGGCATGGATGGTATCTCTAACCGCCAGTTAAAATACTTGCCTAGAAAAGGAATTTGTCAAATTAATTATATCTTTCGAGCCTGCCTTACAAACTGCTACTACCCCAAGCAGTGGAAGCTTGCCAAGGTAATTGCCTTACCAAAGCCCAACAAAGCCCGTAACATCTCCACAAACGACAGGCCCATTAGTTTGTTACCCACCCTCAGCAAAGTACTAGAAAAGATCATCCTGGAGGAACTTAAGTCACACTTAGAAGACAACGACATCATCATAAATGAACAGTTTGGATTCAGAGCCAGGCATAGCACCACCCATCAAGTTGCCAGAATAAAAGAAAAAATCAACCTCGAACGGCACAAAAAGAGAGAGACGGGGATGGTGTTACTCGACTTAGAAAAAGCATTTGACGTGGTTAATCATAAAGCTCTTATTTATAAATTAGCCAAACAAGTTAAAGCCCCATTAAAACTTATACAAATTATTGCTGATTACCTAGAGGGCAGACAATTCTTCGTTAATGTTAACCAGGCCAACTCTTCCGTCATCAATATTCCTGCGGGGGTTCCGCAAGGGTCATTACTGGGACCGACCCTCTTCATCATCTTTATTAACGACATACCTCGTCACCCAAATACCAATCTAGCCATTTACGCAGACGACACAGCCATCTTTGCCCATTCTCTCAGAACAACCCAATTGGTTAAATACCTGGAAGAACACCTTAAACTGATTTTAGAATACTTTGAGCATTGGAAGCTTAAAGTAAACAAACCCAAGACTGAAGCTATCCGATTCACCACAAGCTCAAAACTTCCCACTGTCGCGGGAGTCAAAGTCGAAAATAACACTATCCTGTGGCAAAACACCGTAAAATACCTTGGCACAATTATGAACTCTCGGCTTTCCTTCAATCAAGAAGTAAAACCGCCTAAATAAAACAAACTGTTGTCCAATCGCTTACAATATTGTAACCTTGTTTTACCCGACTAACTTTATTACTCCTATTAATTCCTGATGTTCATTATTGTATCGCTTACTGTTCCGGTGTTATCACCTGATATTTTCCCTACAAAACCGTTGTAATTTGTTCATTTATCTTGTAATTTGTACATTATTTATAATTTTGTATCTTTGTTTACAATGTGTCAAAGCCTACCGACAAAATAGTTATCTGTAAACTAACTAGATTTAATTAAGTTTAAAGCCGGCTTCACACCGTAAAATTATAAAACTCATCAAGTTTTGTAATTATTTGTCTTAATTTGTATAAAATTCTTTAAATTTTGTAACCTAAGGCCGGTGGCACACCGTAAATTACAACATTCCTAAAATTTTGTAATTATCTTCCTTCCTTTGCTCCTGGGACGGTGTGTAAAGCAGCCAATTACAAAACTCTTCAAATTTTGTTTCTTTTTCAATTTCAGCAGGTTTTGAAAATTTTTCCTGCAACCTAATGAACTTAACTTTCTACATCCACTAAACTTAACACACTTAATTAAATATAGAGTAGAGGGCTTGCCTAAATCTATCACTTACGGTATTTAACGCGAAACTGTGAGGTGTACTCGTGCCACGTACTGAATTAATAAATGTTACTTGACTTGAAAGGCATCGCTTCTCGGCCTATGGCTAAGATCAAAGTGTAGTATCTGTTCTTATCAGCTTAGACAAGCATTATGAATTAACAATATTTTTACACGAGATACGAGATAGCGGTCAAAGTCGACGACTGGCAGGGGCACAAAGTGAAGTCCTGTGTGCCTACTGTGTGCCTACTGTGTGCCTACTGTGTGCCTAGTGAATGCCTGCTGAAGTGCCTAGTGAGTGCCTAGTGTGAGTGCCTAGTGAGATGCGATCGAAGACGAGGATGGTCAACACGCAGGGGGTAAGTGCTGTTATTTGCTTTTTGTGACTACTTCGGTTCTTTTTGCTTTAAAGTTTGTTTCTGATCTGTTGTCCGTAACATTCTTTTGTTGGTTGCTTTGTTTTTGATATGTTATCTTTAACATTCATCTCTTTTTGACTTTGATCTGTTGATCTTTTACTTGTTCTTAACTTTTATTGGTTTCTAACTTGGATTTGTTCTTAACCTTTACTTGTTTTAACTTTTATTTGTTGTTTGCTTTGCTTGTTTCTGACCTGTTGTCTTAAACACTCATCCCTTTTTTGTTGCGTTGACCTGCTGACTAGTTGCTGACTTTTATTTGTTGCTAACTTGTATTTGTGTTAACTTGTATTTGTTTTAACTTGTATTTGTTTTAACTTGTATTTGTTTTAACTTTTATTTGTTTTAACTTTTATTTGTTAACCTTTTTAACTTTTATTTGTAAATTTTTTCAACTTTTATTTGTTAATTGTTTCAACTTTTATTTGTTAACTTTTTCAACTTTTATTTGTTAATTTTTCAACTTTTATTTGTAAATTTTTTCAACTTTTATTTGTTAATTGTTTCAACTTTTATTTGTTAAATTTTTCAACTTTTATTTGTTAATTTTTCAACTTTTATTTGTTAAATTTTTTCAACTTTTATTTGTTAATTTTTCAACTTTTATTTGTTAATTTTTCAACTTTTATCTGTTAATTGTGTCAATTTTATTTGTTAATTGTGTCAACTTTTATTTGTTAATTGTGTCAACTTTTATTTGTTAATTGTGTCAATTTTATTTGTTAATTGTGTCAAAATTTTATTTGTTAATTGTGTCAAAATTTTATTTGTTAATTGTGTCAAAATTTTATTTGTTAATTGTGTCAAATTTTATTTGTTAATTGTGTCAAATTTTATTTGTTAATTGTGTCAAATTTTATTTGTTAATTGTGTCAAATTTTATTTGTTAATTGTGTCAAATTTTATTTGTTCAATTATCAACCATTATCAACTGTCACTGTCATTATCAACTGTCACTGTCATTATCAACTGTCACTGTCATTATCAACTGTCACTGTCATTATCAACTGTCACTATTCGCTATGTCAACCCATGCCCAAGTAGTCACAGGGGCATTATCAGAACTCCCCTGCGAGATGGATCCTGCAATAAACAGCCAAAGTGAGCCATTCACTCAACCCGACATAGAACAAGAGCAGCACGCAACTGTAACCCACGAGGTGGAGGTCCACCCTCCTCCAATCGTGGGACGACCTGCCCTGATTCGCACAGGTGGCCCAATAACTCGCCGCAGATCCTCTGAGCAAAGAGACATATATCTAATTGAGAGTCTAGTAACTCAACGGTCTCACCCGCAGGCAATTAACCTCTCTGCGGTTGGAGAAGAAGAAGAAGACGACGTCACCGACATTAAAGTTAGAGGAGAGGCCCTCATAATATTGCACCCGCCACGCGACACGTTCCAATGCCCGGTCCAAAGGTGCGGAAAGAAGTATACCGGCAAGACATGGACAGGAGTAAGGCAATCATTACTCCGGCACTTATCAAGAGACCACAAAATCGTCCTAGTCAATACCGTCCACGAATGCAGGAACTGTGGAAGTGACCTGGGGAACCGACCTACGACGCACATCTGTCCATGTCCTCGGCAAACTCCAATGGCAAAAACAAAACATGAATTGGAATGCCCAAACTGCGATATGACGTTCCCCACTAGGCTCGCCCTAGTCAACCACATGAAAGCAGAAAAAGAGAACTCCATCCGTGCGGAGAGAAGCGACCACCTTCCCCGCCCAAACACTCGAATCAGACACAAACCGCCTAGAAGAAATGAAGCGGTAGTTGACGAAACCATGATAACTGAAAACGAAGGTGCAAGTGAAAGTGCAAACCCAATATCACCAATAAACGCCGAACTATCACCTTCACCCGACGACGATCACGGCTCCTACAATACATCTCCCTCTCTGGGGCCAACAGCCTCACAAAGCCAGTTGATTTGCTCTGCGAACACTCCAGAAACCTCGACAGAAGAAACCGGTGACCACCAAGAAGCTGTCTCAAGTCCTCTAGACGAAATCCACAATTCTCAAGACAAATCTCTTCTAGAGGACTTTGTAGATCCACTGGCTACAAACCTGGCGGCCCCGTGCACCGACGAGTCATGGAGCACGTTCCTGGATTTATATGCAAGCATAATCAGATGCATCCAGCACAAATACGGTATCAGAACAAGAGAAGAGCTGAGCAACAATCCTCGAACTCACCCGAAACAGCCAGATGCCCATGCCGAGGCAAAGCGGATACAAACCATGTACCGGAGAAATAGAAGAAAGGCAATACGTGAAATCACCAAGCAAAACTCGACGTTCTGCGAAGTAGACACAGAAGTGGCAACGCACTTCTTCACCGAAGCATGGAGCGACCCCGAAACCAACGACAACCAAGACCTAACTCAGACAAACACAGAAAGAGAACTACCCAGTGTTAACACCGAACCGTTTGAAAAGGAAGAGGTAGCCGCCAGATTAAAACGGTTCGAAAATACCTCACCCGGGGAAGACGGCATAACCTACAGAAACTGGAAAACAGCAGATCCAGATGCCAGGACAATCTCCCTTATGATTAACACCTGCCTTAAGTACAAGAAAACGCCGCAAGAATGGAAAGTGTCCAGAACAATATTAATCCACAAAACGGCGACAAAGAAGACCTAGGTAACTGGCGCCCCATTGCCCTGAACCTCACCATATACAAAATATATGCGGGTTGCTTACAAACCAGACTTACGACGTGGTTGGTCCAGAATTCGATTCTGCACCCAAACCAGAAAGGGTTCATGCCTGCGGACGGAACGATTGAGCACAACTATGTGCTCCAAACAGTAATCAACGACGCGAGAAGAAAGAAATACGACGCGCACATACTGATGCTGGACATCTCCGCCGCCTTTATGTCCGTGACACACGCGTCTGTACAAGCGGCCTTACATATGTACGGCGCAGGCGGGGCTTTACCGAGATAATAGCTGAACTGTTGGGGGGCAACAGCACAAGAGTGAGCGTATCGGCCGGCGAAACAGATCCCATCCCGGTTAGAAGAGGCATCAAGCAGGGTGCCCGCTTTCGGGACCTCTTTTCAACATAGCCATAAACCCGGCCCTGCAGCACATACAAGAAAATGAGAACGCCCACAAGGTATTGGCATATGCGGACGACATCACGCTGATAGCCAAGTCAGCGGAAGAGCTGGAGCAGAACACCCAGAAGCTGGAAGAAGAATTGTGGAAGCTGAACTTGCGTTTCAACCCCAACAAATGCAAGGCGCTGTGTATAGCCAAAGGCAGCGCCGAGGTTAGAAACTACATAGTCAGCAATCAGATAATCGCCACAATGGACAGATACGACGACGAGAAGTTTCTGGGGAAGCCAGTGGGGTTCTGCCCAGTAAAATCGACGGCCGGAATGGGCGAGTTTAGCCAGCTAGGGCTAGCAGTATTAACATCCAAGCTTGCCCCCTGGCAAAGAATAGACGCAATGAAGACCTTCGTCTACCCATGCTTTAACTACCCCATGAGGATGGGAAAATACAAGAAGGAAGACTGGAGTCGGCTCGATGACATTTACAGGGCGGAAATTAAAAAGACGCTGTACCTCCCGCAGGAGGCAGCAAACGACTATATCTATGGCCCCCATAAAAAGAACCTTATCGGAATACCGAAGGCCGATGAGTTATCGGACCTAGCCATAATCGACACGGCTTATAAGCTGCTGACGTCACCGGACCTAATTATCCGCGAAATGGCTCGGAGTGAGCTAAGAAGGACGGTGGCGTTCCGAGCCGGAACTGAACAACCCCAACAAACCACCATGGAGGAGTACCTGAGCGGTACACAGACGGAAGCGCTGTCCAGACGGGGCAACGAAATCTCAAACCACTGGACGGGAGCAAGAAAGGTGTCGGCGAGAGTAGGCGTCGCTTGGACATTGCCAGAGGGGGAGCCCCACTTGCACCTGGGAACCAAGACGGTCGACCCCACTAAACGAAGGAAAGTCCTTGCCACCTTACGCGCCTCAAAAGACGAGGAAAAAACCGCGAGACTGGGCGGGCTAAGAAGCCAAGGAAAAACTTTAAACAGCTTCAGCCAAGACCTGGCCAGCGGCCACTCTCTCCGATGGAAGATACACCCGCTTCGCAGACTGGAGGTTCATTCACAAGGCGCGACTAAACTTGGTCCCTTTAAAAGCCAACAACAAGAGAGGCCAGGAAAAGTCGTGCAGACGCTGCCCGTATCCAAGAGAGACCTTGCCGCACGTACTGCAACACTGCATGCGACACTCGGCGGCCATGCAACTCCGTCACAATGCCATCGTGGCACGCATCAAGAGAGCAGCCGAGGGCAAAAGTATGCAATCGTGGCAGAAAATCAGGCAGTGGTACAAGGTCTACTGCAACGCCCTGACCTGGTAATCGCAAAGGGCAGGAAGGCCCGTATCATAGATGTCACGGTGACATTTGAGAATGGGGAAGCTGCCCTCGACCTGGCTCGTACCCAAAAAATCCAAAAGTACGAAGAAATTAGGCAACGCCTTGAGCAGAATTACCAAGAAGTCACGGTGGAGCCTATAGTAGTGGGGGCACTTGGTTCGTGGGACAGAAAAAACGACAGATTTCTTAAAACCCTAGCCTCCTACAGTTACGTGAAGACTATGAAAAGGTGCTGCGTCAGTGACACGATTAGATGGTCGAGGGATATCTACACCGAGCACCTAACTGGGGTTAGGCAATATGGAAACGAGCAGCAAGACGAAGAAGAGCAAGAGCAAACTACCATCTAGTGACCGCTGCAAGTACGACTTTTTGCCTACTCACAACATAAGTTTTAAAAAACTGTAAATAATTGTAAATTGTAAATAATTGTAAATACCTATACTTATCAATATGTTAATCTTTTCTTACATTGTACACAAATTTAATGATATTCTTGAATAAATCTGTTCTTATCAGCTTAATATCTGATACGACCCGCATGCGGGTCCAGTATATTAAACTTATTTTTGTAAATGGATAGAGGTTAGGGGCTTGCTCCACCTTTATCACGGGTTGACCTGGCATTGCAGTACCGTCGGGACCGGCCCAATAATTTAAATGAAACAAAATTACAACATTTTTCCACCTCCTATTCAGTGGCGAAATAATAAACTAAAATTCATCCCCACTACAAATACCAACAGAAAAGGATCAATTGAATTATAAAAATATTTAGATAGCAGCGCCAAAATTTGAATTTGGAGAAATTAAAAAAATTAATTGAGGGGTTTAGAAGGTTCAAGTGGATTTTTTAAAGAATGATGTAAATGTGGAATATTACCTGAAGGGTGTATCCTAACTTGGAGGTATAATGATTCTGTGGTAAAACGGTTCAAGGCACTTGAACCATTTTACATAACGGTTGTTTTTATTAATGTATGAAGTGTGTCACCCTCTTAAAATGGAGAGAAATTTCTTGGTTCGCTTATTACAAAAGTGAAAGCTATCGTTTAGATACAAAAGCACCCCAAATATTGATATCGAGTTTTATAGTTGCTTGATAGCAACCTCACGAATTGGGCGTCCATCTTTTAAGTTCTTGATACTAAAGTCTTTGAATGCCACTTCAATAAAAATTAAAGCCTTCAAGTACAACTTGCTTACCTTATTGGATTACATTCCGCCGATTCACCACACCTTTTATGAAAGTATAAATCACCATGGAGAAGCATCAACAAAAAAAGAAAAAAAAACAAGCCCAGACCATGAGACATTGAACCAAAAAGAGCCTGTTTAGATCAACCCCAACCAAGATCACTTGATTCAGACGAAGAAAATGATGAACATAGCAACGTAATATTAGATTCTGATCATGAATAAAAAATTTTGTTATAAAAATTATCTATGTTTTTAGAAATAAAGTTTATTTTCGTGCAGTAATTGCACTTGAATCGTTTTACTACTAAACTTTTTTTAACATGCATAATAATTCAAGTAAATGTTTGAGAAAAAATATATTAAAAAAACAACATTAAAAGATTCTTTCTTTTTTGTAAATGTTTTTTTCGCCTTTAAATAAAACTAAAATATTAACATAGTTTTCTAAATTTATTCCTGGAATTTAGAATTTCAAATTAACTTTAAAGTCATTTATCTCAGAATAATTGCATTTTTAATGCAGAAGAGAAGAAGCATCAATCAGAGAAGAATATATCAACACTGATCTCGCAAGAACAAAATCGTGGAAGAATAAACATACGATAACTTCGTATCTTAAAATATCGCAAATTAGAACAAAATCAAGGCCAAGCTGAAATCCAAAATAAGCAAAGCAAAAAAATTCAAATTTGAAGAACCTGTACAGAGATGGCTTAACAAAGCTATTGAGGAGTACAACAAACCAATAAAACCACTAGTGGATAACATCATGGCCTTGCCACCTAAAACCATCCTAACTACAGAAGAACCAATGGAATCTACCGAAACAACCAATACCATCGCATTGGAAGAAAATAGTACCAATATCGCTGCAATTGAAACCTTTAATCGATATGGTATTTTAGCAACCCTATCGGAACCAAAAAATCCAAATGAAGGAAACTGGACAACTGTAGACTACAGAAAACCATTCAAACCAACAGCAGCCAAAAGCACGTTTGGTACTAAGTCAAAAAATACCAAACCCCCACCCATCATCCTCACCCACCGCATTGGAGATCCAATCAAATTCCAAAACCAATGCAAATCCTAACCAGTAATCCCATTACATTTCAGACACGACGTGGTGAAACATGGATAATATAAAATATTTGTGGAATTATGCAACAATGGAATTATAAAATATTTTATAATTCAATTGATCCTTTTCTATTGGTATTTGTAGTGGGATGAATTTTACTTTATTATTTCGCCACTGAATAGGAGGTGAGAAATGTTGTAATTTTGTTTCATTTAAATTATTGGGCCGGTCCCGACGGTACTGCAATGCCAGGTCAACCCGTGATAAAGGTGGAGCAAGCCCTAACCTCTATCCATTTCAAAATAAGTTTAATATACTGGACCCGCATGCGGGTCGTATCAGATATTAAGCTGATAAGAACAGATTTTTATTCAAGTAATATCTTATAGTTTACAAATGTATCACTTTAGGTGAAGCCGAATTTTACATTTTACAAATGTACATAATACCTATTCACATATTTACAATATACACTGTAATGTTGAGTATTCTTTTAATAATAATCATATATTTTAAAGATAAGAATTGTTACTTTGATTGTACTTACTTTGTTGAGATATTACTGGAATCTTGATTAAACTTTAATTTTTATTTAGAACTGGTTGTTTAGAAAATTCAAATAAAGTGCTACACAAATCCTGACCTTTCTTAATAAATTTTTCTATTGGATGAAGTTGCATACAACTAGTGTAAGTTGGTAGCTATGTACCCACTTTACCAAGAAATCTTTCCTAGGTGACACATCTAGCATTTAAACTAACAGTGTGTAGTTGTTGAGTGGAATTGTAATTAAAAACTAATCATCAAGTGCATACAGTAGCGATCATAAGTATGGTTGCACTTAGTTTTTTTGTGATAACTTTTTTAAATTTCAAGGAAATTTTCCTAAATTTTCAAAATTTATTCTTTAAATACCTTGGAATTATAACACATAATTAAAATTATTTGAAAAATTTTATAAACAAGTAAAAATTTAAAATCACAAAATAGGAAATATTTGCTTATAATAAAGTATTATTAAAAGCACTTAAAACAAAATTTAAAGTACTTTATTAAAAATATAAAGATTAAAAACAATTAATACTTTGTTGCATAACCTTTTGCGGCTATAACTGCTTTGCATCGAGAAGGCATAGAGTCAACAAGCTTACTAAACGCTCCAATGGAATCTTTTGCCATTCTCTCCTTAAAGCTTCTCATAACTAACTCCTATTTTGGTATGTCCCACTTCTAATTTGTCGCTCGAGCTCTTCCCACAAATGCTCTATAGGATTTAAGTCAGAAGACTGACTAGGCCACTCAAGTAGGCGGATATTAGCCTTCGCCATGTAACCTTTAACATGCTTTGAAGCATATTTCGGGTCATTATCTTGCTGAAACATCCAGCCGCGTGGCATTATTCTCTTCCCATGTGGTAGCATGTGATCTTTTAATATGTCAGCATACGTAAACCGATCCATAATACCATCGATTAAGTGTATAGGTCCAACACCATCACGGGAAAAGCAGCCCCACACCATGACACTTCCACCGCCGTGTTTTACAGTGGGAACCTGATACTTAACATCATATCTTTTATTTACTGGACGTCGAATATACTTAATACCATCAGAAGAAAACAAATTATATTTGCTCTCATCGCTCTAAAGAATTTTAGACCATTCTTGAACTCCCCAGTTTAAGTGATCTTTGGCAAATTTTAATCGGGCTATCCGATTCTTCTTCAAAATTATTGGTTTCTTAGAAGGACGCTTACCAAATAGTCCAGCTGACTTCAGTCGACGTTTCACTGTCGAAACACTAATATTATCTTCGCGATTCTCGTTAAAATCACGGACAATTTCGGTAGCCATTAAACGAGGATTCTTTACCGCATCACGAACGATCATTTTATCTTCCCGTCCGGTTGTTTTTCGTGGTCGCCCGGTTCTTGGTCGATTGGCCACTGATCCATATTGGTTTATTTTACGGATCCAACGACCTATAGTTTGATTTGGTATACCAAATTTGCGATTTGCTGTCCTTAAAGAGTCTCCATTTTCAATGATTTCAAAATCGCATTTTCAGATCTTCGGAATATTCTTTCGTCTTTACCATAATTCTTACTGTTGAATCAACTACTCTAACAAGTTTATTTCGAAAAAATTAATTTTATTTACAGTTTTTGACGTTTTAAAGAATATGCCACTTTACTTTTGGACACTGAATAAGAAATAATTATATTTTTATACTGTTCACGTTATTAACAACATTAAATTTTATACGTCAAAATCTGTATTAGCCTACTTACTTTTAGGAATGATACAACAATTTGCAAAATAAGTTTTGCTTTTATTAATTTTGCTAAAAATTGAGTGCAACCATATTTATGAGCGCTACTGTATATGAATTAAATTTACTTAAAATTAATTATATGCAATATGGTGCAAAACATTATTGTTCAAATATCGTAGTACTAACTTTTTTATTATCGATGAATCAGCTGTGCATATGTAGGTCATCAACTTCTCTTCGAGTTCAGCAGTACCAAAACATATCCACGTTCCAATTTTTCGTTAATATTATCGACGCACTGGTAAGTACGAGAAATTTTATTTGTTTACTTTATTTCCAAGATACTTTCTTCAATTCACTTTAAACTGCTTTACTTTTTCTTAATGTTACTTCAATTTGTACACTGCGTGTCGAAAAATTATTTTTATTTAGTTAACTTTCATTTTTTTTTTTTTTTATTTCAGGAGCAAAGTTGTACATGTTCACCTGACGAGTGATAATGCTCCACTAAATGCATTTTTCGCATCGAGAGGTACATAAAAATCGGAAAATTTCAACTGTTTTTATCGGATTTTCCAAAAATGCTCGCACGTGATTAGTTGGGAAATTTTATCAATCGAATTTCCACGAAACTTTCACCAAAATTAAAGACTTCAAAGCCGTTTCCCACAAAATTATTAGAAAAATTCTAGCTGCTTCGGCTGTTCTACAATCGAACGTCAAAGTATGAATTCTTTCTTTGAACCCCATGTTAATTTTCAGACACTTTGTCCATCTTAACCACTTGCATAACACTTAGCTTTTAATTCCTCTTCTTTTAACACTAATCTTATTCGCATCCTTAGCCTAATAACATCTTAATCACTAAATTCACAATTTTGACATATTTTTAGGTTAAAATTTCACATTTCTTAATGGTGAAGATTCAATTTACAAGCTACCACTCCCACTTGGATGGCAAATCGTTCTACAAATTATTAAGCTTCTTTTGGTATGCCTCTTGATCCAATTACAATTTTTTTTTATTACTGAAATCTTTCTTTTTTGTTTCCCGAAGGATGAAAATTTACTTTGTTGTTCTTGGCATTATTTTAATCTTTTTGAATTTGGATTTATGTGCAAAGGTGACAAGAAATGTGCACGCTAATATTTATTATGAAAAATATTTCCAACTTTTATATGTGACACCCGTAGCAGTGAATTTAACTTCCTGAACGCTAACTGCTTCCGACAACTTATTAAATGACATTTGGTACTTTAACTGGCTCTAATGGTATTCCAACAACCTTTTACAACTGCTAAATGACAAATATTATCAAACCGTTACACAAAATTTCCATCCGACGATACAATTTTATATACCGAGGTTATTGATTTCCACCCGAAGATGCAATTTTCTCTACCAAGGTTATTTATTCTAGTTTTTAAGTTGATAACATGACAACACATTTACAAATCTACACGTTCACACAGAAAAGAAAAAATACACGGAAACCTTACACATCAGGTTCTGCTTCTGGCGCTGCTTGCTGGTATTGCCGTGTACCGGTTAGGTGCTCCGTATATATGTCGCGCGACCATTGTATGACGTTGCTGCAGCATAGCCTCTTCATCGTCGTCACGTATCGTATTGCGCCGAGTAGCTTGACGAAGCTATCATTCTTGGCGTCCTATGATCCTAGTGCTCCAATCGGTACGGTTTTCACGGATGTCTCCAATCCGTGTTGCTCTTGAAGCTTGTTTCGGAGGCCTTCATACTTTTGGGTTTTCGTTTCACGCGCCTTTGTGAATGCACTTTTCTCATTCTCGAATGGTATCGAGACATCAACGACGTAAATTTTCCGCCCTTCTTCAGGACCAGGTCCGGCCTCAGGTTGCTTTCTTGGATCACCTGTTGGTTTTCACCCATCACCTCAAATTTTCGTCCTAGCGCAGCTGCTTTGATTTGGTCGACCACGCAGTTGTGTCTTAGTTGCATGGCTGCCGAGTTTCGCATGCAGTGGTTGAGAACGTGCGGCAAGGTTTCCTGGTTGAAATCGCATCTTCTGCACGACTTATCTTCCGATTTCCACATCTGGTTTGCCTTCAGTGGAACCAAGTTTAGTCGTGCCCTATGCACAAATCTCCAGTCGGCGAAACGGGTATAGCGTCCGTCTCTGATGAAGTGGCCACTGGTCTTGTCTTGGCCGAAGCATGTTAGTGTTTTTCCTTGGCTTTTCAGCGCGGACAAGGCCTTCACTCGCTTCTCATCATTTACGGTGCGCATCGTGGCCATCACTCGCTTTCGGCTGTTCGGTTCGATTGATTTGCCAGCCACTACAAGTGTGGGATCCTCGTTTGCCCATATCCACTGTACGTTGGTCCTTGCAGACACCATTCTCGTTCTGGTCCACACATTCGAGATTTCGTTTCCACGCTCTGAGAATGGGGCTCCGTTCTCCACTCAAGTATCTCCCTATCAGTTTGTCTGAAGGGGCATCCTTTATTCTCCATGCAACCGTCTGCCTTAACTCTTCTTTTGCCATGGCTTTGATGGCGGGGTCCGGAGATGTCAGTAGCTTGTATGATGTATCTATTTGAGCGGAGTCCGATAGCTCTGCTGCCACTGGGATGTTCATTAGGTTCTTAGAGCTTGGACCATACAGATAGTCGTTGGAGGCTTTCTGGGGTAAGTTGCATGTTTTCTTTAGCTCTGCTCGGAACAGCTTGTCTATAGCCTTCCATTCTTTTTTCTCGAACCTTCCCACCCGCATTGGGAAGTTGAATGTTGGGTAGACAAAGGTTCGCGTTGCGTCCAATCGTTGCCATGGAGCAAGGTTCGACGACAGTATGTCTATTCCTAATTGCGCGAGATCTCCCAACCCCTCTGTCGTTTTAACCGGCCGAAATCCAACTGGTTTACCCAGAAATATTTCCACGTCAAATCGTCCTGCCGAGCTTACTTCTTGTCCTCCCATTGTTATTCCTTGTTGTGCGGGTAGACCTTTGGATATGCTCAGCAGCTTACATTTGTTTGGGTTCAGGTGGAGGTTTATTCGTTCCAGTTCTTCTTCGAACACGTTCACGGCGTCTTGCAGGTGCTCGGGGGTGTCGGTTGTTATGGTTATGTCGTCTGCAAAGGCTAGTATTTTCTTTACCCCGGCTGTTTGTTGGGTCTTCTTCAGGGCACGGTTGATGGTGATGTTGAAGAGGGTTCCTGACAAGGGGCATCCCTGCTTCACTCCGCATCGGATGGGAATGCTGCCGGTTTCTTCCTGACCGAGGTAGACTGTGGTTAGGTTCTCCGACATTAGGTCACGGCTTATGTCTACAAAGCTTTTCCCGGCACTGTAATCTTCTAGAGCCTCGGCGACCGATTCTTGGCATACGGATATAAAGGCTGTTGATATATCTAGTAGCCCTATATGTATGTCCGTCTTATTCTTCCTGGCTTCGGTAATCAAGTGTTGAAGGACGAAGTTGTGCTCGATAACACCGTCGCTGGGCATAAAACCTTTTTGGCCCTCATGTAGTACGTTTTCTGTGTTTAGCCAATCCATGAGACGACCTTGGAGACACCCGGCATATAGCTTGTATATTGTCAGGTTGAGTGCGATTGGTCTCCAATTGGTCATTTCGTCCTTCTCCCCTTTGTGGATAAGAACGGTTCTTGACTCTTTCCAGCTTCTTGAGTTTGTTTGTGTTTCAGACACATTTAGGGCTTTGTCAGCACTGTTCCGTCGGGGTCGGCGTCCTCCAGTTCTTGTATGAGATACCGTCCAATCCGGGTGCGGAATTTTCGAACCTCTTCAACCTTTTACTACTTCGGCCAGCGTGAATGGTTCTGTACACCCGGTCGCGTGGCTCTCGTATCTATACCGGCTTCCTCGCATCGGATGGATCGGTTTTCCAAGCTTCGGACAGAGCTCCATGCTTGTAGCAAGTGGTGTTCGACGATTGCCTTGGGAATCTCGCAGTATGTTTTCTCTTCTTTGCGGATTTCCCTTATCGCTCGTCTTCGGTTCCACCTGTACAGTCGTTGTATTTTGGCTGCTTCCGTCGGTTCTTGGCCGTTCGTGTTCTTGTGGGCTTCTCCTTGTTTTCGGATTGGGCGCAGTCGCTCTTGCATTTTTTGGGTAATTTGCCCCATCGTTTCCTCGAATTTGATGAACGTGGCTTCATTTGCTTCTGCCTTTAGAATGTCGTCTAAAGGTCTTTTGAAGACGTCGAGGAAACCTTCGTCTTCTGCATTTTCTTCTGGGGTTGAGTGTGGGGGTGTGTGTTGTGATATGTGATATCCAGTATGGTGTGTGGATATTAGGTCCTGGCTCGATGTTTGCGTGTCGTTGGTAGATTGACTCGCGTACGGACGATCGCTAGCGGTATTCCTAACGGGCGCGATTCCATCTATGCCGGCGGTATCTTGGGACCGGCGGGAGCACCCTGGGCCGCTCGTTGGGGTTATGTCTTCGGGCGTGTCGGGAGGCCTGTTTGGGGTCATATCCTCGCTGATACTGGACCGAGCGCTATCTTCGCTGAATCTTCTCCGCCTAAGATTTCTTGTTCTTGGAGCTGGGATGGTGTCCCCTCGCGTGGATTTGATTTCACTCTCTTCTCGGCTCAGCCTGAACCAGGCTCTTTCTGGATCTGGTTCCCTGCTTCTCTTGTTCGCGCATCCCTCAGTCGTCGATACTGTCACGATATTGTCATTGAATACACGATATTGTTATTGGGTGCACGATATTGTTATTGCACACGATATTGTTATTGCCCACACGATATTGCTATATATAACCGATCCATCCGATGCGAGGAAGCCGGTATAGATACGAGAGCCACGCGACCGGTGTGTACAGAACCATTCACGCCGGCCGAAGTAGTGAAAAGGTTGAAGAGGTTCGAAAATTCCGCACCCGGATTGACGGTATCTCACGAACGGCCAAGAACCGACGGAAGCAGCAAAATACAACGACTGTACAGGTGGAACCGAAGACGAGCGATAAGGGAAATCCGCAAAGAAGAGAAAACATACTGCGAGATTCCCAAGGCAATCGTCGAACACCATCTGCTACAAGCATGGAGCTCTGTCCGAAGCTTGGAAAACCGATCCATCCGATGCGAGGAAGCCGGTATAGATGCGAGAGCCACGCAACCGGTGTGTACAGAACCATTCACGCCGGCCGAAGTAGTGAAAAGGTTGAAGAGGTTCGAGAATTCCGCACCCGGATTGGACGGTATCTCATACAAGAACTGGAGGGACGCCGACCCCGACGGAACAGTGCTGACAAAGCCTAAATGTGTGTCTGAAACACAAACAAACCCAAGAAGCTGGAAAGAGTCAAGAACCGTTCTTATCCACAAAGGGGAGAAGGACGAAATGACCAATTGGAGACCAATCGCACTCAACCTGACAATATACAAGCTACAGTAGCGATCTAAAGTAAGTTGGCAAACAGTTTTTTTTTCAAAGTTCAATATTTTGCTTTAATTTTTCAAATATTTATTCCTTAAAAGGCTTTAAATTAAAAAATATAAATATAATTTTCTAGAAAATTTATTAACGTGAAAAATTCAAAAACGAAAATTTCGAAATATTTCTATTTATCAAGTTATGACAAAACGCTCTTAAAACAAAAAAATAAAGAAATACATATAGTAACAACTATGGATTAAAAACATTTAGTACTTTGTTGCAAACCCTTTTGCAGCGATAACAGCTTTACATCGTGATTGCATCGAGTCAACCAGCTTCTCTAAACGTTCTAATGGTATTTTTGACCATTCTCTCTGCAATGCTTCCCATAATTTAGTGGTATTACTATAATTTTCACTTCTTATTCGACGTTCGAGCTCTTCCCACAAATGCTCTATGGGATTCAAATCTGAGATTGACTGGGCCACTCTAAAAGCCGAATTTTAGCTTTGTCCATGTACTGCTTAACATGCTGTGAAGCATGTTTTGGGTCATTATCCTGCTGAAATATCCAGCCGCGCGGCATTTTCTCTTGCCATGTGGTAGCATATGATCCCTCAGTATGTCGGCATACATAAACCGATCCATAATGCCATCAATTCTGTGTAGAGATCCAATGCCATCACGAGAAAAGCAACCCCACACCATGACGTTCCCTCCACCATGTTTTATAGTAGGAACTTGATATCTAATATCATATCTTTTACCTTCTGGACGTCGAATATACTTAATACCATCCGAGGAAAACAAATTATACTTACTT
Source organism: Lycocerus yunnanus (assembly GCA_036346125.1). Classification (NCBI taxonomy): domain Eukaryota; kingdom Metazoa; phylum Arthropoda; class Insecta; order Coleoptera; family Cantharidae; genus Lycocerus; species Lycocerus yunnanus. The sequence goes on along the minus strand of JARFIX010000157.1, from coordinate 103,143 downwards.
TCGTCACTCCAAAGAATTTTGGACCAATCTTTTTTCCCAGTGTAAGTGATTTTAGCAAACTTCAGACGGGCTATCCGATTCTTTTTTGATATAAGTGGTTTCTTACAAGGACGTCTGCCAAATAGTTTAGCTGCATATAGTCGACGTTTCACTGTCGAAACATGTATATTTTCTTCGCGATTTTCGTTAAAACTTTGAACAATTTGTGTAGCCGTTACACGAGGATTTTTTATTGCTTCACGAACGATCATTTTATCTTCTCTTTTGGTTGTTTTTCGTGGTCGCCCTGTTCTTGGGCGTGTCTCTACTGATCCATATTTATTATATTTGTGACACCAGAGACTTATTGTTTGATTTGGAATGTCAAATTCGCGTTCTGCTGCTCTCAATGAATTTCCATTTTTAACCATTTAAGAACCGTGTTTTTTAAATCTTCTGAATACTCTTTCCTTCTGGGCATGTCGATGTATTATCAAGAAAGATATATTTCAATCAAATTAACTTTTATGAACGCTTATTATTGTTTTGATATTGTTTGGATGTTATGCCAATTTTCTTTTGAACCCTCCATAAAATTCAATTCGCTTATATACTTCTTTGTTTTATACCAACTGCAAGTTTTATACGTTAAACTACGTATTAATCTACATACTTTTAGAAAATATATGATAGTCCACTAAATGATTTCTTTTCTAATAATTTTTTGTAAAAACTGTTTGCCAACTTACTTTAGATCGCTACTGTATATGCCGGGTGTCTCCAAGGTCGTCTCATGGATTGGCTAAACACAGAAAACGTACTACATGAGGGCCAAAAGGTTTTATGCCCAGCGACGGTGTTATCGAGCACAACTTCGTCCTTCAACACTTGATTACCGAAGCCAGGAAGAATAAGACGGACATACATATAGGGCTACTAGATATATCAACAGCCTTTATATCCGTATGCCAAGAATCGGTCGCCGAGGCTCTAGAAGATTACAGTGCCGGGAAAAGCTTTGTAGACATAAGCCGTGACCTAATGTCGGAGAACCTAACCACAGTCTACCTCGGTCAGGAAGAAACCGGCAGCATTCCCATCCGACGCGGAGTGAAGCAGGATGCCCTTGTCAGGAACCCTCTTCAACATCACCATCAACCGTGCCCTGAAGAAGACCCAACAAACAGCCGGGGTAAAGAAAATACTAGCCTTTGCAGACGACATAACCATAACAACCGACACCCCGAGCACCTGCAAGACGCCGTGAACGTGTTCGAAGAAGAACTGGAACGAATAAACCTCCACCTGAACCCAAACAAATGTAAGCTGCTGAGCATATCCAAAGGTCTACCCGCACAACAAGGAATAACAATGGGAGGACAAGAAGTAAGCTCGGCAGGACGATTTGACGTGGAAATATTTCTGGGTAAACCAGTTGGATTTCGGCCGGTTAAAACGACAGAGGGGTTGGGAGATCTCGCGCAATTAGGAATAGACATACTGTCGTCGAACCTTGCTCCATGGCAACGATTGGACGCAATGCGAACCTTTGTCTACCCAACATTCAACTTCCCAATGCGGGTGGGAAGGTTCGAGAAAAAAGAATGGAAGGCTATAGACAAGCTGTTCCGAGCAGAGCTAAAGAAAACATGCAACTTACCCCAGAAAGCCTCCAACGACTATCTGTATGGTCCAAGCTCTAAGAACCTAATGAACATCCCAGTGGCAGCAGAGCTATCGGACTCCGCTCAAATAGATACATCATACAAGCTACTGACATCTCCGGACCCCGCCATCAAAGCCATGGCAAAAGAAGAGTTAAGGCAGACGGTTGCATGGAGAATAAAGGATGCCCCTTCAGACAAACTGATAGGGAGATACTTGAGTGGAGAGAACGGAGCCCCATTCTCAGAGCGTGGCAACGAAATCTTGAATGTGTGTCTGCAAGTACCAACGTACAGTGGATATGGGCAAACGAGGATCCCACACTTGTAGTGGCTGGCAAATCAATCGAACCAAACAGCCGAAAGCGAGTGATGGCCACGATGCGCACCGTAAATGATGAGAAGCGAGTGAAGGCCTTGTCCGCGCTGAAAAGCCAAGGAAAAACACTAACATGCTTCGGCCAAGACAAGACCAGTGGCCACTTCATCAGAGACGGACGCTATACCCGTTTCGCGGACTGGAGATTTGTGCATAGGGCACGACTAAACTTGGTTCCACTGAAGGCAAACCAGATGTGGAAATCGGAAGATAAGTCGTGCAGAAGATGCGATTTCAACCAGGAAACCTTGCCGCACGTTCTCAACCACTGCATGCGAAACTCGGCAGCCATGCAACTAAGACACAACTGCGTGGTCGACCAAATCAAAGCAGCTGCGCTAGGACGAAAATTTGAGGTGATGGGTGAAAACCAACAGGTGATCCAAGAAAGCAACCTGAGGCCGGACCTGGTCCTGAAGAAGGGGGGAAAAAATTTACGTCGTTGATGTCTCGATACCATTTGAGAATGAGAAAAGTGCATTCACAAAGGCGCGTGAAACAAAGACCCAAAAGTATGAAGGCCTCCGAAACAAGCTTCAAGAGCAACACGGATTGGAGACATCCGTAGAAACCGTACTGATTGGAGCACTAGGATCATGGGACGCCAAGAATGACAGCTTCGTCAAGCTACTTGGCGCAAGACGATACGTGACGACGATGAAAAGGTTATGCTGCAGCAACGTCATACAATGGTCGCGCGACATATATACGGAGCACCTAACCGGTACCCGGCAATACCAGCAAGCAGCGCCAGAAGCAGAACCTGATGTGTAAGGTTTCCGTGTATTTTTTCTTTTCTGTGTGAACGTGTAGATTTGTAAATGTGTATATTGTAAATATGTGAATAGGTATTATGTAGATTTGTAAAATGTAAAATTCGGCCTCACCTAAAGTGATACATTTGTAAACTATAAGACATTACTTGAATAAAAAAATCTGTTCTTATCAGCTTAATATCTGATACGACCCGCATGCGGGTCCAGTATATTAAACTTATTTTTGGAAATGGATAGAGGTTAGGGGCTTGCTCCACCTTTATCACGGGTTGACCTGGCATTGCAGTACCGTCGGGACCGGCCCAATAATTTAAATGAAACAAAATTACAACATTTCCCACCTCCTATTCAGTGGCGAAATAATAAACTAAAATTCATCCCCACTACAAATACCAATAGAAAAGGATCAATTGAATTATAAAAATATTTAGATAGCAGCGCCAAAATTTGAATTTGGAGAAATTAAAAAAATTAATTGAGGGGTTTAGAAGGTTCAAGTGGATTTTTTAAAGAATGATGTAAATGCGGAATATTACCTGAAGGGTGTATCCTAACTTGGAGGTAAAATGATTCTGTGGTAAAACATTTGCCGCGAAGAGCTTGTGGAGTAGGCCCTGTTGCCATACTTTATCGAAGGCCTTCGCGACGTCCAGGAAGAACGCTCCCGTTGGGAGGTTTTATTCCATCCCAACGTGATGTGTTCGGTGAAGCGGAGGATTCGATGGACGGTGGAGTGGCCGGGGAAATTCGAACTGGTCGTCAGGGATTATATTGTTGGTTGCGAAGGAGGAGTTTAGTCTCCTCAAAATGACCATTTCCGCTACTTTTCCCAGGGACGGGAGCAGACTGATGGGGCGATATGACTTTGGGTTCCGCAGGTTTTGGTTGGGTTTGGGGATCATGATGACGTCGGCCAGCTTCCATCGGTGCGGAAAGTGCCGGAGCCGAAGGATGGCGTTTACTATGTTCATGATCGCCAGTACTCCCTGCTTTGGGAATTCCCTGATCGCGCGGTTGGAGATACCGTCGGGACCAGGGGCTTTTTGTGAAGGCGGGAAATAATTTGGGCTATTTCATTGAAGTTGGTCGGAGAAATGGGGTCGAAAGGTGGCGGGGGTAAGGAGTTTTTCCTGATCTCCTTGTCGATTTTGGCTGTGAAGTCAGGGATGGATGGGACCTCGTTCGGGGAGAATTTGTAGTGTGTTCTAGATATAAGTAGGTAGTAAATAAATAATAAGCATAGTAAGCATAATAAGCAAATAATAAGCTTCCTCATAGGTAAGCTTATTCCGCATAACTAAGTAGGTTAGTAATAATTGTCTAGGTTAAGATTTAGTATAAATATATCGAACAGTAATCAGTAGGACAACAATAATCACATGTCGGTAGACATGTTACTACATTACGGTTACTGCGAGAGTAACGTCGTTACTCTTGCACGAGAACAATTCAATATTACGTAAAGTAAAATAAAGTGTTAGTACAAAATCCAAATAGTGTTTTATCAAATGATGATTTCAATAAAAGTACTATATGACAACAAGTAAATAATGAAAGTACTATAAATTGGTCCTCTAGGCTTTCGGTCAGAACCTCGGCTTTGTCCTGCGGGCTCAGGGCGGTGCCGCAGCGCCGTCTAGAGGGGAGTTGTCGCCTTTCTGTTTTTAAGGGACTTGATCAGCTTCCAGGCTAAAGGGTCCTGAAGGAGAGGTCCCTTAACTTCTCGCTCCAGGTGTCCTGCCTGTGTCCCGAGATGAGCCTTCGGACGTCCTGGGCGAGGCTATTGTATCGGGCTTTGTCCTGTGGGTGGCAGGTGCGCTGGGCGCGCCTTCTGGCCTGGTTTTTGGTCTTTATGACCTCCCTGATGGCCGCGGGGAGGTCATTTTTAAAGGTGTGGAATTTTTTGATTGTGGTGGCTTCCTCCACGGCGAGGAGCACCTTCTCCTCGAAGCGATCGACGAAACTTTCCAGATCGTCGATTGAGGAGAGGTGCGGGATGGTGCCTACAGTTTTGGCAAGTTGGCGCTTGAAGACCGCCCAATGGGTTACGTAGGGCGTGGCCGCCCTGTCGTCGGAGGTGACTTCCCCCAGTTGGAGGAGTACCGGGTTGTGGTCCGAACTCCAGCTCGCTGACCGAGGTGAGTTGGTGGACCAGTTTCAGGTTTTTGAGGATCGCTATGTCCAGAACGTCGTGATAGTGTTCCGGGTCATAGCGGTCGTCTCGGGTGTCTTGACTGATGGCTGGGTTGAATTTAAAGTGGGTGTAGTCTACCGGGGCGTCGACTGAGAACCTAAGTTCGTCAGCCAATTTGAGTAGGACCCGGCCTGCGGTGTTAGTCGTGCGACTATTCCAGGCTGGGTGCTTGGCATTTAGGTCACCGGCTAGGATAATCTGGTCGGGGCCATCCGCCAGGAGTTTATCCAAGTCCGTTTTGATTAGAAGTTTGGGAGGGGGTTTGTAGACCGAGGTGAGTTGAAGCCACCCGTCTTTATCCATGCGGATTTTGATCGTGGTGGCTTCGATGGTGTCCAGGGAGTCGGGGGTGGGGACCAGGTGGTGCTCCAAGTTGGTCTTGACGAAGATTGCTGTGCCGCCCCACCGGCCAGACAATCTATCGTTTCTGTAGGTTCTGTAGTTGGGAAGCTGGCCCTGTCGCCGGGCTTGAGGTGGGTCTCGCATACCAGAACGGCGTCCAGACTGTGACGCAGGGCAAAGTCCAGGAGTAGAGCTAGCTGCCTCTTTAACCCGTTGGTGTTCCAGTAAGCTAGACGGAGTGAGCATGGTCTAATTTTTGGGGCGTTGACCATTTGTGGATTTTTTATTGGCTGCGGGTTTAGGGGGCTTTCCTTGGGTGGCGTGAGGCTTGGCCTTTGAGGGTGGCTTTTGCGATAAGAAAGCCGTGGCTGTCTTAAGCAATTGGCTTGCAAGGTCGGTCTGACCTTGCGATGAGTTTGGGCCTTTTGGGGCGGCCGTTTTTAAAATCGGCTTGACTGGCGGTGGGCGAAGTCCAGGGGTGCTTGGGGTTTTTTGGTGGTGGTTGGGGGCGCGCCTCTTGGGGAAGCAGGTGCAGCCCCTGTAATTGGCTGTGTGGGCCAGGCCGCAATTGGCGCAGGTTGCGTCGGTCTCCCGCGACTTTTGGCAGGTGGAGGTTAAGTGGGCGCCGGCGCACTTGACGCACCTTTCGAAAGAGCGGCAGTTGCTCTGAGAGTGCTCGAACCTTTGCATCTATGACACTGAGTTACATCGGATTTGGGGTGAGGGTTTTCAACCCTCAGTCTATCTCTAAAACCTTCGTTGTATTGAAAACCTCCCTGCCCTTGGGGGTTTTTTCCAGGGTTACGAGGAAGATAGGGAGGGGGGTCTTAACTGCCCCTTTCCCTCTCGCGTATTGAACGACCTCGGTCGCGGGGAAGCCGGCCGCTTTGAGGTCGGCTACTATCATTGCCGGCGTGAACTCGGTCGGAAGCCCTCTCAGGATTACCTTCAGGGGCTTGTCCTCCGGGAGTTTATAAGCGAAATGCTTAAATTGGCAGCGAGGATGTTGGCGATGCCCCTGTAATCCGCCACCGAGCACGGGGTAATCGCAAGACCTTCCGGGGTATTTTTAACCTTGACGAAGTTAAGGTTTTTATTTCTGATGGCTTGGGCAAGCTGGGGCCATTTTGTCTTTTCGACAAGTACGAGTGGTGGGATCCTTTGTTCAGAAGGACCCGGGGGCTTTGGCTGGGTTGTGGCCTTGGGCTGTGGTGGGGCGGTTGTGTTGGGGAGTTGGGAGGCCGTGGCGGCAGTTTTTGCTGAGGGTTTTTTATTACCCTTCCTCCTTTGGACCGTGGTGAAGGGGAGGAGGGTAGAAGCAAGAGAGACCCCGTGAGGTCTGCTTGGAGCCTGGAGTGAAGGCCATTCCGGATTGGCTGGGGTGGTGTCCATTTCCAAGCAGGCTTGGGGGGACGGAGAGTTTGACGGAGGGGCAGTGGGTTTTGGGCGCTCTGATTTGATGACAGGGTCGTGGGGGGGGTTCTTGGAGACTTTCTGATTGGGGAGACGTGGGCGTGCGTATTGAGGGGGGAGGTCTCTTGGATTGGTGAGGTGGTTTCAGGTTCCTTCTCTGAGGGGGAAGGAGTCTGCAGCGCCATCTACCTGGGGGGGGGAGCAAAAGTTGTTTTGGGCTCGCTGCCTGTGATTGGTCCTCCTTTGAGGGGGAGAAGTCTGCAGCGCCATCTGCCTGAGGGGGGAGCGAAGGTTGGTTTGGGCTCGCGGCCTGTGATTGGTCCGAGCCGGGGATTGTGAGGGGAGTTCGAAGTGGGGGTTCCCTCTGTTGGGACTTCAGATGGGGGACGGGACGTGGGGTTTTGGAGGTTTTTCGAAAAGAGTGAGGTGATCCTGGAGAGAGTTTTGACCTTCTTTCTCAGGGCCGGGTCTTCGGACGGAGATTCTGGCGTTCCTCGACGGTGTCGCTGCGTGAGCGTTTATCACCGGGTTGGGGGGAGTGTTTGGGCAAGAATTTGGGGGTACCCTGTGTTACGGGTGGGAAAACTGGGTCGACAGAGGGCGGCTTCTCTGTCGAGGACGAAGTGTCGGAATTTGCTACTGGCGAAGTGGGGGAATCGGGCTCGGAGTCGAGATCCCTGATAAATTTGAGGTACCCCTCTCTGTATCGGGCACGTAGGGTGATAGCAGCAAGCCTGCATAATCGCATGTCTTCTGTTTCGGGCCAGCACCGAATTTCTTCGGAGTCGGCCAGGTCTGCAATGTTAGCTTTCGCCAGCATGTCTGCAATGGGGCTGTGGGTGGAACCGATGACTGGTACGGATTTTCTGGGAAAGTTATTCATTCTGATGGAATGGAGCGCTCCCCGAACAAGAAATGATTTAGACGATGGGTATTTAAACGTAATTTACCGGTTGAATGCCAACATCGAAAAAATAAAATAATCGAAAAAATAAAATAGTATATGGCGACTCAGAAATTGTGGCGTCGGACCACGTAATGAATAAATTGAGTAATATTTTTAAAAAAATTTTAAAACTAAATAATTTAATCACCTACCTGCTGATATTGGGAGAATGTCCCTCTTCTCCTGTCGAAACACCAATTTTTGCGATCACTATTGCACAAACAGTGATGCCTTTCCGACTTGACTTGACTTGTCTTTTTGGCACTGTGGAGTACCGGGGCATCGCCCCACACCTCCTTCATCTGGCTGGCATGTTTGCCTGGTACCTTGGCTCTGAAATAAAAGAAAAGTTTCGCGTTGCTGCGGGTCGCGCCGAGGTGGATACCTCTGTGTGTGGGTTGCGGGTTTTCTGATTTTGCAGGGGGTCGCGAGGCGTCGCGGTCCTCCTGCAGAATCCTTCGGGAAGAAAAATAGCTTCGAAAGTCTTGGCTGAATTTGAAGTCCCATCTCGCCACTGAATAGTAGGTGGAAATGTTGTAATTGGAGGTGAGACGGTCACTGGCCTAGTAGTTAGAGCGATCCACTACTAATGCTAAGGCACTCGTTCGAACCCGGGAGGAGTCTACAAAGGAAAATTTTCTTTCTGACTCTTTCTATCTATGACCGTCTCCATGCTTCGGAAGGTATGTAAAGCCTGTGGTCCTCCTATGTTAATGAATTGCCATCATTAACAACAATAAAGGGTAACAGCCACATCTGAAGCCAGTCTAGCAAACTACTTCAGATGTAAAACAAATAATATGCTCACAGAACCAGCAGTAGCTTCGGATCTTTGTCGATGTTACTGTTGGATATTACAGGACCTAGTCCTAATTTAAGAAGAAGAAGAATAGGAGGTGGGAAATGTTGTAATTTTGTTTCATTTAAATTATTGGGCCGGTCCCGACGGTACTGCAATGCCAGGTCAACCCGTGATAAAGGTGGAGCAAGCCCCTAACCTCTATCCATTTCCAAAAATAAGTTTAATATACTGGACCCGCATGCGGGTCGTATCAGATATTAAGCTGATAAGAACAGATTGGTTTATTTAAAATGTCTTTAAGTATACAAGAATGGGCTCGTGGCTATAACAAGAGATTGTAAAGAAAAAACAAGTGTACAGAGAAAGTAATATACAGTGAGAACGAAATAAGTAGGAATATATATGTGCAGAGGTGGAAAAATCAGTGCCTTCTTCAGCAGTCTTCTCCACTGTCCTCTTGGGTGGGGTTGTTCTGCTGGTACTGCCGGACTCCTGTCAGGTGCTCGGTGTAGATGTCCCTTGACCACCTGATCGTGTCGCTAACACACAACCGTTTCATTGTCTTGAGGTATTTCCTCGAAGCCAATGTGTGTAGAAACTTGTCATTCCTTTTGTCCCAGGAGCCCAAGGCTCCTACGATAACGGGCTCGATGGTAACCTCACCGTACTCACGGGCGAGCCTTTGCTTGAGTTGCTGGTACTTTTGGATTTTACCTCTTCTAGCCTCATCGAACGCGGCTTGCTCGTTCTCAAATGGGATGGTGATGTCTATTATTCTCGCCTTGTTGTTCTTGACGACGACCAAGTCGGGGCGTAGAGCTAGCCCTCGACCACTGCCTGGTTTTCTGCGGCCACCACGAAACCTTTCCCGACGGCTGCTGTTTTCACCCTCTCGACTACTGCGTTGTGCCTATTTTGCATAGCTGCAGAATTTCTCATGCAGTGTTGGAGAACATGTGGAAGGGTTTCTAGCACGTGGTTACACCTCCTGCAGGACTTGTCCTGGTTGCTCCACCTGTTGTTGGCTTTCAGGGGCACCAGGTTCAAGCGTGCTTTGTGCACGAAGCGCCAATCTGCAAACCTTGTGTAGCAGCCGTCTGTTAAGAAATGGCCACTTGATTGGTCCTGAGAATAGTTTTTGAATGTTTTTCCTTGGCTTCTCAGGGCACCCAATCTTGCGACCAGCTCGTCGTCTTTGGCAGCACGCAACGTCGCCAGCACTCGCCTTCTGTTTACAGGTTCTACCGTCTTAGAACCAAGATGTAACTGAGGTTCCCCATTAGTGAACGTCCATCTAATATTCTGCCTCGTGACTACCACACGGGCCTTGGTCCATATGTTGGCAATCTCGTTGCCCCTGTGTTTTAGCGGATCTTCGTTAGATCCGCATAGGTATTTTCCGTGATGTGGAATCCCATCGGGGTTTGTCCAGTTTTGCCGCGGGCCCTAAGTATTCGTTGGCTGCCTCTTGGGTAGGTACAGGTCTTGCAAGTTGCAGCCTTAGAATGCTTGTCTTATTTGGCCGGTCTGATACCTCTTGCAGGGATTGGAAGCGGGTAACCAGACTTCATGGTTTTGTTTCCAGGGGCACAGTTTAAGGATGCTCGTCCTGAGCTGCAATCTCCCTTCAGCGGTTTGGGTTACAGGGCATGATTGGTCTTAAGAATTTAGCTTATCGTACCTGTCCATTGTGGTGACTCTGTGGTCACCTACTGCGTAGTCGGTTACCTTAACGCTGCCTTTAGCTATGCACAGCGCTGCGCATTTCGAGGGTTGATTTTCAGATTGATTTTCTTGAGCTCTTCTTCCAGTGTCTTGGTGTTTCTTTCCAGCTCATCCACTGACCTGGCTATCAGCGTGATGTCGTCTGCATAAGCCAGGACTTTATGCGAGTTTTCGTTGCCTTGTATTTTTTCCAGAGCTGGGTTAATGGCTAAGTTAAACAAGGGGCCTGAAAGTGGGCACCCTTGCTTGATGCCTCGTCTAATCGGGATGGGGTCTGTTTCGCCAGCAGATACGTTCACCTTTGTAGTGTTGCCTCCATTAGCTCTGCTATCACCTCAGTAAAGGCTTTGCCTGCTCCGTACCTGTGAAGAGCCGCTCGCACGGAGGCGTGTGTTACAGACACGAAGGCGGAGGAGATGTCCAGCATCAATATATGTGCGTCATACTTCTTCCTTCTTGCATTATTAATTGTCGTTTGGAGCACATAGTTGAGCTCGACTGTCCCATCAGCCGGCATAAACCCTTCTGGTTCTGGTGTAGGATCGAGTTCTGGACCAGCCACGTCATAAGCCTAGTTTGTAGGCAGCCCGCATATATCTTGTAGATGGTGACATTTAGGGCAATAGGTCTCCAGTTACCTAGATCTTCTTTGTCACCACCTTTGTGTATCAGGATTGTTCTGGATTCTTTCCATTCTTGCGGCGTTCTTCTGTGCTTGAGGCACGTGTTAATTAGAAGGGTGATTACCCTGGCATCTGGATCCGCCGCCCTCCAATTTTTGTAAGTTATGCCGTCTTGTCCGGGTGATGTGTTTTCGAACCGTTTTAATCTGGCGGATACTTCCTCCTTTTCGAACGGCTCGGTGTTGATCCTGGGGCCTTCTCTTTCGACGTCGCCATGTGGTGTGTCTTGGTCATCGCCAGCTTCGGGGTTGCTCCATGCTTCTGTGAAGAAGTTTGTTGTTTCCTCAGCATCTACGTCGCAGAACGAGGCATCTTGTTTCGTTATAACACGTATCGCCTTTCTTCTGTTTCTGCGATACATAGATTGTATCCGCTTTGCTTCGGCATGGGCAGCTGGCTGTTTCTGGTGAGTTGGTGGGTTGTTGCTAATTTCTCTCTAGTTTTGATGCCGTATTCGCTCCGGATGCATCTGACTATACTCGCGTATATGGTCAGGAATGCATTCCATGAGTCAGCGGTAGCTTGAGACGCTAGGTTTGCAGCCAGTGGTCCTGCAAAGTCCTCTAGGAGAGATTTGTCATCTCTTTCGTCGGGGTTCTCAGTCTGGGTGGTCCGCGTTTGTGTGCTTTGTATCTCGGCCTGTTCGATGCCGTCATCATGACTCTGGCTTTCCTCAAAAGATGGTGATGTTGCGCTGGGGCTTTCAGGTATCGATATGGCCTCTTCGATATCTCTTACGTCAGCGTTTGCCACTGGTTGTTGCGTTTCACTGAGGGTTTGGGCCTCTTCACCGGTGTTTCGCGTCTCATTGTTTTCTATTGTTTCTCTTTCCTCGTTGTCCGGTCTGACTTGTCTATTGGGCTTGTTCGTTCTTGTCCTGGGCCTAGGAAGTTCGTCACCTCTCTGTAGTTTTATCTCATTTTCTTTTTCGGCTCGTTCATGATTGACAAGTGCAAGCTTGGATGGGAAGGACATGCTGCAGTGGTTGCAGTTCCATGGGTGTCTGGGTGCATCGTTTTCCAGTAGGTGTGCTTGCGGACAGTTATGCTGAGTCGGTCTTTTACCGAGCTCTAGTCTGCAAAACCTGCATTCGTTTGTACTGCTCTGGAATGTTATGTCATGTGCTATTTTCATGTGCCGTTGCAGTGATTGCTTCATACTGGTCCATGATTTTCCATGGAATGGAGCGGGCATAAGGTGCAGTACATCGATCCTATTACGGGGTGAAGAATGGTAATGGTTTCTCCCCGTATAAGGATGTTCTCAATGGGGGTGTACTGGATTGCTGCTGCTGCAGGTGTCTGGCACGCGGTTGTATTTTGTGTGTCAGTGTTTTCTTCAGTCACAGAAAGGTCCATTACTTGCGAGAGGCGTCGTTGCGTTATCTGCCTCCTGGCTGCTGACGTAGTTTGGCTGGCAAGATCAAGCAACCTTTGCTCGGAGGATCTGCGGCGGGTGATTGGTCCGCCTGTGACTAGCGGGGCAGGGCATCTTTCAGTTGGGATATGTCCTCCGATGTCCACTGGTGGATTGTGAATATCGGCCGTGGTTATAACTGTTATAAGGGGTTGAATGCCGTCTTGCGTAGATGCTTGGCTCGACATTGTTGGGGGAGAGGGGTACACTGATATTTTCTGACACACGGGTTTCTTCCGGGGGTAAACACGCGTTACTTCCGTGTGGGCTTCTTCTGTTCGAACAACAGTTTCTTGGTACACAACAATAGCTTTTCTATTGTTTATTCACTTGTTTGTACGCGGTATTGCTTATTCACTTGTTCACACTTTGTGTGAAGTATTTAGATTTTTCCGAGTATCCTGCTTCGCTTAAGGTTTTCTTCTCGACGGGAAATCTTGCTTCCCGTTGCTAGAGCGTTTCAAAACGATTTTTAGTGTTCCCGTTGTCAAGTGTTTCAGAACGGTTTATATTGTACTCTACAATTTTCTCTACAGCTTTTCTTTTCCAGTATTTCAAATCACTTATAATAGTGTAGGTACTGAATGTGAATATACCAACGTAAAATTACCATATATCAATTACAGGTATTGGCGATGGGAATCTCGTTAATCCATTCATTCTCGTCCGCAATTTTTCACTTTTTTTAAATTAAGCTTTTCGGTCCCGGTTTTAGCGGAAAACCTCTTTAGGGTCCTAGAGAGTAACTGTGCAAAATTTGGTTGGGATCGGTCGAACGGTTTAGGAGTTATTAAAAGACGAACAAACAAACAAACAAACAAACATTCAATTTTATATAATAGATGTTATTTCCCCTATGTTCTGATTTTAGCCGGTCACCCGGTATAATTTTTCCATTGTCGCACCACCTGTCGGCGACACAATTGTCACCAGATTTCCAAAATTACGGGAAATCTCTCTTACCTCTCGCGTTTTTAACGATATTATAGCACAGAAACCTTCCCCAAGTCCTACCGAATCGTTGGAGTACTCGTCGATTAAAATCGGTCAAACGGTCTGGGAGTTATTAAGAGACGAACAAACCAACAAACATTCAATTTTATATAATAGATTTGCAATTTTGAGAAGTTGCTCAGCGGCAGCTGGAGTAGCAAGCAGCAACCTGAATACTTAATATTTCCAGCGTTAAGCTAATGTTTATTATTGAAGGTTAAAAATTGGTACGGTTTGCATTACCAAACTATTATGCAGCCAGTTTTTAAGTGGAAAGCGGGTTTTATATGGAAATCATGTCAATTTGTATAAATGATTGTGAAAAGTGGTACCTCTAGTCACTAACGAATTGGCTCGTAATTAAAATTTTTTGAACAAATTTTGACTCGACCTCTATACAATGCCTACGCATGAACAGTCTGAGGTACTGTATAATGTCGAGTCAAAATTTGTCGGGAAATTTTAACTGCTTGCTGGTATTGCCGTGTACCGGTTAGGTGCTCCGTATATATGTCGCGCGACCATTGTATAACGTTGCTGCAGCATAGCCTCTTCGTCGTCGTCACGTATCGTCTTGCGCAGGTGCCGAGTAGCTTGACGAAGCAGTCATTCTCGGCGTCCCATGATCCTAGTGCTCCAATCAGTATGGTTTCCACGGATGTCTCCAATCCTTGTTGCTCTTGAAGCTTGTTTCGGAGACCTTCGTACTTTTGGGTCTTCGTTTCACGCGCCTTTGTGAATGCGCTTTTCTCATTCTCGAATGGTATCGAGACATCGACGACGTAAATTCTACCGCCCTTCTTCAGGACCAGGTCCGGCCTCAGGTTGCTTTCTTGGATCACCTGTTGATTTTCACCCATCACATCAAATTTTTGTCCTAGTGCAGCTTCTTTGAATCGGTCAACCACGCAGTTGTGTCTTAGAGGTGCCTTGTCTTAGACCGTGTTCAGCTTGGTATTTTTTCACAAATTAATAACTATTATTTCACACAACAATTTATTTGGGTCAATTAATTTCATTTACAATCTTGTCACCAATTTTTTTTTATAAAAAATTGAGCGGGTAAAACAAGGGCAATAAATTATTGAAGTAATAATTAATATAAGACAACTAATTTTATGTTTAAATTTAAATATTGAAGTTAAATAGTAAACCTAAAATATTTAGGTTAACTTTAGCTTTCAAATAAATTCAAAAATAATTACAATTTTTACCACTACAGCGCCGAGCTTACGCTGCTTTACCTAAATGAAATTTTCGTTGTGAGCGTGAGAAAATGGCGAATCCATGACGTCACGGTTGCGTTTACACGGCGGTGTAAGTGCCAACATTTCCAAGTCGAACGCTTAAAGCGTTTACGTTTGCGCCAGTTCGTACTAACAGCGCTGTAAGCGTCCAAGTTGAACACGGTCTTAGATGTCAATTATTCAAATTTACTCTTTAAATAATTTTAAAATATTCAAATTATTTGAATGTACGTTTTGTGGCTATAAATGTTGTTAAATAGGGAAATTAGGACATCACATTAGAAATCATACAGGTGAAAGCCTTTTCGGTGAGAAATTTGTCGTTATAAATATTCAGCAAAAGTTGTTCGCAACCTCAGTGAAAAATTTACATCAGAAAAAATGTTTTGCATATAAAGTTGAAAGAAAATGTTGAACGCCATGCAAGGCGCTTATCGCTGCATTTACAGTTCACACAGGTAAGAAACCTTTGCGTGTCCAAGATGTGAATATAAAAATTTCGGACCGTTCTAGGGGATATTTTAATGAGTAAATTGTTTATAAACGGTTTGTAGCGGCTGGAGCGAAGCGGAGATTGTGGAAAGTCAGTTTTGGCAACGCAACAATGCCAAATCTCGGATTCACCCTAAAAGTGTATTTTTTCATAATTTGTTAACTTCCCTTTCTCTTGGTAAGATGTGGTGTGATACCCACTCCCCTTACGTAAGATGTACCCCATAATTTTTACCACACCAGAGACGAGTAACTTTTTACAGTGAATGCCTGTAATTGAATTGTAATAGAAAATGTTTTCTGTTATAATAATGTATATCCTCGGAATTAAAAAGTTGACGTGAGATTTTGATTGACACTCCTCCTTTTCAATGAGATTTGGTGTGATTTTGATCCCCCCTTATTTTGAGCTTTCGTAATTAATGGATGGCCCCTACTTGAAAATATTAAAAACAGGTACGCCGAACTGTAATTTGCTACGTTTAAATTTGAAGATTAGGCGCGAACTTGGAATGTGGTAGTTCGTTGTTACAACCCCTTTTCCCCCTTTGGCGGCAGCGGTCATGGATGTAATGATGACCTTTATAAAAATAATGTATTCTATATAAAGCTGGAAAACGTTCAAAAGTGGCTGAAAATTCGTTAAAGAGGATCGAATGCTTTCAACGTCAACAAAATTTTCCGATTGAAATGTATTAGAAGCAGTAAATATCTGATACTATTCCTGATACTTCCTCTCGCCAATATTAAAATAAACGCTAAAGTCGCCGACAACAATAGATCCTCTTTTTTGAGATTTTCAGGACAGAAAACCCATCTCAGAAGTTTTATACAGAGTGTATATACAGAGTTAATACAGGGTTTCTCAGAAAACAATTAAAGTGCAGATTTGTGAAACAACCAGTACAGTGCCGTAGCCAGATTTATTTATTAAATCAACAGATAAACAACATTAATTATTATTATATTTGTAATAAATTAACTAAACAATTATATTCATTTTCTTCACTCCCTATCATAATTCCGATTTGTTTGTTTTGTTTTCTGATTGGTTACTACGTTAATTTATCTGATAGATAGCTATCTGATAGACATCTCTTGCTGAAGAAATCCAGATTTGCTTTTTAATAAAAAAGCAAAATGTCCCTGCTACTGTCCTTTGTGAAAGCCATAAGGATTCCTAAGGTTACCCTGTGTAGCAATGTTAACATGACTTTTGCCTATTGGAATTGAAAGATATTTCATGTCATTATTTTTCTTTGCATCTTTTCACTGTTTTTGAGTTCAACTTCACATTCAGATTTTGCTTAATTCAGAATAAGAAATGCATCGTTCTTAACGAAAAACCCTGTATATGCAATAATGGTTATTACCAAATAAAAAAATTTTAAAGCAACTAAGATATTAAAGAAAATTGCAATCTTTCAAAAATAACACAAAACAAACTTTAATAAATTAAACGCAAAAATGGATATTATAATGGAACTGCCTCGAGAAATTTCGTATAAAATTTTAATGCAGCTAACACCCGAAGACATCGAAAAATTATGGAATCATAGCGAAGTCTGGAGGTGTCATATGCGTTATGAGTACTTCTGGAAACAAAGATGTATAAAAGACGGTTATGATAGGAAGAACAAACATGTAAAATCAAAGCAATTTCAACAATTTTTACAAACATTCTCGTTGTATAGGCAGAGTTTTTACATCTACACAAGAACACTGGATTACAATTGGGAAAATGGCGTTTGTAAAAGATTCATCGTGACACCTAAAGCACCACTGCAGCAGCGCATTATACATTTTGATGAAAATGTTTTAATTGTAAGGACCGTGGAAGGTGAAATACTAATCATAAATTCTTCTAGTGGATTGCTAGAAAAACTATTTCAATGAGATTTCGTGTATAAAGCAATTGATAAAATTGCAAAAGTTGACGATTTTGTTATTATAATATCACATTCTTTTGATCATTCTATTATAAATTATTGTTATGTATGGAATATTGCAACCCACGAATGCATAATAAACAAACAGTTGAAGAATGCACATTTTTACAGAGGAAAAACCTGGTTTACCAAAAACTTAATTTGTTTTGCGTTGAATGAATACTTTGAACTCGAAATATTCGATTTAATGAAAGATTCTTTGGAATATAGGCGGGAAACAGTTGCCTCTGTATGCTACAATAACGATATCTTTGCATTAGCTAATTTAGATGGTACCAAAGAAATTTTGGATTTTGATTTCAACTGTCAAGTGAAACTGGAATGCTGCATAAATAGAAACATTGTTAGATTGGAAATGATGGGCGATTATTTACTCAGTTATATGAAGAAGAGAAACGAGATTTCATATTATACTATTTGTGTATTTAATGTGAAGACAAAACGTAATTTTAAAATTGGAGATTTTAACGTATACTTAGTTTTCGAAGCCGAGGATAAATTATTTGCACTAATTCGCCTGAAATATAAGTGGATAGTCCAAATGCGGGATACGGATACTGGAAATTGTCTAAAGAATACCTCGTTAGCATTTACTAACTTCCACACAATACTTACAAACGGTCGTTATATTTTTGAATGTACGCATGATTCTTATTTTGAAAAAAGGTGCAGTGCTATAATCAAAATCTGGTGTTTCAAAACAGGGCACGTAATTGAGTTGTGTCGAGCGAATCCTCTCCCTACGATACAGTTGCACCTAAGGTCACGAAAACTAAGTTAGCCTTTATTCAGCCTAGACCAATGTCCAGAACTCTAAATATATTTGATTTTGAACCAACGATGTAAATTTTTAACGCGAATATCTATTAACTTTAATTTTTTTATGTTTAAATTGTTCGAATGTAATAATTATCCGAAAAATCGAAGCATCGTCCAAAAGGGCAAGCATTTCGCTGCATTTATTTAAAGCTGCTTTTGCTTCTTTAGCAATAATATCAATTTTATGTTTTTTAATTTTATAGTATGTATAATAAATATTTTATCTTTATTTTATTGAGATTTTGTAACTGCACCGATTTATTGTTATGTTTCCATTCTCTGTTATAAAAAATCATTTGTAATTTTTATATTGTTTTATACGTAAGTTGTTATTATTCAAATTACAAAAATTATTGAGGCTGCCGAGATGGATTACCTAAGACGAGCGTGTAGAGTCTCCCGAATGGAACACATCCCGAATGAAGAAATTCGACGACGAACTAACAGGACATATATAGTTACGGACAGAGTAGAATCCCGACAACTAATATGGTATGGTCATGTGATGAGGATGACTGAAGATCGTTGGCCAAAAAGAGCTATAAATTATATACCAGCAAACAAAAGGAGAAGAAGAGGAAGACCCAACATGTCATGGATCCAAGGAATAAAAGAGATAATGGCGGATCGAGCGATAAAAGAGGAAGACTGTCGAGATAGAGAAGTGTGGCGATCGAAATGCGGGATGCGGCAAAGGCTGTAGGAACCCCGCCTATATATATATACAAAAATTATATAGACGAGGGGTTTGTAAAGGTTGGGACAAAAATTATTGGAATTTTCCTGTAGTTTAATTTATTACATAACTATTTTCATTGCAAAATGAGTTGGAAAGGAGATATTGCCAAAAAACTATTTTTGGCCGCCATTTTTCCAATATGGCGGGCACGAGCGGCAACGATACGAGGTGGCAAAGTGAAAATTCAAACAGAGCACGTCGAAATCTATAAAAATACCAATTTTCAAAACTCTAATTTTTAGTCTAATTTTTAAAAATGGCAATGAAAACTTTCATCCATAAAATGAATTTTTGCCCAGAAAAATTTTATTTTTCAATATTTTTAATGTTAATTATACTGGGTGGTCAACTAAGGAATTTCGATTTACAAGCGCTCTAAAATTGTTTTGAATAGGAATAGAGAAGTGGAGTTGGTCTTAAACGAAGGAGGGGCTCATGGAAATTCAGTCGCCATGGTTCGCTGGACGGGTGAGGAGCGTTCGTTCTGTGTCGCGCTTATTACCAAAATCAAAATTCTTGCATTATTGTGCGTCGTCGTTTTCGTGCACATTATGCTTTGCACAATCTTAACCAATGTCCGAGTGCTCAACTCATTCGGAAATGGGTCAGAACATTCGAAGAAACTGGTTCGACATTGCCCCAGCGAGTGATAAACCGTCGACGGTCTGTGAGAAACGATGCAAACGTAGAGCGAGTGAGAGCATCTGTTCGCAACCAACCGGGCCTCTCGACACGCCGGCGCGCGGCCGCTCTAAATGTGAAGAGATCGTCATTGATAAACATTCTTTATAAAGACTTTGATGGATACAATCGGAACACTTGGTTTCAGCAAGACGGGGCCACTTGTCACACTTCAAAGCGGTCTTTACCTGTTATTCAGGCGCTTTTTCCTGAAAAATTGATTTCTCGGCGTGGAGACCTTCCATGGCCCCCCAGAAGCCCGGACTTGACACCTTGCGACTTTTACTTATGGGGATACCTCAAAAGTGTAGTCTACCGCAACAATCCCCGCACTCTAATTGCGTTGAAGGAAAATATCAGCCAGGAAATTCAAGCCATCGGTCCAGAAACTTTGCGACGTGTTTTCTAAATTTCGGGGTTCGACTAGAAGAGTGCCAGCAGAAAAACGGTGGACATTTGGAGAGCGTAATTTTAAGAAATAAATTTTCCCAAAGAGCTGAACATTATTTGTAAAAAAAAAAATTAAAATTGACTTGAAAGTTTTTGTTTTATTTCTCTTTTAAATCGGAATTCCTTAGTTGACCACCCTGTATAAATTCAAGTTCGTTAGATACTAGCAGGTAGGTTAGTGGCAACTTCTTTATACTATACTGGATACCCGGCTTCGCCCGGGGTCTCACTAAAAATAAAATACTTTGCCTTTGTCTGAATTTACTTTTTTTTGAAAAGTCTGAGAATTTTAAGTTAAGGAAACGGTAAAAATTGTTTGTTCGGACCAAACAAATTTATTTGTTTGATGATTCAAAGAAATCTTGTCTTGTTATATATGCACGCATCCTATCAGCTCGAATGATTACTTTAAAATCTTCTGAATGTAGTGACATCGAATCTAATGCAGTTTTAAAGCTTCTAACATATGGATTATTGATGTGGAGTAATTCTTGCAAATCATATAATATCTCTGTTCGTGTGAGGAGCTACGGACAATCTTCTTCCAATTCTCCATTTCCATTTTCTTCTAATATATATTTCTCAGTGTGTGTGTGTTCGTGTCCTTTGCGCTTCTGATTGGTTCGTTCATTTATTATACCAACCCAAAAGAAAAATTTTTCGACCAATGAAATAGTCGAATCGAGATATTCTTCCAACTTCAAACACAAGCTATTGCTATTCAAAGGTATTAAGAGGGATTTTTATCAAAGAAGAAAAATTTTATAAGCATTAATTTCTTTAAAAAATGAGGTTGTTTAAGCTTTCTCAACAAGAGGCTGTATTATCACGTTATGGATTTCGTTAAACCGATAATCCCCTATGTACCAACTACAATTTATTATATATATAAATAATTATATATATCATCATATCTATAAACTAAAAAAGAAAAGATGTCCGAAGTCGCAAAATTGTGTTTAGTTACACCATTTATAACTCGAGAACGGCTGAACCGATTTTCATGATTATATGTAAATAAATACGGTCCTGTATTAATTTAGTGTAATAATGTTTTATACAGTGTATATGTAAATAAAGCATAACGGATTAGGTATGGTGAACGGTGATTGGTGAATATTTAATATCTAAAGGTTGGTACATGACACAACCGGCAGATATTAAAGAGTCAGTCATGGACATGGAAATTAATGTAATCTAATCTCTACAATGCCGCGAGCAAGAAGATCGAATCCTTCACAACGAAGCCGTAATGCAAAGACCCCGCTTCGCCCGGGGTCTCATTAAAAAGGTGAAACTCTGCCTTTGTCCAAGATCGACCGCTGCGGATGAAATAAACGCTTGCCTCAAATCATCGACTCTGTGGCGCTATGTAAAAAAACTTGAGCTGACGACAAACATGCGAGTTGCATTGCTAAATGATCCTTCTGCCGAAAAGTTCTCTAAACAATTGCTGGATATCGGTAATGGCCGTATTCCTGTCGACGAATCGAGCGGATTGATTTCGTTTCCGCCGAATTTTGCAATTTTGTCTCAACGAAGAACAAGCTAATTAGTAAAGTGTTCCCGGATATCATTGCTAACCACAAAATTACAATTGGTTGAGTGAACGAGCAATTTTAGCAGCAAAGAACAAGGATGTAGATGACTTAAACATAATAATTCAAAATCAAATTGTTGGTCCACTGCATTCCTTCAAATCTATTGACAGTGTAACAAACGAAGACGAAGCAACTAACTATCCCACTGAATTTCTAAACTCACTGGATGTGCCTGGCTTACCACCGCACAATTTACTACTAAAAGTTGGCTCGGTTGTCATCATGCTTAGAAATCTGAACCAACCAAAGCTATGTAACGGAACGCGTTTGGTGGTGAAAAAACTCATGGGCAATATAATTCACGCAACGATACTTAAGGGAAAATTTAAGTGAGGAAGTTCTCATTCCGAGAATTTCGATGATACCAACCGATATGCCATTCGAATTTAAACGAATTCAATATCCGATTCGTCTTGCATTCGCCATGACGATAAACAAATCGCAAGGCCAATCCTTGAATGTTTGTGGACTGAATATAGAAAGTAGTTGATTTTCTCATGGTCAATTGTACGTAGCATGTTTACGTGTAGGCAAACCATCCGCTTTATTCATTCTCGCCCCTAACAATAAAACCAAAAATATAGTGTATCGCAAGGTCCTTCAATGAAGATAATTGACGCGAGTGCAACCCATTCAGCACATGGTTGCTTTGCTGTACGTGAATTAGTTCCATTTTGAACTTTTATTAACTTTTTTATATTAAAATAAAATTTATAAGATTAAGAATCACCTAATAACTTAACACAACATTATTATTAATTCTAAGGCGGTACGAAGTTTGCTGAATAATTATTCAGTCTACCCATTTAAATTCTTTTAAGTCCAAGAGCCTAAAGTAAAGTACTTCAGACAAAGGCAGAGTTCCACCTTTTAATGAGACCCGGCGAAGCCGGTAGCCAGCTAGTAAAATATATTTGCAAAAACTTGGGTTCTTCTTGCATTTTGGAAATAAGGAACCAACTGCATGGTAAACTTGGCCTTGAATTTTAAACGTGGGCATAAAATTTCCATGCCGTATCTCGGTGGCACCAAACGATGTCATTTGAAAAGCGGAGTTGTACTTTCGTATATTTCTAAGGAAATTATCCGAATTATAGTGAGTGCCAAGTAGTAAACTCTTTAATGGTTCTGGCGGTTCAACAATGTCATCGAGTAAAACTTTTCCACTACAACAACACAGGCCAGGTGCTTCTTTTCCCATTTTAATGCACGACAGTAGTTACAGCTGGAAGTCATGGTTTCAATCGAAACGTGAGAATCGGTTGCATAATCAATGGAGACATCATAATTAAATCCAGACATTTCTACTTTTCCATGGGACTGAAGGAACACTTTCATTTTCTACTTCCATATGATGCAAATGATCACCATCATTAACTCTTATTGGGGCTTGATTTGCTGTGAAATGGAATCCTGTGCTGGGTCGGAAGCATTATGATCATTTATGTTATCGGTACTTTGATTTTGTCTACAAAAACGCTGTCTTTTGGCCACAGTAGAAGAACGACCAAGATTTAATTTTCTTCACCATAATAACTTTATATGCCACTGTTTGTTATGATTTCTTCGTTCCTTTTTAGGCTTCTATACATAGTATAGAAAGAAGCCTTATGATCTGGCTTCGTGTCCGTCCGTCCGTCTGTCCGTCCGTCTGTCCGTCCGTCTGTCCGTCCGTCCGTCTGTCCGTCCGTCCGTCCGTCCGTCCGCATAATTCAAAGTCACTAAATTAGTGACAAAAAAACCTTTTGTCACTAAATTTTACTTTTAGGTTTCTATACATAGTATAGAAAAAGCCTTATGATCTGGCTTGTGTCCGTCCGTCTGTCCGTCCGCATAATTCAAAGTCACTAAATTAGTAACAAAAAAAACCTTTTGTCACTAAATTTTACTTTCTTTGTGGGTGGATGGACAAACGCGTGAATGGATTAACAAGATTCAAAATAATTAATTGAGATCAAACACACAGAGTTGTGGACGCTTTTTCAATTGTTTATGAGATTATTTTATTCATCTTACACTGTTTTTGGGTTGGCAATAAATGAACTAACCAATTAAAGGTGCGAAAGAGTGAAAGTAAAATTACGTAAAACGTAAAATAACACTTACAAAATGCAAGTCAATTTCTTATATAGAAAATTTTGTTACCAACTAAAAAATTAAGATAATCTGATGATCGTGCAGATAAAGAAAAATTAAAATTTAAATTAAAAATAATTACAAAATATTATATAATTGTAAACCAAAAGGTAGCTGTATAGAAGCCTAAGAACTGCGGTCATCCGAGTTCCACCTTGTTTGTCTATATAGTGATATAGTACTATATAGTGATTTGAAGTAGGTTATTTAACCAAGCTAAAAAATGTCACTAATCTGTAGATTATCAGATTAAATCTGTAGATAATCTGTTTAGACGTGTGTACAAAAATGTAATTACTTCGTTGTTTATTAACTTACAAACGCGGAATTAGGCTTTAAACCTGCTCCAAGATGTACTCTATCATTTAAAAAAACGGCAAGTCGATCGATTCAGTAGTTTCGGAGATCATGCGTGACAAAGAAATACCATTTCACATTTATATATTAGGTGATATTTTGAAATTAGATTTCAAAATACAATAAAATGGTTTTTACTAGTTTCTTACCAGTAGTGTTGGGTTTCTCGTCACTGCGAGAAAGAATAAATGTTTTTTTTTAAGAATTTCAATTTATTGATCAATTTGAAGATCAACAAAATTAATTTGTTTTATTTTGCCAACAAGAATGCCAAAAAATTGTTACTTTCAACACCTTTTTACACAAAATTGTGATTTGTTTTGATGAGTTTGACAATGTGATTATTTGAAATTAGTGTTATTTGTGCGCCGCTTGTTTATGGCAAGGTGAAATTTAAAATTTTGAAGCGAAAAGAATGTTTTTGAATGTTGGCAATTTGAAAAAAGAAAAAACGAGGAGAGCAGAAAGCAAAGGCAGTCGGTCTGAGAACAGGGGACTGAATGCACGTCAGTTGGAGGACGTGAATTTTGAAAATTTTGATTAGCGTTGCCGTGAAAACGGTAAAATTTTTGAGTTTGTGATAGTGCCTTCTGAAGACGGGGTCGTCTGTTTTATTTTTGCGAATTGATCAAAGTTTTTGGTTGGATTTATCGAATCTGCAAAGAGAGCAAATGAAAAATTTTATAGAGGAGCCATTTTTGAAGTTATTCAAGTTTGATTTGTGCAGCGAGTCATTAAGTTTGTATTGGAGTCGAAAAGAGAAGCTATTTTGGAATTGTCAAAGTTTTATTGGTACGAGTCAACGAGTTTTGGATGAATTGGATAATTGAAGGCGTCAGCATTGGGCAAACACCTGGAGTGTCGATAAGGTCAGTCGTTAAACATTTGTGCGCTAGTTTAATAAAATTTTATTTGTGTTAAAACATTTTTGAATAATTACCTTAAAAATTATTACCATTGTAAAGATTTACACAAGACACAGAATTGTTTGGTGGTTTAAATTTCAGCAAATGATTTCCAATTTTAAATTTAAATTTCAATTACCAAGCAAAACAATTACACCCTGCATATTTGGAATTTTGTCCCAAAATCGGTTTGACAATAAAGCAAATTTGAAATCACGTTTCAATATTTGAGTTTTAATTGCGCTGTGGTCGCCGAACATTTATTCATTTTCAGAACTCACTACTGGGTAAGTCTCATAGCTCTCGCTGATTAATCCTAGATAACTGGTTGAATTCCTTTATAGTGGTTCAAAACCACAATAATATATAGATATATTTTTGGTTTAGAACGTCTTTCGACGTTGTCCGATGCTAACTTCCAGCCCTGTCGGTCTTCCCAATCCTTCTCAGTGGTTTCTCATACTCATAGCCCTCGTATTCCCTCACTCCATGACTTTTAGGTCTTCTCTCTTTCTCTTCACTTTGAAACCAATTCATAACTTTTGGCAGTCTTTCTTCGTTCATGCGCTTCACATGACCGTACCAAATTAGCTGTTTTCGCTCTATATCATCAATTATTGTACCTTCGATACCCATTCTTCTTTTAACTTCTTCATTTCTTATGCGGTCTAAACGCGATATTCTTGCAGCCCGTCTTAATGCATCCATTTCTGTAGCTTTTAATTTTCCTTTCACTTTTTCCGTCATTCTCCACGTTTCTGATCCGTACAATAGGCTACTTTTTATATTGTTTCATATATTTGTATTTTCCGTTTTTTCCCATTTCTTTACTCCATAATATCCCATTCAGGCTTCCGATTGCTTTTCTAGCCTGTACATTTCTTGTTTTAATTTCAGCTTCATCCGTGCCCTGTTTATCAAATGTATTCCCAAATATTTATACTGGTTACAAGATTCTATTCGTTCTTGATGTTCTAGTTCGATTCTAGTTCGATAGTTCTAGTTCTAGTTTTCTAGCCTGTACATTTCTTGTTTTAATTTCAGCTTCATCCGTGCCCTGTTTATCAAATTGTATTCCCAAATATTTATACTGGTTACAAGATTCGATTCGTTCTTGATGTTCTAGTTCGATATCTGTACTTCTCCGATGCACAAGTATTTGGTCTTTTCTATATTTATGTATAGTCCCCAACGTTTATATTCCTCCACAAGTTTGCATGTCATATATTGTAAATCATCTTTGTCAGCAGCAATTAAAACCTGATCATCTGCAAACTGTAAAGTATACACACAGGAGTGGTCGTCCATCTCTATACCCATTCCCCTACACTTTCTCCTCCATTGCTTTAGAGCGTGATTAATATATATTTTAAATAGTGTAGGTGATATACAGCATCCTTGTTTGAGACCCTTGTTAATGTAAAATGGCTCGGAGATGGTATTTCTAATTTTACCGCGGCTTGAACCTTTATATAAATCTTGTATCGCAGTAACTACTGTATGGTTAATATTTGTATTTTGCAGGACTTCCCATAATTTGACGATAGGGACATTATCATAAGCTTTCTGCAAGTCAATAAACATCAGATGGGTTGAAGTATTAGTAGCCATTCTTTTTTCTATTATCTGTTTAATACAGAATACATTATCTGTACAGGATCTGCCCGCTCGAAAACCGCTCTGTTCTTCTTCCTCAAAATTTTTTGTATTCTTCCTCTGTCAAGTCTCTTAGCAATTTACCATAAACTCTACTTAATGTGCTTGTTACAGATATTCCACGATAATTCCCGCATTCCTGTCTATTTCCTTTTTATAAATGGAACTGATGTAAGCTAATTTCCATTCTTTTGAACTTCCTCTCCATTTACACATCTTTGGAAAATATATGTAAGTATCTTAAGAAGCTTAGTTGTTCCGTTTTTACCAATTCTGCATAAATACCTCCTGGTCCGGGGATCTTCTATTTTTAATGTTCCAATCGTTTTCTTTACTCTTTCTGGATTTATTGTTATTTCCTCCCTTGTACTATTATTTGTACATCCGCAGTTGAATATTCTCTTCTGTTTTCTGATAGTAAATTTCTATAATGTTGGATCCATTTATCTGTTGGAATTATCTGTATATTAACTTTGTTATTTTGTGGAGACTTAACTTTATTTATAAATCTCCACGATTCTGTACATTTTCTTCCCCTATGTAGGTCTCTATTTCTCTGCATTTCGATCCCAACTATCCCTTTTTCATTTAAAATCTTTCTCCGGACTTCTATTTACTTCCTTGTACGTCTGCAGATCATTATCTTTTTGTATTGAGCCATTTTATGTCCCATTCTTTCTTTTTTCAACAATTTCCTGAATTTCTTCATTCCACCAGTATTTATTACTATTGAGCTTTTTCTGTATTCCTAGTGCTTCCTAGCAGCCTGCTTTATACTGCTTTTACATTGTCGTATATTTCTGATATTAATATTTGGTCTGAGATATCTTTTAACTTACTATCTAGTCTTTGTTGGTATAGCAGTTTTGTACTTTCATGTTGCAGGCTTTCTAAATTATACATCTCCTGGTCTAATATACTTTCGGAATGTCGTGGTTTGCTTTTCTTGCATACTATGTACCGGGGAACAAAACTTTATTTTCATTAAGTAATGGTCTGATATTTTATTTGTTCCTCTTTGCACTCTAATATTTGTGATGTTTGTTTCATTCGATTCTCTTGTAATGGCATAGTCTATTATCGATTTAAGATTTCGGGTTTGTTGGGTCCATGTAAATTTGTGGATATCTTTATGTTTGAAAAATCCATTGACAATTTTCAATTTGTTCTGTTCGCATAACTCGATTAGCCGTTCTCCATTGTCATTCTTAATTTCTTCGCCATATGGGCCCACTACGTTACTATTCGCAGATTTTCCCGTTCGACTATTTAAATCCCCTAGAATAATTATATCCCTGGTATAAAATTGCCATTACCTCGTTATTTAACTCGCCAAAGAACTTTTCTTTATCTGAAATTGGTGCATCTTCCGAAACCGCATCCACTCCAAATATGGTGACTTTTGACTGCATTATATTTAAGTTTATTTTTATTATATTTTCATTGATGGCTTCCCAATCTGTTATCTTATGTTTGAGCTTTTTATGTATCAGTATGGATACTCCTCTTTGAGCTCGTTCCTCTTTAGGTACTCCACTAAAAAGATGTATAAAGTTACCAACTGCTTCGTTTCCTGTGCCTTTCTTTTTGGTTTCAGTCAGAGTTGCTATATTAATGTCGAACCTTTCCAATTCCTGAGTAATTTCCATCAATTTTCCGCGACATCTTCGTGTATTCCATGTGCCGAAACTCATAGTCCTTTTCATTTGCTGTTTTCGTTTCCATTTTCCATCCTTTCCGAAGCTTGGTATATTAGGCTTTTTGGTATTTAATTATTTTTCCGAGTGCCAGGGAACCGGCCTGACGCCTCAACCCCAACCTGGAGGACCGGTAATTTTTCTATCAAGGTATTCTTCCTCTAGCCTTTGACAAATCAATGTCTTACTGCAAGGCAGCAGCTTTGCCGTACCCTGGCAGGGGTCCTTACAGGTGCTATCATCCGGCCAGATGAACCCTGGTTTTTAATGAGGTTGTTACTGCTCTCTTATTCAGCCGCTCCTAAAGCGGCATTCACATAGGGTATTGTATTTGGATGGTAGTTGCATGGTAAGAATTCTTCCAGCAGATTTTACACAGGCGAACTAGCCATTCACATAAACCTATGAATTGATGGAAAATTAAGCGAATGGCTACATTCATAGTAACTTTTTGTTTTGTGTGTTGTTGACAAGATTATAGCAGCGATAGCAAGAAGTTGCAAGATAAACAACTTACGTTGGATAACATTGTCGTCATCTTCATAGAGATCTATGTTGCAAGCACAATAAAATAACGTTTTAAAAATTCGTCGTAAGTGTTGTCAAAACAGAATTAGTTTATGTATTATAAATATGAAGTGACAGTCGCAAACAGAAAACAAAGTCGCAAGCACCGCCCTTCGCGCCGCTGATTGGCGTTTGTAAGGATTTCTTACCATGTATTTAAAAGTTAAAGTTTGTTAACTTTTCCGAGGCCGTTACACCGCTTCATGCACCGCGCAAGCAAATAAGTGTATCTGAACGCTTCCACCTGAGTTAATGCTTTTAACTCTTACCTATTCTACCATACTCTACCATACCCTATCTGAATTGCAGCTTAACATGGAGAACAGACGCTGATTGCCTGTTGGTCCCGAGTATTTTATTTCCTCCTCCTCCATATCTGGAAGGTTTCTATCCGCCACCTGGGACGCGCCTGTAGCTTTCAGGCTCCCCGGAGAATTTTTTATAACCCAGATCATATAATGTTGTCATTTTTCGGTAATTATTTGTCGACGACGTAATATTCCCAATATATGACGTACTCATTTGACGTCATTAAAGAACGTCTTTACGACGTCAATTTTTGGTCATTTATAAGTTAAATAAGTTAATAAAACCGTCAAAACAAACATGAATAATATAAAATTCATATTATTCATGTTATATATAATATACCGGATGTTCATTTTAAAACTTCTAGCAATTAATATCTCAAAAACCAAAAGTCAGATAAAAAAATGTTTCAAACGAAAGTTGTATGATAGCGAAGGGGACAGAATATGGCATAATTGTTTTCTTAATTTATTGACATTTTCAAGGTCATTTGAAGGTCAACTTTGGTTTTTTAAATGGCACCTTAATTTTTTTTAGCAGATTCATATTTTGCATAAAAAAATAAACAACTTTTGTAAAAAAAATTTTTTTATCCCACATTAGAATTTTCGAGTAAGATGCGTTGAAACAAAATAAAAACATTATTATCAACTAACCATTGTTAATCAAAATTTAATATTTACAAGTTTTAGAAGGCTATTTATTAGTATTAAACAGTAGAAAAATGTTTGTAAGCGAGTGTTTTCATAACAAGTTTTCAAAATGTTCCCCATTTACAGCTAAACAATGATACAGCCTTTGTTGAAACTCGTTTCTAACATTTTCAAAAGTTTCTTTCGTAATATTTTGCAAGCCAGATTCGAAATTTTAACTCTTCAATATTAGCTGGTATTGTATCATAAATTACAGATTTTAAATGTCCCCATAAAAAGAAATCAAGAGGAGTTAAGTCAGGGGACCTAGCTGGCCATTCTATCGGTCCTCGTCTGCCGATCCACTGCCCTGGAAATTTATCATCTAACCAGTTTCGAACAGGAATAGTATAGTGAGGAGGTGCGCCATCTTGTTGAAAATGCAAAACAGTTTCATCGAGCTCCAGGTGTCCTTCTTCGTCACTTTGACTTTCTAACGCATCAACTATTAAAGGATAGATTGTATCTTCAAGCATTTCTAGATATTTTGACCTGTTAAATTTCCATCAATAAATAATGGTCCAATAATTGTATCACCAAGTATACCAGCCCACACGTTTACCTTCTGCGGCCACTGTGTATGTCCATCAGTAAACACATGAGGATTTTCATCACACCAATATCGACAGTTGTGTTTATTGACAAATCCATTTAAAAAAAGGTTGACTCATCAGAAAAACAAGTCGATTTCAATAAATGTGGATGTGTAGTTAATAATTGAAGCATTTCTTCACTAAACTCCACTCGTCTGTCTGGATCATCCTCGGTCAAAGTTTGATGAATCTGCATTTTATATGGGTGAAATTTATGCAATTTTATGAACAGTGCCCACTGATAGACCACTAATAGCAGAAACTTCACGCACCGAACTATTATAATAGTTCTATTATAATATAATATTAATATATTATATTATTATATAATATTATTATAATAACTATCCTTACGCACCCAATATATGATACGAAGCCCACTATATTTCTCAGACAACCTGCAGCCCTACCTTTATCTTGACGCTAGAACTGTGTATGTTAGTTTTATAATATATTCTTAATCATAGAATTCAAGGGCAATCTAGAGGGTAAAAAAGACAATGTACAATTTGAAAATGTATTAAATAGTTTTTATGATGCCCTACACATTTTAAGATCATAAGAAGCCCGAATGTATCAATTCAATGTATTTCACCGACTTTATGAATCCCTGCGGTGATGTCAAATCATACAAGTTACTTTTGCTATTTTTAGAATTATTGTAGATAAGACTTAATATCAGTTACCGTTTTTTTACTTTTAATAAGTGTAACCGTAAAGTTGCAATATCTGTGGAGGATGGGTATTTATATCCTCGCACGTTAATATTTAAAGGTTACGATGTTGTTGGAATAACTATTTTTATTTTAACGATTATTTTACAAAATTAATTATTGGTTTTGTACGGAACAAATATGAAACATTACTCGATATAGTATGTCATTGTTTTTCCGACCGTCTGATATAATAAACAATAACCTCATGGTTACTGGTTCCATCTCCATCGTTTTGCCTCTCGACAGAAGGTCGTACCCAGCTTGGCCGAAGCCAAGATGAATTTTCATGGGAATATAATTCATGGGTGGTTTCCGTTGCCTTCCCACGGTCCACAGATTGATATTGGACCATTGATCACAGCAGTGTATTCGACTCGACTAGGAGTCGAACCGCGGTTTACCGCTCTCCAGTCGGCCGGTGTATGCTTTACGCTACACTGCTGGTCGGTTACTGGTTACCATATCAATTTGTGTAGTACCTTCTTTAGAGCTTCCTGATCTCTACATTTAATCCCAAACAGGCTGTGGCGTTGGCCGCCACACTACCCCTTTCGGTAAAAGCGAGGTAAGGAAAGCAGAAAATGAAGAGAATAAATTCGAAATTGAAGGAAAGCTAAAGAGTGGTGAGTAAGGTGTTGGGTGAAATTTAAAATTTAAACTTTTAGATTTTTAAAATTAAGGTTAAAATCTAAGAGTTGAAATAGTTTAAATGAAAATGAAAAAGTTAGCAAGAAACGTAGGCAGGTTTTAAGCGGTCGATCGAAATTGATTTTTTTGTTTTTATTAATAAAACAAAATACTTATCATTTCTTGTGACCACTGAAAAGGGTCCTAAATAGGCTGGTTTTAAAGAACTTTTCACGGGTCGTCTCTGATAAACACGTGAGAACAAGATTGAAGATCTTTAAAATAAAAATGGAACGGTTTTCGCGGTTTTGTGGTTGAACGGGCAAATATTTTCAAAGAATAGTTGAAGGGCTTGTACAAAATCGTGAGTGTTAGCAGAGTTTTTATTCTCAATGAAAAATCTGCTGGTACTGGGATCGTTGTGCCATAAACTAACTGTGAAATGGTGCATTTTAAATCGTCTTTAAACACAGTTCTAAAACCTAGACCAGCAGTGTAGCGTAAAGCATACACCGGCCGACTGGAAAGCGGTAGACCACGGTTCTATTCCTAGTCGAGTCGGATGCACTGCTGTGATCAAAGGTCCAATATCAATCTGTGGACCATGGGAAGGCAACGGAAAACCACCCATAAATTATACTCCTATGAAAATTCATCTTGGCTTCAGCCAAGCTGGGTCACGACGCTTCTGACAAGAAGCAAACGATGAAGAAGAAAGAAAACCTAATAAAATTAGAGGCAACACGGAGACCCAATTGCTACTCTGATAGCAATTGATTGCATTTATAACGATCGATGTAATCGTTCGATCATTCCGTTGCATGGAGGGTGATATGGGGTTGTCCGGCTGTGCTTAATACCTAATAAAATCGAAAATTGTTGGAAAAGTGCAGATTCAAATTGTTTGCCTTGATCAGTTGTGATCTTAAGAGGAATGCCAAATCTTGCTATCCAACAAGAAAGGAAAGTTGTTGCTACAGTTTCGGCAGTGGCATCTGGTATCGGAATGGCTTCTATCCACCTTGTGTATCGGTCGATGCAAGTTACGGCATAATTAAAACCTTGACAAGATGGAAGTGGACCAACTAAATCTAAGTGTACATGTGTGAAGCGTTCGGAGGGGGGCAAAATGGTTGCAATGGTGTTTGAACATGCTTCGTAATTTTTATTTTTGGCAGTGTATACAGGTTTTAGCCCATAATGAGCAATCCTTGTTAATTGCTAGCCAAATATAATTTTGCGCATTAAGTTAACAGTTATTTGATTTATTTGTTATTTTGAAACCGGAAATGTTCCAATCGTTAATAACTGCAACAAAATGATAAGCGGTTATGATGTTTCTACTAAAAGTTTTAAAGCACCTTCTTTGGCGTTACATATGGGGACAAATTTAAAAATCACTTGTGATGTTGCATATAAAATTGTTGTAGAAAACGGAATCTACCTAACATAACTTGGAATGATAGTAATCAAAAAAATCGGACATAAAAGATTTAAAAATTAATTGAAGGACATTGGTGCAGCGAAATATCAAGTTTGGCTTTAAAAACACTGAAAAAAACAGTGGAAAAACCAACATCTTTGCCATTAAATTCAGATATTCAGTCGTTCCAAAATTATACAAATAACGTGGCCGATGATGTATTTAGGCAACTGGAAAATAATATTAGTTTTTAACAAATTACAAAAATTATCAGAATGTGTTTTGGCACAAGTGATAATGTTTAACCGTAAAAGAGTTGGGGACGTACAGTATTTAAAGATTGACAACTATAACAGAAATATGAGTTCAGTAAATCAAGAAGCATTTATGGATTCACTTACGAGTGTCGAAAAACTGATTAGTAAGTCATTTAAACGAGTTATTACTGGTGGAAAAGGCTCCAGGCCAGTACCTATTTTATTTTCAAAACTTATGCAAAAATATATTGACTGTTTACTAAAAATTAGATATACCTCCGATGTAGTACCAAAATGTAATCCATATCTGTTTGCAAATCCTGGGTCTGAAAATAAATGGATGTCAGGGGTTAACGTTATTAAAAAATTAGCAGCTAAATGTGGTGCCAAAACCCAACTCTTTTAAGATCTACAAAATTCCGAAAACATGTTGCTACAACACTTCAATTATTAAATATGAAAGATAACGAAATGGAACAAATTGCGACATTTATGGGCCACACTAAGAAGACTCATACTGCATTTTATCGATTACCACAAGATATTTACCAAACCGCTAAGGTAGCAAAAGTATTAATGTTACTATAGAAAGGTAAAGGAAAGGAAGTTCGAGGAAAAACTTAAATGAAATTGATTTAAAAGATAATGACGTATATTATAGTTCAGAATGAAGCTTCGGAAAGAGCTGTTGACCACAGACAACCACTCGCGAAACAAATTTTAAGTAAATATGAAACCGCCAATCAAGCAGTGCACGTCAGTTCTAAAATGTCAATATTGACGAGGACGAGGAACCTCCAATTAAGAAAGCAAAAGGTAATGTGTAATCTAATTATAATAATAACACAAATAACCTTAGATTTATATACTGGGTGTTGTAAAATTTTATAGATACGGGACCACATGACACAGTTGATTAAGCTAAAATTTATCTATGTAATAAAACGCTCCGCTAGAGCGCAAAATGGTTTTCATCTTGTATAAAATTAAAAGTACTTAGCTAAATTTGACTTATTTTAATTCAGGAATCCGTGGTCGTTTTTCGTGTACTTGGAATTACTGGACGCTCAGTTATACAGTAAAAGCTCCTTATTCGCGGGGTATACGTTCCAAAATTATGCCGCGAATAAGGAAACCGTGAATATGGAATAGTGATTTGTATGGAAATGCAAGGGTTGGGTTCCAAGGTACGAAAATAAAATAAAATAGATAAAAATAAAATCAGTTTAATCACATACCTATCATTATTATTAATTATTATTGTTTGAATTATTTGGTTTAAAATATTTAGTAATTTTTCTTGCTTTGCCGTCTTTAAAATGCCTTTTAATTCCGCATGGTATTCAGCTGTGGCAACTTCAATTTTCCTTTTAAAAGGAAGGTTTCTTTCCAAAACGGGTCAATTTTAATGAAGTGATCTCACAGTTCATTTGCCATTTGAAACCTGCGGTCTGGTTTTTAAGGTGATTGTCATCGTATCATTGTAAGATGTTGAAGCTTGAAGGGTTTTAACATTTCCTGCAAGTCGGCTTCACTTAAATCTTCATCGTGTGATTGAAGCAGCTCTTGAACGTCACTCGAATCTATCTGTTCAAAACCATCATGTCCTATTCCATTAGCAATTTGTACAATTGTGTCAGTTAATGTTTTAATTTGTTTAAATCCTCACTTTCACAGACTGTTAGATCAACCTATAGTTTTTCCAATATGATTGCAATGTGTATGCAATGCTTGAGCTCTTGTAACGATTCCTTTATGTTAACAATGCACATTGCTATGTTAAATTTTTCCAGAATTCCATAAAACTCACGTCAGAATTACATTTCATGATATCCAGAATGTTTTTAAAGATTCGCCTAATGTAAAAGAGCTTAAAAGATCGAATTATTCCCTGGTTCATAGGTTGAAGTATAGCCGTCGCGTTCAGAGGTAAAAACCTTAATATTCGGATGCATGGTTTCAAGCTCACGAGGGTGACCCGGAGCATTGTCCAAAACAAGAACCGCTTTGAAGTCTAAATTTTTTTCTTTTAAATATTATTATTTAATTTTGAGTTTTGAATCTAAATTATATTCAAAATTGTAAATTATTAATCCGCGAATAATGAAATTTTTGCCCGCAAATACAGAAAGTGGTCTCAATTTTTTCTTCCGCATATACTGAAACCGCGAATAACGGAACCGCGGATAAGGAGCTTTACTGTACCTAAAAGTTTGATGGGAGCTTTAACTTATAAATTTGTTGAAATCTTATTATAAATTTTAAACCTTCTAGTACATTAGTTAAGATTTTATTAAATTATTCTGTTATTTTAGTATCTGAAAACATCTTCAAAATACAAAATGCCGTATTAGATGGAGCGCAGAGGAAAAAACTAGTACTGCATCATTTTCGCCATCATATTGAAAAAAATTACCCCAAAGAAGTATGAATGTACAGAACTACTCGCTAATCATAAAATCAGTTTAAAAATAAAGATTGGGTTAAAATTAAAACACTAGTTTACAATAATTTTAGAAAAACATAATGTGTTGTTAATTGTTTTTAAATTACATAATTACTAATTAATTGTACTAATGAGTTTAAAAATTTGTTTAATTTGAAATTGCGAACAATTTTAAGAATTAAAATAAATGAATTATTTTCAATTTTGTTGTTTTATTGGAAATATTAAATTTGTTAGTAACCGGGGAACAATTTTCATACATCTGTTTAATCGCGAGGTACCTACTCTTTACTCATGAACCTACTGGACATACTTTTTAATTAGTTTTCTCAATTGTCATCCCCACATTTTCCTAAACTACCATTTTACAGAAGAAAATTGTTTTTAATTAATATAATTCTTAATTTCGCTATTGCATTTATGAATTTGATTTAGTTTGATATTGAAAGCAATTTTCGGCTATAAATGATTTATATTTAACTTTATTATTTAGTTAAAAATATTAAATTTGTTAGTAAGGAGGGAACAATAATCATGTACCTATCTGTTTAATCCCGAGAAACTTTTAAAAGTTACAAATAGAAAAATTTAAATCCAATATATTTTTTTAGATAAACAAACGTTCCGGTAAAATTAATAAGAAATATGTAGTAATCTTTAAACAATAGGATAGTATTTCAGAGTCATTAGTCAGCTTAAAAGTGAATAATATATGAATTGGCGATGTTGCCAAGTTTAATGGTTTCGTATAATACATGAACAAGCGTGGGATTCTTAAAGTTGATGATATACATTGCCGATGTATACAATATATACACAGAAAAACCGAGCGACCTCTGAAGAAATTTTATGTGAACTAAACGTATATGTTTTGTGATATATTGTATGCATTATGCAGCCCTACCAAAAATTTAAAGATAACTTGCTTGAATCGTAATAAAGCTCCACAAGAAAATATACACGCAGTTTTATGCAGCCCGAAACCGGGCTTCATAAGGTATCATCGGGCTTGGTATCATTTACGGAGTATAGCATTTTGGGCTTCGTAATGCTGTTTAACAAATCTATTATAATATAATAGTTAATAAGTATAAAAGGTACGTTTTAAAACGAAAATGAGAGGCGTATCTTTACATTAGCGCAACCGCACCAAATCCTGCCCCTTGGACATTTAGTAGTACGTAAAAGATTTAGTGACAATTATCTTTTATAACCATATTTTGTTATTTTATTATAACCATATTTTGTTAGTTATTAAGATAATATTATATTTTAAATAAAAATTAATTATAATAGAAAAACAATTTTCATGTACTATTTATTATTGTACGTAAAAGATTTAGTGACAATTTTTACTGGAGTAAACTCGAGTCGTGCGTCGGAGCTGACACACACGGTTTTTTTGACAGTGTTTTGTTTTCATTGTCCTAAAATTATTCAAGTTGAATAATAACAAAAGCAATAACAGCCTTCTAACTTTAAAAAAAATAAATTTCGATATAATCAGCTGCAGTTTATTAAAATGTTTTTATTTTGTTTCAACGCATCTTACTCGAAAATCCTAATGTGGGATAAAAAAAAATTTCCAACAAAAGTTGTTTATTTTTTCATGCAAAATATGAATCTGCTAAAAAATTAAGGTTGTAACAAGCTGATTGCTTGTTACAATATTTTCAATTGAACAAAAATTATTTTAATGATCGCTCCCAAAATAATATTAAACATAAAAGTTTTCGAATAAATTTGTTATGTGTGATAACGCAATCTTCTATACACAGTAAGATAGAGAGGTCGAGTGAAATTTTTATTTTAGAAAATTTTCGAAAATTTTGGATTTTCAAATTAAATTTCATATTGAATTGGATGATTATTGCGATTTTTTGGTCTTCTGTTGGTTGGAGAATATTGATCCTGAGTTTGAGCAGATTCTTTGGAATTGACAAATGCCATTCCTGGTTGTTAACGAATCGAAAATTTCCGACCGTTTGAACAATTACTTTTTTTGATGTCATATGGTGCTATACGAGTTGTCTTTGTGAGATAACGCACAGTCGACGGAAAATCCCATCTGCGAAGTGTGGAATACTGGACAGATGTTTAAGAAACTTTACCTATCCCGTCAATATCAATTGAGGAACGTCATCTCTAGGGCCGTAGCATCCAGGAACTTATCTTTTCCGAGTGCATATCCCGTGCTGGAGTGTTAGTGGCAATAGACCCTATATGTATTACCAATTTTGTTGTGACTATTACAAGTTGCTGCTAAGAGAATTTTAGCCGGTTTGGTAATTACTATTATAGCCAGGCATACTGTGTATGTATAAATTTACAAAGTTGTTTTTTCTAGCGATTACTTTCACGTATTTGTTTTTTGGTTACCAATTTCCAGGGAAGACAGATCTGGATCGCTGGTATTGGTTTTTTTTTCATCCATTCAAGCCAGGTAAGACAACTATTGATATTTTTATATGCATGTGTGTGCCTTTTTTTTTTAAATGCTATATTGTTTCAAACCTTCCAATTAAGGAAAAAACTGTTAAAATTTATTTTGGTAGCAACCGATCAAACAATATCGTTGTCAACTTTGAAAGTAATTAAATTGTATGGACGTTGATTACTGTTTATTATTTTTTTCACTTATTAATTCAGTGGTTAATCCCTTCCCTGTCTGGGTTAATTTCACTGGGTTTGGCGCCCTGAGGATATTCTGGTTGATTTTAATTATTCAAAATACTGGAGGAATACCCAAGCCAGGGAACCCACGACGGTAATAAGTTACCACCCACGTTCTCCGACTGTTCCTGAAAAGGTCCAGTTAGCCCAAACCAAAAGCGGCACAATTTCTGCGAGTTTTGGCACAAGGTGCCATTTAAAAACCAAAGTTAACCTTCAAATGACCTTGAAAAGGTCAATAAATTAAGAAAACAATTATGGCATATTCTGTTCCCTTCGCTATCATACAACTTTCGTTCGAAACATTTTTTCATCTGACTTTTGGTTTTTGAGATATTAATTGCTGGAGGTTTTAAAATGAACACCCGGTATAAAATATAAAACTTATATTATTCATGTTTCATGTATACAATGTATTCATGTATACAAGCAACAAATTTTAAAAATTAAAAAAATATATTGACTGGTTGTTGGGTAACGTCAGTGTTCTTTGGGATGTACTCAGAGGCATGGTGATATGACCATAGATATGGGTAATGTAACCATGGGTACAGGGTTACAACATATTTTCATTGATAACCCATGATATGCGCGCGCATGTGTATATATGTTTAGTAAGGACCGAATGGAAGTGTATTTACCTCAAAAACTACTACTAACTGAACTAACTAACTAACTTGTAAGAAGAATTACAATAAAAACAATTCGATTTCGAGTTACATTTATGCTAAAATGCTCACTAAAATCACTTATGCTGTGAGTGATATCAAATTAATATACATAAATTAAAAAATGTAGCAGCAGAAATTACTCCTTTTGCCCTCCGGTAAGGTCTGGCGAAAAGGAATAATCTGTTCAATAACTTGAATATACATATTGCTATGATTCTTTTTAATTTAGTGCTGTTTAACATATAAATTTGAAAAATTTAAGAATCTATAGACTTATGACTAAATTTTTATTCTTAATTTCATCAGCTTTAATGATTCTCAGGGTTTTGCATGATTTCTAACAATTGGTGTTTGTTAAAGGAAAATCAAATCACTCTAAAAATACCCAAAATAATAACATTCATTTTTAAAATTTTTAAAATTACAATTTAGCGTAATTAAATTAATTACAAAATTATAAAATGTAGCAGCGCACATTAATATTTTCCAGTAAGGACTGGAATGAATAATACTATTCAACTAACTAATGAAAAAATTGCTATCATTCTTTTTAATTTAGTGCTAATCATACTAAAATGACATATCTTGATTATAGACTTATACTAAATTAAAATATCAGCAAAATGTACTCCGTTTGCAACTAACAAGGGTCTTGTAAGGAAAATTACTCCGTTCAATAATTGTTCATTTGTTGACTTTTTAATTTAGCATTTTACAATATTAATCTAAAAATTTAGAATACGTAATAGAAATTCACTAGAAGAATTATTATTTTAATTTCATTTTCAATATTCTAGTTGCATATCAACAATGGTTCTTGTTAAAGCAAAAATAAATATCGAAAAATACCAACAAAACGTTTTTAGAAATTTGTAATCAATTGTAGTTATTGAATGTAAAATTTGTACCCCTTATACAAAATAAGAATTGTAAATAATATATTCATGACTAGAAAATTATTATTTTACATTATTTTAATTTTTAGCTAATGTACATATTTCTTCAAGCTAAAAATTAAAATATCGAAAATTACCAACAAACGTTTTAAAATTTGTAAATAATTGTTATTGATTATGGTTTATCAACAAAATAGAAGTAATGTATTTTCAATTATATTTTAATTATTATTAATTTTTAGTTATATCACAACTAATTGTTGCTAAAGGATATGACTTATAATAAGATTTAAATTTGAAACATGTTGCGATTATTATATGTGGTTCGAAACACATGAAATTAATTTTGATATACGACATAATTTTTATTTATAGAAGGATATCTTCATCTGAGTTTAATGTAACTTTATTTTAATATTAGTTCTTGAAACAGACAATGTTAAGTCTATAAGACTTAATTTTGATTATAGAGCCAACCATCTGTAATTAATTTTGAAACGTTCTAAATCCTGCAATTTTGTTATTTCAATTTGAGTTCAACTGACTTTCAATTTGATAGTTCAACCTGCTTTCAATTTGGTTCAACCGTTTCAATTTGAGTTCAACCTGCTTTCAATTTGAGTTCAACCTGCTTTCAATTTGAGTTCAACCTGCTTTCAATTTAGTTCAATCGTTTCAATTGAATTCAACTTCGCTTTCACTTTGAATTCACTTCGTTTCAAATGTTGGTACAGTTTGGTTTCAATCCGATTTTGGATGTTATTTGGAAGCTATATCAACTTGTAGAATATCACCAACACGTACGATAAGGTCAGACAAATATTTTCTTAATTTTTATGCGACGCCGAATTCTACGCCGATTACACACCGAAGCGTCGTACACCGATCAACATTAAATTATCAATCACCGATAAGATCCACCAGTCAGATTTGTTCAAGTTCAAGAAGAAACAAAACTTTGAGACGATTTTTTGAGTTTACATACCACATTTTGTGAACAGGTATATAGCTATATACGCGTGGGTAAATAATCAATTTTTGTAATTATTTACATGTTAAACTTGCAGCACAGTTTATCTTCGAATTGTTAATGAATTTGACTGTAAAAATTTCTTTAGTAAACTTTTGTTGTTTTACGTTTATGAAAGACTAGTCAAGTTGATAATTTGCGTTTACCTAAAAACTTCTGGCGCCCTACATTATTCTTTTTTTGAGTAATCCACGACTCGCTCTACGACACCATCTGAGCTGCCGTTCGCAATTTAGTGGAAAGTCTTGGAGGATTGGAAACCCTCAAGGACGGTGCAGTTTACAAAATATTTGTTACAATATTGATCACTCCATTACTGCTTTCTTGCACGTTTAACACGTGGCATCACTATTTTCTTCTGGTTCATCAGGTAATATTGGTCTATTTGATTGAGGTATTAATCCATTTGGAAATACAGGCGGCATAGGAAGCATTGGTACATTTGGAAAGATTACCATCCCAGGAATCATTGGTACTCCAGGAATCATTGGTACTCCAGGATACATCGGCCCCATTGGATGCATTAGTCCACTTGGACCGACTTGGTTATAATTTATTGGTATGTAAGGATGAAAACCCTGGTCAATAGGTTTATTGTATGCATGGTTTTTAGTAATTTCGTCGATCATTTTCTGCGTGTTTTCGTCCACGATGCTTTGATAATGATTTATAACATTTTCGCGATGTTTTCGGCCTGTTACGTGGATTTTTCTAAGCCTTGGTGCGTCGTGCGTAAGATACGTATCACAATAATCGCAATAATATTTAGGCATTGTATTCAATTTTTCGCTACTGTTTTTCTATACCATTACAAACAGAAAGTAATTGCTTATATAGTATTTAATAAGTGGATTTAACGATTGGTAAACGTGTTAAGTAATTAATACGCACAATAAAGTTCAAGAATGTGTAAATGTGGTAGTGTCTTCTAGATTTGAATATCATAATAAATAAATAAGAGTAATTAGCTATTGAGCAAATAATTTAAGCTTCCTTATAGGAATTGCAAACCATGCAAAAGTATTCCGTGCAACGTTGCATATAATAAATTAGGTGTAGGGTTAGATTTAATTAAATAGAACAGATAATTGAGAATCAATCAATTACTCTTGCAGGCATTGCATACGATGTATGTTGCATTGCAAGACATTTAGTATATTGATGTAAGAGATAAATAGTAATTGTCAAAAATAAAGTGAGATTAATAAATTAAAGAGTATTTATTAAATTCCTCAAAAGTACTATAATACCAATCTAAAATTTTAATCCGTTTGTTACCAATAATCCGGTAATATATCATTTCACTTTCTTCATATTTTTCCATTATTTTTTAGATTTCAAATTTTTGGGCTTGCTCTGATGATATTTGCTCCGAGCAACATGCATCCAGGCGTCGTCTTTTGAGAAACCTTGTTACTAATTTTGCACTAGTAATAAAAATAATTTTTACATTTTTACAATTTGCTATTTATTTCTTTCTATAATTTAGATTTAAATACACACGAATATTCTAAAAAATAAGAAAATTTATAACAATTTATAAGTTGCGAAATAATAATTGGTTATACAGGGTGATCCACAAGACCCGGCACTTTTATATCATCACGGACAGTCAAATTTTGCATTTTGATGTGTTTCGAAAAGCTATATGAATGGACTATTTCGGAAACAGAATTGAACCTTCGGGAGCTTGTAACTGGAATATTAGAGCGAGAAGGTATTTATTTTTTTCCAGATAAGTATCGGAATCTTTATAAGGACCAAGTAGAAAAAACGAAATCAAAATTTCAAGCTAGGATAACGGAATTAGGAGCTAAGAAAAGTAATCTTTTAGGACCCCATCAAAATGGCGGGGTCCCCTTTTTTCAAGTTTTTAGAATTTTGTCGTCGTTAAACCTATCGCACCCACCTCTGTACAAAATTTCGCTGCCGCTCGCCGTTTTGCCTACACATTGCTAAATATAATTTGTACTTGCAAAGCGATAAAATCTCGTAAAAGTTAACGACGATCTTGTTCTTTTTTTCGATAAATGCAAATAAAATGATTAAGTGAACAAAATGAAACCAAAAAATCAAAAATCGACCTGTAAATAAGGAAGTAAAAAAAGGAAGCCTCGAAAGGGGCCCTCTTTTTAAGTTTTTGGAATTTTCCTGACTCGTTGACGGTCATTCTAGGTGCACCCAAAATTTCAGCTTTCTGGCTCCGGCAGTTTGGGCTATGAATTTCGATGATAAATGAAGACAAGCAGCTTTATGTACAGGGTGTCTACGTAACCGTGGAGAACCTTTGAGTTAGTCATAAAGAACACTTTTCTAAGACAACTTTTTAAATAAAATTTGTGTCCAAGTCCAAACCCTTGGGGGATCCCTCCCATTAAAGCAATTTTTTGAATTTCTGATTTCAAACGGTCATAGCTCTGATATTATTGATTTTTTAGCCTTAATGGATTATAACCTCTTGTCTAGAATGAACAGATTTCAAGTTATGAAATAAATTAAGAGAAGAAATGTTAAAAAAATTGTAAGTTTTATTTTTTCACTTTTCTTACAAACCCTGTATCTTTCCACTAAACTACTTACAAAAAAACTAACGCAACAATTCGGATAGAAAATTTAACGGGCTATAACTTCAGTTTACTAAATTTTTTTGGAAACCCAACCTACCCATTTCACAAAAAATCCCAAAATAATCATCAATGTCGGTACAAAAAATTTAATAGTCATACAGAGTGTTACCGTGCCTACGGTAAATCTTTGAGGTTGTGATAAAGGACACTTTTCTAAGACAAATTTTCAAATAAAATTTTTGTCCAGCTCCAAACCCTTGAAGGGTACCCCTTTCTTAAGGAATTTTTGCCTTCAAACGGTCATAGCACCGTAACCATTGATTTTATAGTATTAATAGATTAGTAATTTTTGAAAGATCATTTATTTATCTACAAACTGGTTTCTAATTCTTATCCTCTAGAATTAACGGATTTCGAGTTATGAATTAAATTAGGAGATGAAATGTTAAAAAAATTTAAAGTTTTCTATTTCGTTTTTCTTGCAAATCTTGTATCTTTCAAACGAAACTATTTACAAAAAACGAATGGCCCAATTTGGATAGCAAATTTAACGAGCTATAATTTTATTTTATTAACATTTTTTGGGGAATCAACTCATTTTACAAAAAAAACAAGGTCAAAATATTGCTTTAAAGAGCGGTACCTTCCAAGGGTTTAAACTAGGACAAAAATTTTATTTAAAAATGTATCTTAAAAAAGTGTCTTCTATCACCTTAAAGGTTTACCATGCACACAGAGGCACCCTGTATGACTATTATATTTTTTGTACCGACCTTTTTTATTATTTTAGAATTTTCTGTGAAATGGATTGGTTTTCCAAAAATAGGGCCGTTGATTTTTTATAAGTAGTTTAGTTTAAAAAATACAGGGTTTGAAACAAAAAATAAAACTTGGAATTTTTTCGACATTTCTTCTCTTTATTTAATTCATAACTTAAAATCCGTTCATCCCAGACAATAGAAGGTTATAAACTAATTTGTAGATAAGTAAATTGTCTTTAAGAAATTACTAATCTACTAATATCATTAAATTAATAGTTATGCCGATATAGCCGTTTGAAGGCAGAAATTCAAAAAATTGCTTTAAAGAGGGGTACCCCCTCCCCAAAGGTTTGGACTTGGAAAAAAATTTTATTTAAAAAATTTGTCTTAGAAAAAACAAGTCTTAGAAAACCTTCTAAACCCCTCAATTAATTTTTCTAATTTCACCAAATTCAAATTTTGGCGCTGCTATCTAAATATTCTTAATTCAATTGATCCTTTTCTATTGGTATTTGTAGTGGGGATGAATTTTAGTTTATTATTTCGCCACTGAATAGGAGGTG
This sequence comes from Lycocerus yunnanus, assembly GCA_036346125.1. Lineage (NCBI taxonomy): Eukaryota > Metazoa > Arthropoda > Insecta > Coleoptera > Cantharidae > Lycocerus > Lycocerus yunnanus. The sequence continues at coordinate 58,311 of JARFIX010000157.1, read as the reverse complement.
GGAAATGTTGTAATTTTGTTTCATTTAAATTATTGGGCCGGTCCCGACGGTACTGCAATGCCAGGTCAACCCGTGATAAAGGTGGAGCAAGCCCCTAACCTCTATCCATTTACAAAAATAAGTTTAATATACTGGACCCGCATGCGGGTCGTATCAGATATTAAGCTGATAAGAACAGATTGGTTTATTTAAAATGTCTTTAAGTATACAAGAATGGGCTCGTGGCTATAACAAGAGATTGTAAAGAAAAAACAAATGTACAGAGAAAGTAATATACAGTGAGAACGAAATAAGTAGGAATATATATGTGCAGAGGTGGAAAAATCAGTGCCTTCTTCAGCAGTCTTCTCCACTGTCCTCTTGGGTGGGGTTGTTCTGCTGGTACTGCCGGACTCCTGTCAGGTGCTCGGTGTAGATGTCCCTTGACCACCTGATCGTGTCGCTAACACACAACCGTTTCATTGTCTTGAGGTATTTCCTCGAAGCCAATGTGTGTAGAAACTTGTCATTCTTTTTGTCCCAGGAGCCCAAGGCTCCTACGATAACGGGCTCGATGGTAACCTCACCGTACTCACGGGCGAGCCTTTGCTTGAGTTGCTGGTACTTTTGGATTTTACCTCTTCTAGCCTCATCGAACGCGGCTTGCTCGTTCTCAAATGGGATGGTGATGTCTATTATTCTCGCCTTGTTGTTCTTGACGACGACCAAGTCGGGGCGTAGAGCTAGCCCCTCGACCACTGCCTGGTTTTCTGCGGCCACCACGAAACCTTTCCCGACGGCTGCTGTTTTCACCCTCTCGACTACTGCGTTGTGCCTATTTTGCATAGCTGCAGAATTTCTCATGCAGTGTTGGAGAACATGTGGAAGGGTTTCTAGCACGTGGTTACACCTCCTGCAGGACTTGTCCTGGTTGCTCCACCTGTTGTTGGCTTTCAGGGGCACCAGGTTCAAGCGTGCTTTGTGCACGAAGCGCCAATCTGCAAACCTTGTGTAGCAGCCGTCTGTTAAGAAATGGCCACTTGATTGGTCCTGAGAATAGTTTTGATGTTTTCCTTGGCTTCTCAGGGCACCCAATCTTGCGACCAGCTCGTCGTCTTTGGCCGCACGCAGCGTCGCCAGCACTCGCCTTCTGTTTACAGGTTCTACCGTCTTAGAACCAAGATGTAACTGAGGTTCCCCATTAGTGAACGTCCATCTAATGTTCTGCCTCGTGGCTACCACACGGGCCTTGGTCCATATGTTGGCAATCTCATTGCCCCTGTGTTTTAGCGGATCTTCGTTAGATCCGCATAGGTATTTTCCGATGTGTGGTCATCGGGGTTTGCCAGTTTTGCTCTGTAGGCTACCGTGGAGTCTAGTTCGGCTTTTGCCATATCTCTAATAATACAGTCTGGCGAAGTTAGCAGCTTGAACGCTGTGTCTATTATGGCCAGGTCTGATACCTCTGCGGCGATTGGAATACCGATCAGGTTTTGTTTCCGCGGGCCGTAAAGGTATTCGTTGGCTGCCTCTTGGGGTAGGTACAGGGTTTTCTTAAGTTCAGCCCTATAGATATTGTCAATTGTCTTCCAGTCTTCCTTCATGTACCTCCCCATTCGCATCGGGTAGTTGAAGGCGGGGTAGACAAAAGACTTCATGGCGTCTATTCGTTGCCATGGGGCAAGCTTTGAGTTGAGGATGCTCAGTCCTAGTTCACTAAATTCTCCCATTCCAGCGGTTGTTTTTACTGGGCAGAATCCCACTGGCTTCCCCAAGAACTTTACTTCATCGTACCTGTCCATTGTGGTGACTCTGTGGTCACCTACTGCGTAGTCGGTTACCTTAACGCTGCCTTTAGCTATGCACAGCGCTGCGCATTTCCGAGGGTTGATTTTCAGATTGATTTTCTTGAGCTCTTCTTCCAGTGTCTTGGTGTTTCTTTCCAGCTCATCCACTGACCTGGCTATCAGCGTGATGTCGTCTGCATAAGCTAAGACTTTATGCGAGTTTTCGTTGCCTTGTATTTTTTCCAGAGCTGGGTTAATGGCTAAGTTAAACAAGGGGCCTGAAAGTGGGCACCCTTGCTTGATGCCTCGTCTAATCGGGATGGGGTCTGTTTCGCCAGCAGATACGTTCACCTTTGTAGTGTTGCCCTCCATTAGCTCTGCTATCACCTCAGTAAAGGCTTTGCCTGCTCCGTACCTGTGAAGAGCCGCTCGCACGGAGGCGTGTGTTACAGACACGAAGGCGGAGGAGATGTCCAGCATCAATATATGTGCGTCATACTTCTTCCTTCTTGCATTATTAATTGTCGTTTGGAGCACATAGTTGAGCTCGACTGTCCCATCAGCCGGCATAAACCCCTTCTGGTTCTGGTGTAGGATCGAGTTCTGGACCAGCCACGTCATAAGCCTAGTTTGTAGGCAGCCCGCATATATCTTGTAGATGGTGACATTTAGGGCAATAGGTCTCCAGTTACCTAGATCTTCTTTGTCACCACCTTTGTGTATCAGGATTGTTCTGGATTCTTTCCATTCTTGCGGCGTTCTTCTGTGCTTGAGGCACGTGTTAATTAGAAGGGTGATTACCCTGGCATCTGGATCCGCCGCCTTCCAATTTTTGTAAGTTATGCCGTCTTGTCCGGGTGATGTGTTTTCGAACCGTTTTAATCTGGCGGATACTTCCTCCTTTTCGAACGGCTCGGTGTTGATCCTGGGGCCTTCTCTTTCGACGTCGCCATGTGGTGTGTCTTGGTCATCGCCAGCTTCGGGGTTGCTCCATGCTTCTGTGAAGAAGTTTGTTGTTTCCTCAGCATCTACGTCGCAGAACGAGGCATCTTGTTTCGTTATAACACGTATCGCCTTTCTTCTGTTTCTGCGATACATAGATTGTATCCGCTTTGCTTCGGCATGGGCAGCTGGCTGTTTCTGGTGAGTTGGTGGGTTGTTGCTAATTTCCTCTCTAGTTTTGATGCCGTATTCGCTCCGGATGCATCTGACTATACTCGCGTATATGGTCAGGAATGCATTCCATGAGTCAGCGGTAGCTTGAGACGCTAGGTTTGCAGCCAGTGGTCCTGCAAAGTCCTCTAGGAGAGATTTGTCATCTCCTTCGTCGGGGTTCTCAGTCTGGGTGGTCCGCGTTTGTGTGCTTTGTATCTCGGCCTGTTCGATGCCGTCATCATGACTCTGGCTTTCCTCAAAAGATGGTGATGTTGCGCTGGGGCTTTCAGGTATCGATATGGCCTCTTCGATATCTCTTACGTCAGCGTTTGCCACTGGTTGTTGCGTTTCACTGAGGGTTTGGGCCTCTTCACCGGTGTTTCGCGTCTCATTGTTTTCTATTGTTTCTATTGTTTCTCTTTCCTCGTTGTCCGGTCTGACTTGTCTATTGGGCTTGTTCGTTCTTGTCCTGGGCCTAGGAAGTTCGTCACCTCTCTGTAGTTTTATCTCATTTTCTTTTTCGGCTCGTTCATGGTTGACAAGTGCAAGCTTGGATGGGAAGGACATGCTGCAGTGGTCGCAGTTCCATGGGTGTCTGGGTGCATCGTTTTCCAGTAGGTGTGCTTGCGGACAGTTATGCTGAGTCGGTCTTTTACCGAGCTCTAGTCTGCAAAACCTGCATTCGTTTGTACTGCTCTGGAATGTTATGTCATGTGCTATTTTCATGTGCCGTTGCAGTGATTGCTTCATACTGGTCCATGATTTTCCATGAAATGGAGCGGGGCATAAGGTGCAGTACATCGATCCTATTACGGGGTGAAGAATAGTAATGGTTTCTCCCCGTATAAGGATGTTCTCAATGGGGTGTACTGGATTGCTGCTGCAGGTGTCTGGCACGCGGTTGTATTTTGTGTGTCAGTGTTTTCTTCAGTCACAGAAAGGTCCATTACTTGCGAGAGGCGTCGTTGCGTTATCTGCCTCCTGGCTGCTGACGTAGTTTGGCTGGCAAGATCAAGCAACCTTTGCTCGGAGGATCTGCGGCGGGTGATTGGTCCGCCTGTGACTAGCGGGCAGGGCATCTTTCAGTTGGGATATGTCCTCCGATGTCCACTGGTGGATTGTGAATATCGGCCGTGGTTATAACTGTTATAAGGGGTTGAATGCCGTCTTGCGTAGATGCTTGGCTCGACATTGTTGGGGAGAGGGTACACTGATATTTTCTGACACACGGGTTTCTTCCGGGGTAAACACGCGTTACTTCCGTATGGGCTTCTTCTGCGCGAACAACAGTTTCTTGGTACACAATAATAGCTTTTCTATTGTTTATTCACTTGTTTGTACGGTATTGTTTATTCACTTGTATACGCGGTATTGCTCGCACGGCTTATTGCTCACACACGCACTAGTTTGCTTCTTTGCTTCTAGTAGGGGTGAAATTTTTTGTTTTGTGACGACAATGAAAATCACAAATGAGAATATTTCATACAATACAAATAAATAAAGAAATAGAGATGGGTAATAAACAGAAAATAACAAAGAAAATAACAAAGATAATAACAAGGAAGTAACAAAGGCAATAACAAAGGCAATAACAAAGGCAATAACAAAGAGAAGAGCAAAAACAAAAAAAAAAAAAAGAAAAGAAAAAGGAAAACAAAAAAAACAAAAAAAGAAGGAAAAAAAAAGGTCACAAAACAAAATCTTACTTACCCTACGTGTCTTCGGTTGTCGTCGAATCACTTTTCTAACGCATCCTTCTTCTGTCGCTCATAGATCTCGCGTAAAACCACTGTACGAATCACTACGCTCATTAAGCTGATAAGAACAGATACTACACTTTGATCTTACAAGGAGACCACCCGACCTTACCCTCACCGATTTGCTTGATTTTTGTTTTACGAGCAGGTTATGACTAGAAATGAAGCGGGCCAAAATATTAGAGCGCGATATTCACCCGTTGCCGAGAAAATCTACTTTGAAAATATCGTCTTTTTTCATATTTTATGGGGTACGGCTGAAGGGTCTAGTAATTTTCTTATTGGTATCTGTGGATATAGGGATAACAAAAAATACTATATATAAATTAAAATTATAATATATCAAGCTGTGTACTAAAAATCAAAAATCTTATTTTTATCTATTAATCTTCGGAGGAATCATCCGAAAATTCGCAGGAGCCAGGGTGATATTCGTCGTAAAACAAAAAAGCAATATGTTTCACTACATCGAGCGCACCTTATAAATGCAGTTTTCTTACACTTGCAAGGATTGTTTAAAATTTCTATGGGGAAGCACATTTGGTTTACATTTATGAAAACATTTCTCTCGTCAGTGAGCTTGGAAGCAAACCACGCGTACTGCAGCATATCCGAAAAAATTGGTGAGGACAACTGATGTTGTACTATCGATTGTATTTTTATGCAATCTTCCCGAGAATTGATTTCACGTTGTGTCTCGATCAAATTGCATATTATTAATTTATTTACAAGATCATAAAATAGCAGAAAATTAAACAATTAGTGAAAAAAAATTAATTTTTAAGATTTTATTACTCGAAACTGTATACCTAATGTACGGGACCTCTTTGCTGACTTACATCCAAAAATACCAATCCCTGCTCTGGGGACTATTCAGAAAGTGATTGATAATCAAAATCAATATAAATCAGTATTTAAACCATGCAATATCTGCTGAAAGAACAGTATTAATTTAGAAGAGAACCACATATTGGTGAAGCTCTGAGTAATGATACCGAAGCAAACGTAATTACTGCCATAGTGAATAATTCTCAAATTCCTACAAGACAGATTGTAAGTACAGTAATCATCATGAAATTTTTCAAAGTGATATGTACAACAGAATGTTATTCTGGGAAGACCTTATTGGAAAAGCCAATTTAGAGAGAAATTTTATTAAAAATACCTGTATTTGATTTACCGATGAAGCAACGTTTAGCATTAATGGCGAACCAAATGTTCAAAATTATCAGTTTTAATCTATCGACAATCCTCATTTAGTGATCGATAATCATTCACAATATTCTCAAACTGTAAATGTTTGTCAGGTATATTAGGGAGTCAACATCATCGGACCATTTTTTGCTCATTGATGGGAAGTTAAATGGACTAAAATACTTGAAATTATTACAAAACGAAATTGGTCCGGAAATTTAATACTCAAAACCACAGCACTAAATAGTCTATGTAATCCATTGGGTTTTTACAAAATTTAAGAAAAATCTAATCACAGCCACCTACCCCCCTGACTTCAGGGCTGTTAGCGTCAGGTTTTATTTGTCAGTAAAATTAAAACTGAATTAACCCCAGAGCTGCTATATAAAATTTCCCACGCTTCCATCCTTTTCCAAGATTTTGCGAGAATATCGTGGAATCTGATAAGTCGCAAAGTAGGAAATTTTCCAGAAAACATGGTAAAAATTTTGAGAACCCTATTAATCGAAAGAATTTGTTCAAGTCTTCGCGTTTATAACTTTTCTTAATGACAAAAAGTTGTTTACTGTGTTAGTCAAAAATGAAAGTAAAAATTCTTATTACGTACTTTCAACACTTTTAATATAGTAAATAGTCTATTAAATATGGAGGGATTAACGGTTTCAGGGACGACTTTTAATAATTTTTAAAATCGAAAGCTACGGGGAACCGTGGGCTAAAAACCCCCCTGCTGAAAACCGATCGAAAAATCCCCAAGCAAAACTAACTATACAACAAGATTTACAATAGTCACTATAAATTATTATTACGAAGATGATAATATGACCTGACAGAATTTGTATTTAATGGGTGAATCCCACTGCAGATGATTGGCGAATGTTTTTTTATTGAAAATTTTTCCTTCCCATTTTTTTTCCTACTTAACTTTGGTTATTGCCCTCTTCGTAGAGGTTATGTTTCACTGAATACCCCTCTATAACTCATAAATTGCTAATAAAGCTTATAATTAATCTTTGGATTATAAGCCCTCTCTGTCGCATATATTTTTTCTGAATTGCCCTCTTAACTTATTAAGCCTACTTTCGACATTTTAATGTTAATTTATATATCCTGCACGAGTTGAATATTTTAGACAATTTGATCTAAACCATGATGCCAGCAAATGATGAAAATTTTGCCAATTTTGCATCGTCCATAGAAAATCTTGAATTTGCCTAATGAGTTTTTTTATGTTGGTATTACATTAAAACTAAAATTAATATAAGACGTACCTGTTTCAGATATTTGTTATAAAACGGTACATTATTATAAAACCATTAATAGATGGAGAATGTGGTCAAATTAGCTAATCCTACAACGCGAAGATCTTGCATTTCAAGAAATATTCAGTCGACCATACACAATTGAAAATACGCAAATGAAATGCCACCTCAAAGTTTCACAATAAATGATTTCATTAGTGAACTCACACAATTTTAGTTCTGAAAGAGCCAAATAGAGTTAGTACATGAAAGCTATAGTTAGACGATTAGAAAAATTTAAAGCAAAAGGCAACATGGTTTACAAAAGAAAGCAAAAGCAAACAACAAATTTAAGATTTTGAAAACCAAAACAGATGTCGGATGAGGCTTTGAAAATTTAAAAGTAATTGAAAGAAATTGAGCGCAGTAAGAGGCAGGGAATGATAGTTTAATGCATCCAAGTACTGAAAATGGGCTAAAATAAACAAGTTCTGGCTAAATTAATAAAGATGTACATTACCTGCTTACTAACATTTTTAAGTAATTGGGAATAAGAAAAACGTTATATTTTAGTTTTAGAGTCCTCAAGCATTAGCGCAGCAGTTGGAAATAAGTCTTCCTTAATACAAACAATTAAAAAAATGATTAGAACTAGAAGAAGAAGAAAAGACTATAAATTGATGGATGCCAAAATTTGCCTAGTATTTGGGTACCAAGGACAAGTTTATTACTCCAGCAGCCATGAAGCACTTAGCTAATACAGAAAAAGAGGTGAGCAAAAATATTTGCACAGGTTATTGCAGAATCATAGCATATTTTTGAAAAAACGGTACCCAATTTCAGAAAAGCAAGTAAGTACGACATCAGATAGTTGCAAATTTACTGTAGATAATCCCGTACTGGGAATGGAAAAAGAACTGAAATATGTGCAAATTTTTGAGGTTATATTTCGTTTAATATTTATTTATTCAAAAATTTGTGACAGTAAAAAATGGAAACTATGGAATCTCATAATCTTAGCTTGAATGAAGAAAAAGAAGAAGAATAGGAAGAGTCAATATTAGTCACCAAAAAAGAAAGCGAAACGTTTTTTGGGCAAAGAATTTAGAAAAACGTTGCCATCGGAAGAAGGTTAATTATTGTTTCACCCTGTATAATAACATTTTTAATAGTGACGTTTTCGTACTTTCCGAACTGTCACATTATTTAGGTTACGTTTTCATATTATTACGTTGTTTGGTAATATTTGTTTTACTTTAAGTTAGAAGTGAAAATAGAACGATCATCTGATCCGACACAAGAATTACTCATTTTTTGGTTATATAAGCAGAAAGAAAAGGTAACCATCGACAAAATTCTGTCCCATCTTAAAACGATGGACAGGTATGATGTCTTGGAAGACATTCTCCCATGTATTGGAAAAACAATTGCCTAGACTTGACTTTCGGTTTTACAACTTTCTGTTACAGTTCAAGATATAAATATTTATAAATCTTAAGAAATTGTTGAAATATTAACCCCCACATTTAAAATTTTGACAATCGATGATGCGGTACGATGGATTCAGGGTTTAGGGCCTCAATTTTATGATGCATTTATTTTATTTTCATCATCGATGGAGAAGGCCACACGTTTGGAAATGCCATAACTTCGATTATAACAACATATGAAGACGTCAAGTTTTGTGGTTACTCTATAAACCATCCTTCGGAAGTAAAAATTGTTCTTCGTATAGAAGTATTTAAAGGAAAGGCGATGGATGTTTTAAAGAGAGGATTACGTGATTTGATGGAGTTGTGCGATCACACAGTGAATGCTTTCGAGAAGGCAGTTACAGAATATGAAAATGAATAACTACGTGAGTTAGTTACTTGATATAAATATTGTTTGTACATAGCTAAATTACTAATAATTACTAATTACTAATTTTCCACAGTTGATATAAAATTTGTCGAAGAACTAGTCGATATTTTAGAAGGAAGATATAATTTAAAATTGTGTGTGACGGATAGAGATCTAGAAGCCGGTATGTTTGTACACGAAAGCACTGTGCTTGTACACGAAAGCACTCTGAGATTGATAGCGGATAGGTAAAACAAGTTAATTGTGGTTATGTCGACCGAATTGTTTGCGAACCTATAAATTATTATACTTTAAACTTTTGTGTTGGGATATTTATATCAAGAATCCCACACTGTTGATCTCGACTTTTGAACGACACAATCATTACAGAGAAGATGTAACCGCGTAATTTGGATTTTTTCATGCGTAATTTGCAACGGGTTTTATCAGGCAAAAATGTAAAATTCTTAATATCTTTGAAACCACTTCCGTTACTGTTTATGATTTTCAGTTAAAATGTTCAACAAATCGGTGGTTATTTTAAGTTTCAACGACAAAAACGTCGAAATGGTAGAGTTTTTTAAAACGGAAGTGGAGTTAATTTTAAACGTTACAAGCGAAACTTTCGACAAGGAATTGCCAGCTCACAAAGAATTAGAAGTGATTTTGAAGAAGTTCATTGCCATTCTTGTGTTGGGTGTTAATACAAGAATTGTGGAATTGTTTTTTAAAATTTTTAATCAAGAAATAGTTCAACACGAAAATCGCCAAAATGGTTGTAATTCCTATGGGATGTTGGCCAACGCTAAAGTTTTCAACAATGTCGATTCGTCAAGTCAATGCTTCGTGTTTTACTTACAAGGAGTAATATTTTAGTGGATAATTTTGAACGTTCCGTGAATGAAGTAGTTCTACCGCACCTGGCAAGTTTAATCAAGGAACCTGAATACAAGAGAAAGTTGATTATAAAGCATTTCGATAATTTAAACTGTCCCAAGAGTTACAAAAGACCTCAATGTGATCTCAGATTTTAAAGAAAAAAACGTTGAAATTAATATTACTTCGGCTAGCCTCTTGCACTTATTTTATTTTGAAAAGCAACTAAAAGAAAGTACCGAACTTGACTTTCTCAAAACTGTCAACAACGAAGATTTGGACGAAATGGTTTACTGCCTGCCCGAAGACCACATAAAGAATTCTGTCCAATGCATTGAAACCTGTTTTGAAAAATACGGTCCTGAAAACATCTTTGTCAGTTTTAACGGTGGAAAAGACTGCACGGTCCTGCTGCATTTAACCTTGGCAGTTCTGAAACGAAAATATCCTGAATGCGCCAATCAAGCTTTCTGCGTTTACGTTGAAAACTCTAATTCTTTCACAGAGTTGAACCAGTTTATAACGGAATACGAGTTTTACTACGACTTGGATCCACAAAGGCAATGAAAGAATCGCTCCAGTTCGTTCTTGACAATCGACCCAATATAAAAGCTTGTCTTATGGGAACGAGGCGCACGGATCCCCACTCGGAAAGCCTACAAGCATTTCAGATGACGGACACCGATTGGCCTCAACTGATGCGTTTCAACCCAATTTATTGGCACTACTCAGATATACGGGATTATTTACTACAATTGCATGTTCCTTATTGTAGCTTGTACGATTTGGGCTATACCTCCACTGGGGAGCAGTGTTAACACAATAAGAAATCCACTCCGCATAAAAGACAGTCAAAAGTCCACCTACTCCAGCCATACAGAAAAAGGTTACTTTTCAGGAACACCCGGCAGTAATCCAATCACGATCCGGACGCACCGTAAAAACTCCCAACAGATTTATGGATATCGTGACTTCATCACTAGAGAAACCGATCTATGAAACGTTCCGATTTTGAATGAACAACAAAAATATGTATACGATATGATTATGAAAGTAGACAACGATGGAACTGGCGGATTTTTTTTCTTAGATGCTCCCGGTGGAACTAGGAAAACGTTTCTGATATCATTGATTTTGGCAACGATTAGATCGCAAAATGGCATCGCACTTGCATTTGCTTCGTCAGGTATTGCAGTTGCGTTGTTGGAGGCAGTCGAACAGCTCATTCCGCACTCAAGTTGCCGTTGAACACGCAAGTAGATGAAACTCGAACTTTCAACCTTTCGAAAAATTTTGCGATGGCTAAGGTGTTGATAAGTGCAGGATGGCACACAAAAAATCTTTGGAAGCATTAGACAGCACGTTACAAGATTTACGGAAAACCAAAAACCGGTTTGGTAGTGCAATGATTTTATTGGCAGCTGATTTTTGCCAAACATTACCAGTAATACCACGATCAACGCCAGCCGACGAAATTAACGCATGCATAAAGTCGTCAATTTTATGGAAATACGTTAAAACGCTCAAATTTTATATATGTACAAGAGAGTCGAATTGCAGAATGACCAACCAGGAGAAGTTTCTTCTAAACAATTGCTCGATATTGGTAATGCCAAAATACCTGTTGACTCATCGTCTAGATCGTATAAATTTTTGTCACTTTACCGCTGAATACCGTAGATCAAAATTTCGAGTAATTAAATTCGGACAAGTTTAGTTCAAAATTATGCAAGGTTTTTCTACTGTTAAAAATTAATTTAATTTTGGTCAAATTGAGAAAGTAAATTATATAAATAAGCAGTGGCTTGAACAAGATAGAGGTAACAAAATTTAAAGCAAAGTTTTGTTGTTATGAGCTAAATTATACAACTCCATAGTTTATTCCGGTAGCAGTATACAGCACCACCTTTTGTCAACTTTGGCATATTTGGAATGTAAAACTGTTGTAAAACTTGAACATGAAGTGATTAATATTATTAAGCAACAAGAATTAAAACTGGACAAGCTTAAAAAAATAGGTCAATTAGTTTGCTCTTGCCATTGATTGTGAACTAACAAGGGGAGACCGGGAACTTCCCCTCACTGAATTGATTCATTTTCAGTGTGCATGTAGGTCTTGTATTGAACTTCATCAGGTGCAAGTATAAGGGCACGCTTCTTTTCCAATTTCGAGAAAATTGAATTTGAATAATTATATATTACTGATGAACTGCATAAAAATTAACATATATTTGGAAAGTTGGTAATGAAATTGCGTAAGATTGCCAAAAATTAAAAACATATGCGAAGGGTACTGGGATCGCATACACTCTTGCCAATTTGTTTTTTTATTTATTAAATTATTAATTTCAACCAGTATAATTTATGTCATCGTGTCCATAAGCAGGATAGGGATTAGAAAAACCACGATTAATTTCGTTACTAATGAGGTTAATAACAGATTTTTAAACTGCAAATTCTCAAATAGATAATTTGTAAATACATACTGTAAATACAGCTTGATTACTTTACTATTTTCACTACAATAAATAAAAAAACTGAACCGTTCCGCAGGCCTGTTTTGTTTATTTATTTATTCATTAACTATAAATGTTTTGTACTTGTAATTACAATATATTATCGACCAAGGTTCAAATATATCATGTTGCAAATTTGAGCACGGTACGTTATATGTACTCGGTTTTTAATTGTGGTTTGTTCTTATGGCCAAATAACATTGGTATTTGCCACCTTAATAATAAATTAAAAGCATCAGCATAATCGATCTAGAAAAATTTCTAGAAAAACTAATTAATCCTAATTTTAACAAGTCACACTCAACTAACAAATATTCCAATTAGAGCAAATTATAAACCAAAGTTATCGAGACCGCGGGGTCTGGGGGGTGTGGAGCACCTCTCAGGAATACTCAAACTGTGATAGATAAATTTGCAAACTTTTTTTTTTTTTTTTGCGTGCGTTGGGAGAGGGGAAATCTTCAAAAGACAACACCCAGATGGTTTGGGTGGTAGTGTCGGATTTTTACCGACTAAAACCCCACTCCTTGGAGGTGCCGGGAATCACAAAAGTATTACTTCCGCACACACTTCTGCCTCTCATCGTGTTTGTGCCCTTTCGGGACTTGGTTCTTCTTGTTGTTTATCATGTTGGTCTTGGAGTTTGGCTTTGGTGGACAGAATCTGCACCACCATGTTCTCAACCACCCGCCAGTGCTCTTCGCTGTCCAGCATCAGCCCCACGATGTTCGAGGGTGCCAGTTCTTGCCCTAACTGCGCTTGGGCGGCCAACCTCTGGTCCGTCCACTCGATGCAGCAAAAGATGGTGTGTTCTGCATCGTCCTCCTCTCCACAGAAGAGGCAGTTGGGGGTATTCGCTCTCTTGAAGCGATGCAGGTATGCTCTGAAGCATCCATGTCCGCTCAGAACCTGGGTAGTTTCATACCTGAGCTCCCCATGCTTCCTGTTTACCCATGGAGCGATTTCAGGAATCAGGCGATGTGTCCACCTGCCCCTCTGTGACGCCGTCCATGAGGTTTGCCATCGTTCTTGTATATCTATGCACCGTCTGTTAAAGAGAGTCTTGTTCTCCGTTCTGTATTTAGTGTTTCGCAACTCTGCCTTGAGGTGGATTGGCAGAAGGGACGCCAGTACGAGGGCCGCCTCCGTGGATACTGTTCGGTAGGTCCCACAGATTCTCAGGGCACTCCTCCTCTGGGATGTTTCCAGCAAATGCCTGTACGTCACCTTTTCAAGCGCCGAGACCCATATCGGGGCGGCGTACAGCATTATTAAGTCTTCTCTTAGCCTGGCTTGGACCGCTTGTGTTTGGCATGATTTTCGCTAGCGCCTCCATGGTCGCCGTAGCCCGGGCCGCAACCCTCGCGATGTGGGGCTTGAAGGTCAGGCTCCTATCGATATCTACACCCAACACCCTGACCTGTTCTTTCGTCGCGATGTTCTGACCGCCCACCAGGAATAGCACGGGTCTGATTTTTTCCTGCCTTTCCTGCCTGAAAAGAGTTTGGATGATCGCCCTCAGGCGGGCTTCGGTCAGCCCTGGGATTGTTGGTCTACCCAGCTTCTTTCTCACGATCTGATACGCTCTTCCCCAGACGTCGCTGTTCACCTCGTCGATGAGCCTCTGCCAGTACTTCTTTTGCGTGTCCCGGATTGTTCTCGTCATGTCTTCTCGGAGTCGTTTTAATTCTAGGCGCGCCTCCTCGCACTGTTCTTGTAGTGTCGACCTGTGACATTTCAGTGTCATCCTACGCAATCGTAGGTAATTTCTTCTGGCACTCACGCAGCGGGTTCTGGCTTGGGCCACCTCTGCTGTCCACCAGTAGACCCCCCTTCCTCGAGGTGGGGCACTTTTTTGGCATAGATGCGTCGCACAGCTTCTTGAGGAGATCCCCCAGTCCAACACTTCTTATGACGTTTAACAGGTCCGGACTCTGCAGATGTGCTTGCAAGGGGAGCTTGTTCAGTTTGCGCCAGTTCCAGCCCATCGGGGAGGGGAGACCTGTCTGCCGAGGAGGGCCGTCCCACCTCGAAGAAGATGTATCTGTGGTCACTGGCCGTTTCCTCTTCTAGCACCGTCCAGTTTGTCACTTCTTGTGCCACATTTGACGAGACCGCCGTGATATCCAATATCGACGCACACTCGTACCTTTCGAACGTTGGAGTGTCGCCGATGTTACAAATGCCACAGTCCAGCTCCGCCAGTACATTCACCAGTATAGTTCCTCTAGCGTCGTTTGTGGGGACCCCACTCCAGCGCCTTAGCATTAAAGTCACCTCCGAGGACTATTGGCTTGGTTTGCGTTTTGATGCTATCTCTGAGGTTCCATATCTGTTCTGCGTATTCCCCTAAGGTGGTGTTGGGAGGGAAATAGCAGGAATAGGCTACCAGTCTCGGCGTTTCCACCCACGTGTAACTCTGCCCCCTTCCAGAATTTAGGACCGCCACTCTTTCTTTTGTGAGAATAGCTGCTCTGCCGTCGGTGGTCTGGGTCCAGCAGCTATCCATTTCTTTATACGGCTCGCTTATTAGTGTAATGTCTACATCTTTTGCTGTGGTGGTGTGAAGCAGTAGATCTTGGGCGGCCCTGGCGTGGTTAAGGTTTATTTGGAGGAACACCGTCTTTTCGGCGGCGCTGCTCTGTCTGTCTCCTGCGTTCTCTGGTCGCCGAGCAGGTGAGACTCGTGGTTCTGTGTCCCTCTTGTTTGCACGTGAGGCAAAAGGGCTTTTTCTCCGTGCAGTTCATTGCAAAATGTCCGGCTTTCCCACACTTTAGGCATTTCTCTGTTCGATCTTCCCCCTTGCAGTTTTCCGCCACGTATCCGGATTGCCAGCATCTATGGCATCTTTTTTCTTGATACTCCTCCCGCACTCGGCAAGAGTTTACAATACCAATTCTTACTGCCGTCTTGTTTTCCATAATGAGTATGGCGTCGCCCCTAGCCTCTACTCTGGCGATTTGTGTGCCTTGGTAGTATGTTCTAAGATCTCTTAGCACTAGTTGCTCTTCGGGCGCAATTCTTCGAAGATCTTCTTTGACCTCTTCCATTGTGGCGAGCTCCTCTATGTCTTTGATTGTATACATTCTTTTTGTCCTATTAGGTCTTTTACTTCCCCCTTCTGTACTTGTTCGTTAAGAACATTTTTTAACTTGTGTAGTTGCTGGCTTTCTTCCAATTCTACTATGATGTCTCCATTTCTTGTTTTACGTATCGCGCTGATAAGGGGTGTCTCTTGTGCTTCCCTTAGCGCAGTTCTCACCTTGCTCATTTTTTCACCAATGTTCTCAGGGGTAGCTTTAATGATCAGGGCATCCCTACGGGCTGGTTTTCTTCTTGTTTGTGTATTCTGCGGTGGTGATTTGTTATTCGCTAGTTTCTTCGGGGGCCTTCTTTGGCAAGTCACCGTTTTAAATGGCTCGCTCGGCTCACCGTCTTCATATATGTATCGTTCCATGATTTCTATCTGCGCGTTTTCCTCCCTTTCGAGATTGGACAGATTCTTGGCTGGCGGGAACCCAGTTACATTGTTTGTTTTGGTCCTTGGGTCCGTGTCGTGTCTCGTGTGGCTCTCTGCTGCTACCTGTGCCATTGTTGGTTTTGGTGTAGGGGTTGTCGCCAACCCGTCTGCCGCTCTCTTGACCGATTTGCTCAGATTTTCCACTGTCCTTTCTACCGCTTGTATTTGTTCCATCGCGTCTCGGGTAGTATTTCTACTTTTGACCGCCTCGGCTTTGGTCTTTCCGATTTCTTGCAGCAGTTCCTTGTTCTGCTTTCGGAGATCTTTGATCGTCTCGCCCTGCGATCTTATGGTTGACAGTATTTTGTCCAGGGTATCCTGTTGCCTTGCATATTTCTCCTCTAACCTCGTGAGGTCTGAGGTTGTTGTGGCTACCATTGTGGCTGCGGGTCTTGGCCAATGGATTCTTGGCGCTTTGGCAGATCCATGACTCGCTTCTCATTTCTTTTCTCGAATTCCCGCTTGTGTGTCTTTTGGATCAACTGGAGCTGGTTCACCATTAGGGTTTTGTACGGCAGGTAAATTGACCTGGTCTGTGGCGTGTTGAGACCATCTAATATCTGTTTGATAGAGTCTTCTATCTGGGCTCCCACTGGGTCTTCTGACCGAGTGTTCCCCCCGGAGTTTGTCTTGGGAGGGTCATCTGCCACAGAGTTCCTTCTGGAACCGCCCTTCTTCTTATCTCCAGTAGCTTGTTGTTGCGTCCCGGCCTGGTCAACCACCGGAAACGCAGAGCAGTTGCTTGCTGACGGTCGGCGGGGGCCCGCTCCATCGCCCAACTCACCGACCGATACTGGGGCTCCGAGATTCCTCTGCATCGTAATTTCAGTATCCTTATCTTTGTCTATTTCATGCGTGTTTTCGATTTTTGGGCAGGGCCTCTTACCCTGTTACCTCTCGCGTTAGCCTTGCAGGTTTCTCTCTTCCACCGGGGTTGGGTACCCGATCTCAGAGCATCCCCTACAAGTTACTAGGGACCACCAGCGTGGAGGTGCGAGTAGGATTTTGGTCCCCCAAACTTATGGTTATTAATATTAAGCGATAATGGTGAAAGTTTTTAGCACAAAAAAATATAAAGTAGTGACCAAAATTCTGCTGAGCGGGGGGGGGGGATTATAAATTCCCCCAGTATAATTTATGTCATCGTTCTCAAGAAAACCAAAGCGCTATAATAAACCCTACTCATAATCTGAAAACATTGAATGTTTTACCTTTCAGCAGTGAAGCACTTGAGGGTGTTCCACACCCCCCCGACCCCTCGGTTTGTGTAGTTTATTTTTTATTGATAATAAATTAAAGACTTCAGCATAACCGACCAAAAAATATCTCTAGAAATACTAATTAATCCTAACCTTAACAAGTCACACTCGAGTAACTAATATCCCAATAAGCCAAAGTTGTAGAGATCTGGGAGGATCAAAATAAACAGCACAAACCGGCGGGCTGGGGGGTGTGGGACACCCTCCAGTAGCTCACTGCTGAAAGGTAAAATATTCAATGTTTACAGATTATGAGTAGAGTTTATTATAGCGCTTTGGTTTTCTTAAGAACGATGACATATTGTACTGAGAGGAATTAATAATCAAATAAATAAAAAAAAAATTGCCAGGAGCTGGATGCGGTTCCAGTACCCTCTTCACATGTTTTTATTTTTTGCAATCTTACGCAATTCCAGTCTCCCCTTGTAAGATAAAATTACCAAAACAAGTAATTTGCCTTTGAAAACAAAGTAAATAAAAGAATTCAAAAATCACGAAGCAACGCATTATCACTAATCAGAATAACAGAAGTAGAAGATACTATACCACATAGTGTATAGTATGTTTAAATGTCTGATGACAGCAGTAACCATTGCTGAAAGCTCATAAATAATGTTTTGTTTTATTGTTCATTTAACCTTATAATTTAAAAAAAAATTTGAATCAAATATACTATGTTTACAAGCGATTTGTTGGATAAAATCAGAAAAACTTCAAACACCTAAATTGAGAGGTTTTCAGAACCAATTTTGTTTTGAAAATCCTGCGTCTATGGTGCAGACTGCTGTTATAGATAATAATGTGGATTCGGTATCTGTGCATATTATAGTTTAGCACAGTTTGTGGAAGGCGACGACATAGCAAGATAATAATCATTTAAGAGATTACAATAAAAATTAATAAAACCGAAATAAATTCAAATCGCCGAAGCACGCTTATGGAAGAAAGTGAAACCAGTATTTGGATATCGACAAGTTTAAAAAAAGATGACATGGATAAGTTTATTATTTCGGTGGTTCGGATGCACTTGTCTAATACATAACCTCGTATGGTGGCAACTGTGGTGGTGGAATAAATACCGGAATTTATGTAAGGGTTTTCAGCTACCTAGATTGCATTACATAACCTCACATACGTGTAAAAAATGGAAGAAAGCAAATTTATCAATGAATTGAAAAAACTACTCAAGGATGAGCTGATTGAAATAATGGTGAGTGAGAAGCTTACTGCAAAACATCAAGACAACAAAATATTGCTAGAATGGATGGCGACAAAATGCAAGAATGAAAATACACGTGCGCCAATTGTGGTGAATTGCGATCACAATGAACTCATATGCATGCAGAGGCAGCAAATCAAGCTGATGCAAGACCTAATTGATGAAAAAACTCTAAATAATAAACTGCTCTCACTTAAAACCTACAAAGAGATCGTAAACAAACAAAAACAGCAGAAACCTGCTATACCGATTGAGAAACGTGAACCTATACCGAACGAAAAGTACGTGATAGATTTAAACACAAAGCAAACAATAACCGAAGAAACACAAGAACCAGAAAAAAACGTTGAAAACGCGCAACGAGCAACAAATAAAATTACAGTAGAAGAAGTGGCAGAAGGTATCAAAAATGCAAACAAAAACACTGGATGGACTACGGTTAAAAATCACAAAAAGTACAGAGGAAAGGTAACTACTGTGACAAAAGGTACAGCACCAAACGAAGTGAATGAAAGCATTAGTTTCGAGGCAGCTGCAACATACCAATGGTTGTACGTGGGTCGATTAAGTGTAAATACCAACACAACAGGTATTATTAATTACCTAACGAACAAATATCCGAATTATAATTTTAAGGTCGAAGAAATACCGAAGCATGAAAAAAATACAAGCACAAACAAATCATTTAAAGTGGGATTTGATGGACGATTGGCAAACTTAGCTTATCAATCCGAAACATGGCCGACTGGTGTTATAGTAAAAAAATTTCAGTTTTTTCGAGGAGTCACCCGGACTTTGCGGAAAAATTAGTATAAATAATCATAACGTTACACAAAGAAATCATAGCCTAACAACAGACAACCAACACGTAAGTAACATAAACACAATAAAGTTAATGCATCTCAACATTCAATGTATGTCAAACAAAGTGGCCTCGTTGGAACATGTACTCAACGAAGAAAACATCGGCATCGTATGTATAAACGAACATTGGTTGAATTCAGACAACATCAATATGTACAATATCCCAAACTATAACTTAGTGAATTATTACACAAGATCAAAGCACAAACATGGAGGGGTGGCAATATTTGTTCACGACAACTGGAAATGCATACCGTTACACAACATCTCGACAAAATCAATCGAAATGGAAGGTGAATTTGCAGCCTGTTATATCAAGGAAATTAATACCATCATCTTAACAACGTATCGATCACCTTCTGGTAACCTGGACACGTTTGTGGAACTACTGGAAGATATCGTGCAAGAAATATACCAATTGTATAAAGCAACAACCAACTTTGTGATAACAGGAGATTTTAATATCAATTTCAACGACCACTCTAATGACAATCTGATCATCCAAGCGCTAATGGAATCATTTGATCTGCGGAAAACGGTAAACAAAGCGACACGAACAGCATCGCAAACATGCATTGATAATATTTTACCAATATCAACTACTTAGTAGCTGACGTAATTGAACTGAACATATCTGATCATGACGCATTATAAAGGGTCTACCAATCAGGAGTTTGTTTTTAAATTTTAAAAGAAACACATATTTTGTATGAAAATTTTCTAATTCTCTACTGAAATATGTTGTAGGGGCTTGAACATTTATGAATGGAAAACAATATCCGGTAAATGTCCTCCACGACTACGTTTGCAGACGTCGATTCTTTTAACAAAATTTTCGAAAAAATAGGGACCAATGATGCCCCCTACCCATAAACCACACCATACAGTGACACGAGATGGATGTAGTGGTTGTTCAACAACTGCTTTTGGATTTTCAGAAGCCCAAATTCGACAATTTTGCTTGTTAACATACCCGTTTAAGTGAAAATGTGCTTCGTCCGAAAAGATGATTTTTTCTGAAAAACAAGCACCACGTTCAATGATCCAATCAGCAAATCTAAGACGTTGAGAATGATCTGCTGGCTTTAATTCTTGTACCAGTTGTATCTTATAAGGCTTTAGAGCTAAATCCTTCCGTAAAATTCGCCATGTGGTCATTGTGGACAGGCCTAATTGTTGAGAACGTCGTGAAACCGATAAATTTGGGTCCTCTGTGACACTTTCACGTACTGCAGCAATATTTTCGATTGAACGACATGGACGAGCACATATTTTTGTGCTTACGTTTACTACTGAACCGGTGGACTCAAATTTTCGCACTAAATTCGCAATTGTAGTCTCAGATGGACGATCGTTACAAATAAAAATATCGCGAATTTTGCGAAATGTAGTCTTCACGGATCGACCATTTTCATAATGGATTTGAATTATCTTAACACGATTTTCGAGCGAAATCAAAGGCATTATATTAAATGTTGACCTTTTATTATACATATGATAAAAACTGAATAACAGAACTGCCTACTTGACCTATTTCAACCAAATTTAAAACAAACCCTGATTGGTAGACCCTTTATATTGAATGGCAAATTGACAAACAAAAATCAAATGGAGACAAAATCACTAGAAGAAAACTCTCTCCAAAGTTGCAAGAAAAATTTATACAAATAATAGAAGACATAAATTAGGATCCCATTTACAATGAAATAAATCCAAATACAAAATTCGAACTTTTCAACAAAATCATACAGGAGCAGGCACAGTTAACATTTCCAGTAAAAACATACAAAGTACATAGCACAAAAACCAAACTCACGAAAGAACTTTTAAGTATGAAGAAGCAAATACAGGCACTCCGTTATCAAAACAAACACTTCAACACCATAGATAAACTTAGTTACAACGCGTTAAGAAAACTATTTGGTGACGGTTAAGAATCCCGAATCGGGATTTTTACCATTTTTGAAGTGGATTATGAAAGCAGAGGGTCTAAATAGTACATAAAAAAAATAAAATTTGCGGTCGGACGAGGGGATTTTGAAAAAAAAGGCTTTAAAGTTTATATGTAAAGTGGCAATCTCATTGGCTCTTCGTAACCATAACCCCGCCCACCGTCATTTATTCATACAAAAGCACTTGAAATTGTGAATTTAAACTAGTTGTACAGCTACGATCATCATGAATGTTTCAAACTTCGAAGATTTAGTGAAAATTTTCGACCTCGGCGATACCGAAGTGGTAGAATTGCTGCAGCAATTGCGTTTCTTGCCTTTGAACATGAGATGTAAAGTCCGCGCTTGCAGGCGTTACTGCAATGTTATTAGGTCTACAGACTATTTTCTGAATCATTGCTTCAAATGCCCTGGTTGCAAGAAGAGGTACCGCCTAATCGAGAATACATTCTTTGCCGACCATAACCTGCCTCCGAAGACCGTGTTCTACGTTATGTGGCTGTGGGCGTGCAATACGAGGGCAGGGGTAGCCGCGTCCATAGTTGGTTTTAGTCGCCAAGCTGTGTACCGGCTATACCAATCCTTCCGAGCTACATGCACTTGGACGCTGATGACTAACCCGATTCTCCTTCAACTCGGGGGTCCGGGGCAGGTCGTACAAATAGATGAGTCGGTCATAACTAAGCGCAAAGGTGGTGTTGGCCGGGTACCCCCCCGCCAACAACAGTGGATTTTAGGGTTGTATAGCACGTTGGAAGGTAGAGGTATCGTGCTGTACATCTCTAAAAGGGATGCTGCTACGTTAAGGCGACTTATCTTAAAGTACGTAAGACCTGGTACCGAAATTTGGACCGATTGTTGGAGGGGTTATTCGGGTTTAAATCACCTCGATGGCGTATCGCCCTACATTCACAAAACAGTAAACCATAGCTCTAATTTTGTGGACTCCGTTACCGGGACATGCACAAACAGGGTTGAAGGGTATTGGTCACGACTAAAAATGTACTGTCGCCGGTTAGGGGTATTATCTTCCACCATGCTACCCAGTCATTTGAAGGAATTTATGTGGGTATCTATTTTCGGACGTACACCCCAGGAAAGGTTTGAAAATATGGTAATGCAAACTACCAAGAGATATCCAGTTTAATTATTTTCCAAAGCCGCTGGGAGAATTAAAAATCGGCCCTTTTCAGGGCCACAATTAATTTAGAATGGGGTTTTTAATTTTTTGTGTGAATTCGTTTCTGAGGTGGTTGCACTGTCAAAACCTATTCTCCGCACCCGCCCTCGCCCTCCGGGGCTCGTACGGGCTCCGAACGGTTTTGACACGTGCTAAACTCATTAAAACATCCCTTAAGCGGCTCCAACTCGAAAAGTTTGAAAGTTGACGCGACGGATCTCTGAGAGCGACTGGTATCTCCCACCACTAGTCACTGTCGACCCAGGCACAGTACACGTACCGCCAACAGAATGAATGATACCTTTTCATTTTAATACACTTACATGTATTTCTTATGGGAAAATTGCAATTTTCAAAATTAAATTGTGGCCTTATTACAACTCCGACAAGATTGATCCTCACCTTAGAGAGCTTGTATTTTTGTGTTCTTTCGTTTGGTATAGCCATTTCTATAGGGAAAAGTGTATTTTCGAGTTCGGGATTCTTAACTCTAGCCAACTATTTAACAAAAAATTAGAAGAAAACAAGAAACGAATAAATTTGCAACAGCTCACTCAATCCGACAATAAACAAAAAACGACATGGACGATTACAAATACAGAAGTTGGAAAGAAAATAAAAGATTCCTCCAACAGTGCAGCAAGCAGTGCAAAAGACTTTGGTATCCATTTTGCAACGGCGACACATGACCTTCACAGAAGAATTTCACAGGTGGATACGAAACCCTCACAATATTTAAATTCAACGAGCGGGAGTCTGAAGAACACTGTGTTCCTAGCACCCACAGATGAAAGTGAAATAGAAAGCATCATCATAAATATGAAGAACACGTCTACATATGACATATATGGTTTAAATGCTAGAATTATAAAACTGATACGAAAAGAGATATCGAATGTGCTCGTTCACATTATCAACGAGTGTATGGGTAAAGGAAACTTTCCAGATGTACTGAAGAGATCCAAAGTAATCCCTATTTTCAAAAACGGAGACAAAGAGAATAGAAATAACTACCGTCCAATTTCAATACTACCCGTTATGTCTAAAATATTCGAAAGAGTTCTATATGACAGACTCAAAATTTTTGCAAAACACAAAATTTTTTCAGATAAACAATTTGGGTACCAACACGGAAAAAACACCACCGATGCAATAATGAGCCTCATGTCTCACATATACAACATGCTGGAGAAGAAACAAAGGTGTCATACCACATTTTGTGACTTGTCCAAAGCATTTGATATGATGGACCATAAAATATTTTTAGAAAAATGTCAACACTACGGACTACGAGGAAAGGCACACGAAATGATCAGATCATACTTTTATAACAGAAAGCAAACGGTTTTCTGGAATCAAGAGCACAGCGAAGAGATGAAGGTAACCTGTGGAATACCGCAAGGAAGCATCCTGGGCCCCTTTTTCTTTGTTCTCTTTATGAACGATCTCCCATCAACTGTAAAAGGTGAAATCATCTTATATGCAGATGATACAGCTTACACGTTGGAAAATGACGAAACAGTACAAGAAGGGCTAGGAAAACTTATGGAATGGTTTGCATCCAACAGGTTATTAATGAATCCTGAAAAAACGCAGCAGCAAACTTTCACTATGGATAGAAGAACCGAACAAGAAGAAAGAAGCTCTACAAAATACCTAGGCGTAATCCTAGATACCTTGTTAACATGGAACGACCACGTTTCCTATCTTATCAAGTCCTTGGGGAAAGCTATCTTTGCTATACAGAGGATAAAAGAAACGGCCGGAGAGGCAGCAGCAAAAACCGTATACCATTCTATGTTTCACGCTAGAATGGTATACGGTCTTCTAACATGGGGCACGGATGCACAAATCAAGAAGGTGTTCACCGTGCAGAAAAGGGCCATACGGGTACTGAAGGGTGTACCGAGTAGAACGCACTGCAAGCCACTATTCCGCTCCCTCAGTGTAATGACCCTTCCTTCGGCATATGTATACGCCAGTGTAGTGGAAACAAGATGCGATTCTAGAACGCTACAAAACACGGCCAAACATAAACACGACACGAGACATCGTAATGACATCAAAATCGAAAGATATCGATTAAAATGCTCAGAAAACAAAAACCTGAAAATAAAACTGTATAACAAGCTGCCACAAGACCTGAAACATCTTACACTAACCAATTTTAAAAGGAAGATGAAAGATATGATGATCGAACAGCCGTTATACAGAGTTGATGATTTTCTCGCATGATAGATGGCACACCCGAGCGTTGTATTCACTTGTATACGCGGTATTGCTCGCACGGCTTATTGCTCACACACGCACTAGTTTGCTTCTTTGCTTCTAGTAGGGGTGCAATTTTGTTTTGTGACGACAATGAAAATCACAAATGAGAATATTTCATACAATACAAATAAATAGAAGAAATAGAGAGTGGGTAATAAACAGAAAATAACAAAGAAAATAACAAAGATAATAACAAGGAAGTAACAAAGGCAATAACAAAGGCAATAACAAAGGCAATAACAAAGAGAAGAGCAAAAACAAAAAAAAAAAAAAAAGAAAAGAAAAAAGGAAAACAAAAAAAACACAAAAAAAGAAGGAAAAAAAAAAAGGTCACAAAACAAAATCTTACTTACCCTACGTGTCTTCGGTTGTCGTCGAATCACTTTTCTAACGCATCCTTCTTCTGTCGCTCATAGATCTCGCGTAAAACCACTGTACGAATCACTACGCTCATTAAGCTGATAAGAACAGATACTACACTTTGATCTTACAAGGAGACCACCCGACCTTACCCTCACCGATTTGCTTGATTTTTGTTTTACGAGCAGGTTATGACTAGAAATGAAGCGGGCCAAAATATTAGAGCGCGATATTCACCCGTTGCCGAGAAAATCTACTTTGAAAATATCGTCTTTTTTCATATTTTATGGGGTACGGCTGAAGGGTCTAGTAATTTTCTTATTGGTATCTGTGGATATAGGGATAACAAAAAATACTATATATAAATTAAAATTATAATATATCAAGCTGTGTACTAAAAATCAAAAATCTTATTTTTATCTATTAATCTTCGGAGGAATCATCCGAAAATTCGCAGGAGCCAGGGTGATATTCGTCGTAAAACAAAAAAGCAATATGTTTCACTACATCGAGCGCACCTTATAAATGCAGTTTTCTTACACTTGCAAGGATTGTTTAAAATTTCTATGGGGAAGCACATTTGGTTTACATTTATGAAAACATTTCTCTCGTCAGTGAGCTTGGAAGCAAACCACGCGTACTGCAGCATATCCGAAAAATTGGTGAGGACAACTGATGTTGTACTATCGATTGTATTTTTATGCAATCTTCCGAGAATTGATTTCACGTTGTGTCTCGATCAAATTGCATATTATTAATTTATTTACAAGATCATAAAATAGCAGAAAAGTAAACAATTAGTGAAAAAATTAATTTTAAGATTTTATTACTCGAAACTGTATACCTAATGTACGGGACCTCTTTGCTGACTTACATCCAAAAATACCAATCCCTGCTCTGGGGACTATTCAGAAAGTGATTGATAATCAAAATCAATATAAATCAGTATTTAAACCATGCAATATCTGCTGAAAGAACAGTATTAATTTAGAAGAGAACCACATATTGGTGAAGCTCTGAGTAATGATACCGAAGCAAACGTAATTACTGCCATAGTGAATAATTCTCAAATTCCTACA
This sequence comes from Lycocerus yunnanus, assembly GCA_036346125.1. Lineage (NCBI taxonomy): Eukaryota > Metazoa > Arthropoda > Insecta > Coleoptera > Cantharidae > Lycocerus > Lycocerus yunnanus. The sequence continues at coordinate 32,260 of JARFIX010000157.1, read as the reverse complement.
AGACAGATTGTAAGTACAGTAATCATCATGAAATTTTTCAAAGTGATATGTACAACAGAATGTTATTCTGGGAAGACCTTATTGGAAAAGCCAATTTAGAGAAAAATTTTATTACAAATACCTGTATTTGATTTACCGATGAAGCAACGTTTAGCATTAATGGCGAACCAAATGTTCAAAATTATCAGTTTTAATCTATCGACAATCCTCATTTAGTGATCGATAATCATTCACAATATTCTCAAACTGTAAATGTTTGTCAGGTATATTAGGAGTCAACATCATCGGACCATTTTTTGCTCATTGATGGGAAGTTAAATGGACTAAAATACTTGAAATTATTACAAAACGAAATTGGTCCGGAAATTTAATACTCAAAACCACAGCACTAAATAGTCTATGTAATCCATTGGGTTTTTACAAAATTTAAGAAAAATCTAATCACAGCCACCTACCCCCTGACTTCAGGGCTGTTAGCGTCAGGTTTTATTTGTCAGTAAAATTAAAACTGAATTAACCCCAGAGCTGCTATATAAAATTTCCACGCTTCCATCCTTTTCCAAGATTTTGCGAGAATATCGTGGAATCTGATAAGTCGCAAAGTAGGAAATTTTCCAGAAAACATGGTAAAAATTTTGAGAACCCTATTAATCGAAAGAATTTGTTCAAGTCTTCGCGTTTATAACTTTTCTTAATGACAAAAGTTGTTTACTGTGTTAGTCAAAATGAAAGTAAAATTCTTATTACGTACTTTCAACACTTTTAATATAGTAAATAGTCTATTAAATATGGAGGGATTAACGGTTTCCAGGGACGACTTTTAATAATTTTTAAAATCGAAAGCTACGGGGAACCGTGGGCTAAAAACCCCCCTGCTGAAAACCGATCGAAAAATCCCCAAGCAAAACTAACTATACAACAAGATTTACAATAGTCACTATAAATTATTATTACGAAGATGATAATATGACCTGACAGAATTTGTATTTAATGGGTGAATCCCACTGCAGATGATTGGCGAATGTTTTTTTATTGAAAATTTTTCCTTCCCATTTTTTTTCCTACTTAACTTTGGTTATTGCCCTCTTCGTAGAGGTTATGTTTCACTGAATACCCCTCTATAACTCATAAATTGCTAATAAAGCTTATAATTAATCTTTGGATTATAAAAGCCCTCTCTGTCGCATATATTTTTTCTGAATTGCCCTCTTAACTTATTAAGCCTACTTTCGACATTTTAATGTTAATTTATATATCCTGCACGAGTTGAATATTTTAGACAATTTGATCTAAACCATGATGCCAGCAAATGATGAAAATTTTGCCAATTTTGCATCGTCCATAGAAAATCTTGAATTTGCCTAATGAGTTTTTTTATGTTGGTATTACATTAAAACTAAAATTAATATAAGACGTACCTGTTTCAGATATTTGTTATAAAAACGGTACATTATTATAAAACCATTAATAGATGGAGAATGTGGTCAAATTAGCTAATCCTACAACGGAAGATCTTGCATTTCAAGAAATATTCAGTCGACCATACACAATTGAAAATACGCAAATGAAATGCCACCTCAAAGTTTCACAATAAATGATTTCATTAGTGAACTCATCACAATTTTTAGTTCTGAAAGAGCCAAATAGAGTTAGTACATGAAAGCTATAGTTTGACGATTAGAAAAAATTTAAAGCAAAAGGCAACATGGTTTACAAAAGAAAGCAAAAAGCAAAGAACAAATTTAAGATTTTGAAAAACCAAAACAGAAGTCGAATGAGGCTTTGAAAAATTTAAAAGTAATTGAAAGAAATTGAGCGCAGTAGGAGGCAGGGATATGATAGTTTAATGCATCCAAGTACTGAAAATGGGCTAAAAATAAACAAGTTCTGGCTAAAATTAATAAAGATGTCATTACCAGCTTACTAACATTTTTAAGTAATTGGGAATAAGAAAAAACGTTATATTTTAGTTTTAGAGTCCTTAAGCATTAGCGCAGCAGTTGGAAATAAGTCGTTCCTTAATACAAACAATTAAAAAAAAATGATTGAGAACTAGAAGAAGAAAAAGACTATAAATTGATGGATGCCAAAATTTGCCTAGTATTTGGGTACCAAGGACAAGTTTATTACTCCAGCAGCCATGAAGCACTTAGCTAATACAGAAAAAGAGGTGAGCAAAAATATTTGCACAGGTTATTGCAGAATCATAGTATATTTAGAAAAATGGTACCAATTTCAGAAAGTCAAGTAGTTACGATATCAGATAGTTGCAAATTTACTGTAGATAATCCCGTACTGGGAATGGAAAAAGAACTGAAATATGTGCAAATTTTTGAGGTTATATTTCGTTTAATATTTATTTATTCAAAAATTTGTGACAGTAAAAAATGGAAACTATGGAATCTCATAATCTTAGCTTGAATGAAGAAAAAGAAGAAGAATAGGAAGAGTCAATATTAGTCACCAAAAAAGAAAGCGAAACGTTTTTGGGCAAAGAATTTAGAAAAACGTTGCCATCGGAAGAAGGTTAATTATTGTTTCACCCTGTATAATAACATTTTTAATAGTGACGTTTTCGTACTTTCCGAACTGTCACATTATTTAGGTTACGTTTTCATATTATTACGTTGTTTGGTAATATTTGTTTTACTTTAAGTTAGAAGTGAAAATAGAACGATCATCTGATCCGACACAAGAATTACTCATTTTTTGGTTATATAAGCAGAAAGAAAAGGTAACCATCGACAAAATTCTGTCCCATCTTAAAACGATGGACAGGTATGATGTCTTGGAAGACATTCTCCCATGTATTGGAAAAACAATTGCCTAGACTTGACTTTCGGTTTTACAACTTTCTGTTACAGTTCAAGATATAAATATTTATAAATCTTAAGAAATTGTTGAAATATTAACCCCCACATTTAAAATTTTGACAATCGATGATGCGGTACGATGGATTCAGGGTTTAGGGCCTCAATTTTATGATGCATTTATTTTATTTTCATCATCGATGGAGAAGGCCACACGTTTGGAAATGCCATAACTTCGATTATAACAACATATGAAGACGTCAAGTTTTGTGGTTACTCTATAAACCATCCTTCGGAAGTAAAAATTGTTCTTCGTATAGAAGTATTTAAAGGAAAGGCGATGGATGTTTTAAAGAGAGGATTACGTGATTTGATGGAGTTGTGCGATCACACAGTGAATGCTTTCGAGAAGGCAGTTACAGAATATGAAAATGAATAACTACGTGAGTTAGTTACTTGATATAAATATTGTTTGTACATAGCTAAATTACTAATAATTACTAATTACTAATTTTCCACAGTTGATATAAAATTTGTCGAAGAACTAGTCGATATTTTAGAAGGAAGATATAATTTAAAATTGTGTGTGACGGATAGAGATCTAGAAGCCGGTATGTTTGTACACGAAAGCACTGTGCTTGTACACGAAAGCACTCTGAGATTGATAGCGGATAGGTAAAACAAGTTAATTGTGGTTATGTCGACCAAATTGTTTGCAAACCTATAAATTATTATACTTTAAACTTTTGTGTTGGGATATTTATATCAAGAATCCCACACTGTTGATCTCGACTTTTGAACGACACAATCATTACAGAGAAGATGTAACCGCGTAATTTGGATTTTTTCATGCGTAATTTGCAACGGGTTTTTATCAGGCAAAAAATGTAAAATTCTTAATATCTTTGAAACCACTTCCGTTACTGTTTATGATTTTCAGTTAAAATGTTCAACAAATCGGTGGTTATTTTAAGTTTCAACGACAAAAACGTCGAAATGGTAGAGTTTTTTAAAACGGAAGTGGAGTTAATTTTAAACGTTACAAGCGAAACTTTCGACAAGGAATTGCCAGCTCACAAAGAATTAGAAGTGATTTTGAAGAAGTTCATTGCCATTCTTGTGTTGGGTGTTAATACAAGAATTGTGGAATTGTTTTTTAAAATTTTTAATCAAGAAATAGTTCAACACGAAAATCGCCAAAATGGTTGTAATTCCTATGGGATGTTGGCCAACGCTAAAGTTTTCAACAATGTCGATTCGTCAAGTCAATGCTTCGTGTTTTACTTACAAGGAGTAATATTTTTAGTGGATAATTTTGAACGTTCCGTGAATGAAGTAGTTCTACCGCACCTGGCAAGTTTAATCAAGGAACCTGAATACAAGAGAAAGTTGATTATAAAGCATTTCGATAATTTAAACTGTCCCAAGAGTTACAAAAGACCTCAATGTGATCTCAGATTTTAAAGACAAAAACGTTGAAATTAATATTATTTGGCTAGCCTCTTGCACTTATTTTATTTTGAAAAGCAACTAAAAGAAAGTACCGAACTTGACTTTCTCAAAACTGTCAACAACGAAAATTTGGACGAAATGGTTTACTGCCTGCCCAAAGACCACATAAAGAGTTCTGTCCAATGCATTGAAACCTGTTTTGAAAAATACGGTCCTGAAAACATCTTTGTCAGTTTTAACGGTGGAAAAGACTGCACGGTCCTGCTGCATTTAACCTTGGCAGTTCTGAAACGAAAATATCCTGAATGCGCCAATCAAGCTTTCTGCGTTTACGTTGAAAACTCTAATTCTTTCACAGAGTTGAACCAGTTTATAACGGAATACGAGTTTTACTACGACTTGGATCCACAAAGGCAATGAAAGAATCGCTCCAGTTCGTTCTTGACAATCGACCCAATATAAAAGCTTGTCTTATGGGAACGAGGCGCACGGATCCCCACTCGGAAAGCCTACAAGCATTTCAGATGACGGACACCGATTGGCCTCAACTGATGCGTTTCAACCCAATTTAATTGGCACTACTCAGATATATGGGATTATTTACTACAATTGCATGTTCCTTATTGTAGCTTGTACGATTTGGTCTATACCTCACTGGAGAGCAGTGTTAACACAATAAGAAATCCACTCCGCATAAAAGACAGTCAAAAGTCCACCTACTCCAGCCATACAGAAAAAGGTTACTTTTCAGGAACACCCGGCAGTAATCCAATCACGATCCGGACGCACCGTAAAAACTCCCAACAGATTTATGGATATCGTGACTTCATCACTAGAGAAACCGATCTATGAAACGTTCCGATTTTGAATGAACAACAAAAATATGTATACGATACGCTTATGAAAGTAGACAACGATGGAACTGGCGGATTTTTTTTCTTAGATGCTCCCGGTGGAACTAGGAAAACGTTTCTGATATCATTGATTTTGGCAACAATTAGATCGCAAATGGCATCGCACTTGCATTTGCTTCGTCAGGTATTGCAGTTGCGTTGTTGGAGGCAGTCGAACAGCTCATTCCGCACTCAAGTTGCCGTTGAACACGCAAATAAATAAAACTCTAACTTGCAACCTTTCGAAAAATTCTGCGATGGCTAAGGTGTTGATAAGTGCAGGATGGCACACAAAAATCTTTGGAAGCATTAGACAGCACGTTACAAGATTTACGGAAAACAAAACCGGTTTGGTGGTGCAATGATTTTATTGGCAGCTGATTTTCGCCAAACATTACCAGTAATACCACGATCAACGCCAGCCGACGAAATTAACGCATGCTTAAAGTCGTCAATTTTATGGAAATACGTTAAAACGCTCAAATTATATATGTACAAGAGAGTCGAATTGCAGAATGACCAACCAGGAGAAGTTTCTTCTAAACAATTGCTCGATATTGGTAATGGCAAAATACCTGTTGACTCATCGTCTAGATCGTATAAATTTTATCACTTTACTGAATTAAAGACCAAACACATCGAGAAGGTTTTCCCAAACATTGTTCATAATTGCAAAAATCATGTTTGGTTGAGCGAACAAGTAATATTGGCTGCAAAAAACGTTGATGTCAACGATGTGAATTTTCAAATTCAAAATAAAATAGCTGCCGAATTGACGACATACAAATCGATTGATTCCGTTACTAACCAAGATGATTTTGTCATCTATCCAACGGAATTCTTAAATTCGCTGGAACTGCCCGGATTACCACCTCATAATCTGCAATTAAAAATTGGATCGGTAATAATTATGTTGCGGAATATAAATCAGCCATTGATTTGTAATGGCACCCGACCCGCGGTGAAAAAATTAATGCACAACGTTTTTGAAAGGGAAGGACATAGACGAAGACGTTTTGATTCCACGGATTCCGAAGGACATTCGACTTTAAACAATTTCCAGTGCGGGTAGCATTTGCAATGTCGATAAATAAATCGCGACTGGCTAAGTGTTTGTGGCATCAATCTTTAAAATCCATGTTTTTATCACATGGCCAGTTGTGTGTCGCCTGTTGTCGTGTCGGAATACCAACAAAACTATTCATATACCCACCAGGAAATAAAACGAAGAATGTTGTGTATCATAAAGCATTAGAATAATAAACACTATGTTTATGAATAATTATTTTTTATTAATTATACCAATTGAATTTAATATTCATACTTACGACAGGACAACGTCTGTCGGGTCAGCTATATTATATAACTTAAAAATTTATATATGAAAACTTAAATAGTTTATAATAAATATTAAAAAAAATTTATTTTATTTTTTCTTTGCTGTTATTTATATGATTTAATTAGTAACAATTTAAGTCTGGTGTCTAGAATTTTTTTTGAACCCCGAATATGATACAACACAATATTAAAGGTTTAACTAATTATTTCGAAAAAAAATGCAAGAAAAATCATGGAAAAAGTGTAATAAAATAATCCGCTGAATATCGTATATCAAAATTTCGAGTAATTAAATTCGGACAAGTTTAGTTCAAAATTATGCAAGGTTCCTCTACTGTTAAAAATTAATTTAATTTTAGTCAAATTGAGAAAGTAAATTATATAAATAAGCATGGCTTGAACAAGATAGAGGCAACAAAATTTAATCTGTAAACCTTGAAAGTTTTACCTTTCTGCAGTGAGGCACTGGAGGGTGTTCCACACCCCCCAGACCCCGGTTTGTGCAGTTTATTTGTTATTAGTAATAAATTGAAGACAACAGCATAACCAATCTAGAAAAAATCTCTAAAAAAACTAATTAATCCTAACTTTAACAAGTCACACTCAAGTAACTAATATTCCAATTAACGCAAATTATAAACCAAAGTTGTCGTGACCGGGGGGTCTGGGGGGTGTGGAGCACCTCCCAGGAATACTCAAACTGTGATAGATAAATTTGCAAACTTATGGTTATCAGTATTAAGCGATAATGGTGAAAGTTTTTAGCACAAAAAATATAAAGTAGTGACCAAGAATCGAGTGAGAGGGGGATTATGAATTTCCCCCGGTATAATTTATGTCATCGTTCTCAAGAAAACCAAACCGCTATAATAAACCCTACTCATAATCTGTAAACATTGAATGTTTTACTTTTCAGCAGTAAAGCACTGGAGGGTGTTTCACACTTCCCGGACCCCTCGGTTTGTGTAGTTTATTTTTTATTGGTAATAAATTGAAGACATCAGCATAACCGATCAAAAAATATCTCTAGAAATACTAATTAATCCTAACTTTAACAAGTCACACTCGAGTAACTAATATCCCAATAAGCCAAAGTTGTAGAGATCTGGGGTGATCAAAATAAACAGCACAAACCGGGGGGTTTTCAATGTTTACAGATTATGAGTAGAGTTTATTATAGCGCTTTGGTTTTCTTGAGAACGATGACATATTATACTGAGAGGAATTAATAATCAAATAAATAAAAAAAATTGCCAGGAACTGGATGCGATTCCAGTACCCTTGGCACATGTTTTTATTTTTTCCAATCTTACGCAATTCCAGTCTCCCCTTGTAAGATAAAATTACCAAAACAAGTAATTTGCCTTTGAAAACAAAGTAAATAAAAGAATTCAAAAAATCACGAAGCAACGCATTATCACTAATCAGAATAGCAGAAGTAGAAGATACTATACCACATAGTGTATACTATGTTTACAAGCGATTTGTTGGATAAAATCAAAAAAACTTCAAACACCTAAATTGAGAGGTTTTCAGAACCAATTTTGTTTTGAAAATCCTGCGTCTATGGTGCAGACTGCTGTAGTAGATAATAATGTGGATTCGGTATCTGTGCATATTATAGTTAACACAGTTTGTGGAAGGTGACGACATAGCAAGATAATAATCATTTAATAGATTACAATAAAAATTAATGAAACAGAAATAAATTCAAATCGCCGAAGCACGCTTATGGAAGAAAGTGAAACCAGTATTTGGATATCGACAAGTTTAAAAAAAGATGACATGGATAAGTTTATTATTTCGGTAGTTCGGATGCACTTGTCTAATACACAAAAGGAGCAAAATGGCGAGAAAAAATACTTTTACCCCCAGGAAGATGCTAAGTGTAGACCTAGGAAATTTAAAATATTTAATTATTGCAATTAAACTTATGTGATTTACAATTGTTGTAAGTACGATTTATATAATATTAACAAAAAGTCAATAATATTGATTATTAATTTCATCCCTTTGTGAGAGGAAGCCATATTGCTTTTGTTTGGCGTCGGTTTTTTTGAAATGGCTTTGTCGAGGTGTTTTATGTTTTAAAATGGCTTGGTGGTTGTTGATTTGTTTAAAATGTGGATTGGCATTAATTTAATTTATTTCAAATCGGGTTTGTAATTTATGAATAATTTATTTATTGTTTTATCGCAGGTGTCTATTGTTTATATAGGTAATTTATCTTTTGGTGATGTATTATAAATTCTGTGATTTCGTTATTTATATTTGTGATTTATTTGTAAATTTGGGGTTGGTTATGCAATTAATTATGGTTTATTATATGGGGTCGGCAAAGGTAAATTTAAGGACAGGGGCGTATTAAGGGATTTTGTACAAAAGGGCCGAGGTTGCCAAAACATCGACATCTAATTAATTTAATCACCTAAATGAATGTTGTTTCGTCTGATTGTACTATTGTCTCTACAATTAAGGATTGCACATAGTGATGTGAATTGTAATAGGTTTCGACTGCAAGATATGCTCCCTATTTTATATTAAACAATAGTAACAGGGGAAGGGGGAATTTCTGTGATAGTGTGTGAAAGTCGCATAATTAGGTTTTCGTTGCGTTTGGCTTAATTACCCGTGCGAGGTGATGAATTAATTAGATGCAATATTTATGGTATTATTTAGGTCATTTAGGTTTTATTTTCTATCATTAGGTATTATTTAGGTTTGGGGTTTTGCACATGTTAATTTATGTTTTAGGGATCACCGTCACTATTATTATCTATTATCTACAAATTGTTAGCAACTTTATTTATGTGAACGTCCCCACCAACACTTTGGTGGAGGGAATTTTAATTATCTGCTTAAGCACATTGTACAAAACTAAGATTAACAAAAATCAGTAACAATAAAAGCATAGCAGTTGCAATTAAAATATAGCAAACGAATACTGCATACTCATAGTAACGATTCACAACTGAAATCACAATGTTATTATTATTTAAGGACAATTTGTTCTCACATTTACTTATATATGTAGCTTGCAATCAGAGCCATACCAAGTATTAAATCAAGTCGATATTGACACTATTTTATTTATTGAATAACCGATCTCACAGATGAAGATTAAGGTTTTTCTGTCTCTCTACGAGTAGTTCGAATTTCCGTAAGGTAGATATTCAATAAAATATCCAAAACCTAACTGACTTGTGTTTTAATCCAAATCGGACACTAAAATAGTCCGATTTGGGTTTCGGGAAGGTTAACTCAAGCACCGAGCCATCTCCGTTTATGTTATGTGTTTTTGCTTATGTGTTTAGGTCAGTAGCGACGCTACTGGGTGAGCAGATTTAGTTATTTAGGACGCCACTGGTTTTTGTTATGGTTCAACTACTGTCTGTTTTCCGTCTGTTTAAAGAAGTTGGGTTACGATTTACACAACGTGTGGGGTTCTCTTGACGATCACGATGTTAGGCCAGGGTTATCTAGGTTGGGATTCGAAATTTGTGGCGCGAATTTCGAATGAGTGGGTAGCAACATTACACTGTGTTAGTCAAAAATGAAAGTAAAAATTCTTATTACGTACTTTCATCACTTCAAATATAGTAAATTGTCTATTAAATATGGAGGGATTAACAGTTTCCAGGGACGACTTTTAATAATTTTTAAAATCTAAATCTACGGGAAACCGTGGGCTAAAAACCCCGCTGCTGAAAACCGATCGAAAAATCCCCAAGCAAAACTAACTATACAACAAGATTTATAATAGTCACTATAAATTATTATTACGAAGATGATAATATGACCTGACAGAATTTGTATTTAATGGGTGAACCCCAGTGAAGATGATTGGCGAATGTTTTTTTTTTTATTAAAATTTTTTTCTTCCCATTTTTTCCCACTTAACTTTGGTTATTGCCCTCTCCGTAGAGGTTATGTTTCGCTGAATACCCCACTATAACTCATAAATTGCTAATAAAGCTTACATATAATTAATCTTTGGATTATAAGCCCTCTCTGGCGCATATATTTTTTCTGAATTGCCCTCTTAACTTATTAAGCCTACTTTCGACATTTTATTGTTAATTTATATATCCTGCACGAGTTGAATATTTTAGACAATTAGATCTAAACCATGATGCCAGCAAATTATGAAAATTTTGCCAATTTTGCATCGTCCATAGAAAATCTTGAATTTGCCTAATGAGTTTTTTATGTTGGTATTACATTAAAACTAAAATTAATATAAGACGTACTTGCTTCAGATATTTATTTTAAAAACGGTACATTATTATAAAACCATTAATAGATGGAGAAAGTGGTCAAATTAGCTAATCCTACAACGCAAGATCTTGCATTTCAAGAAATATTCAGTCGACCATACACAATTGAAAATACGCAAATGAAATGCCACCTCAAAGTTTCAAAATAAATGATTTCATTAGTGAACTCAACACAATTTTTAGTTCTGAAAGAGCCAAATAGAGTTAGTACATGAAAGCTAAAGTTAGACGATTAGAAAAAATTTAAAGCAAAAGGTAACATGGTTTACAAAAGAAAGCAAAAAGCAAACAACAAATTTAAGATTTTGAAAAACCAAAACAGATGTCGGATGAGGCTTTGAAAAATTTAAAAGAAATTGAGCGCAGTAAGAGGCAGGGACATGATAGTTTAACGCATCCAAGTACTGAAAATAAACAAGTTCTGGCTAAATATGATAAAGATGTAATTACCTGCTTACTAATATTTTTAAGTAATTGGGAATAAGAAAAAACGTTATATTTTAGTTTTAGAGTCCTCGAGCATTAGCGCAGCAGTTGGAAATAAGTCGTTCCTTAATACAAACAATTAAAAAAATGATTAAGAACTAGAAGAAGAAGAAGACGATAAATTAATGGATGCATTGAAGAAATTGAAGAAAGCAAAACCAGTATTTGGGTACCAAGGACAAGTCTATTACTCCAGCAGCCATGAAGTACTTAGCTAATACAGAAAAAGAGGTAATTGGTGAGCAAAAATATTTGCACAGGTTATTGCAGAATCATAGTATATTTAAAAAAAATGGTACCCAATTTCAGAAAGTCAAGTAGTTACGATATCAGATAGTTGCAAATGTACTGTAGATAATCCCGTACTGGGAATGGAAAAGAACTGAAATATATTCAAATTTTTGAGGTTATATTTCGTTTAATATTTATTTATTCAAAAATTTGTGATAATAAAAAAATGAAAACTATGGAATCTCATAATCTTAGCTTGAATGAAGAAAAAGAAGAAGAATAGGAAGAGTCAATATTAGTCACCAAAAAGAAAGCGAAACGTTTTTGGGCAAAGAATTTAGAAAACGTTGCCATCGGAAGAAGGTTAATTATTGTTTCACCCTGTATAATAACATTTTTAATAGTGACGTTTTCGTACTTTCCGAACTGTCACATTATTTAGGTTACGTTTTCATATTATTACGTTGTTTGGTAATATTTGTTTTACTTTAAGTTAGAAGTGAAAATAGAACGATCATCTGATCCGACACAAGAATTACTCATTTTTTGGTTATATAAGCAGAAAGAAAAGGTAACCATCGACAAAATTCTGTCCCATCTTAAAACGATGGACAGGTATGATGTCTTGGAAGACATTCTCCCATGTATTGGAAAAACAATTGCCTAGACTTGACTTTCGGTTTTACAACTTTCTGTTACAGTTCAAGATATAAATATTTATAAATCTTAAGAAATTGTTGAAATATTAACCCCCCACATTTAAAATTTTGACAATCGATGATGCGGTACGATGGATTCAGGGTTTAGGGCCTCAATTTTATGATGCATTTATTTTATTTTCATCATCGATGGAGAAGGCCACACGTTTGGAAATGCCATAACTTCGATTATAACAACATATGAAGACGTCAAGTTTTGTGGTTACTCTATAAACCATCCTTCGGAAGTAAAAATTGTTCTTCGTATAGAAGTATTTAAAGGAAAGGCGATGGATGTTTTAAAGAGAGGATTACGTGATTTGATGGAGTTGTGCGATCACACAGTGAATGCTTTCGAGAAGGCAGTTACAGAATATGAAAATGAATAACTACGTGAGTTAGTTACTTGATATAAATATTGTTTGTACATAGCTAAATTACTAATAATTACAGAAAAATTGCCAAATTTAGTACCTATTGGTAAAATCGCTGGATGATCCTGATGGCGAAGGCAGGAAAGGCCTTATTGTTAAAATTATACTTACTTCGCTTATTTGTGGTTAATAAAGATTTAAAATTTACTTTTAAAATGTAGAAAGTTATATTATTTAGAAAGTTTATTTAAGTTGATAAATGAAATCTCTACTAGGGACTTATAGTATATTACATAGCGAGTGGAAACGAGTCATTACTAACCGAGGTCTGTTCTGCTGACCGACGGCGAAGCCGGAGGTCAGCAATTACGAGGTTAGTAATGACGCTTACGCAAGCATGTATACTATTTTATTCGCAATCGTGAAGTTGGGGTTGGTTTAATGGAAATAATGCGTTTTCAAAATTATATTAAGTTATGTCATATTTGACATTTGCATCAGCGCCTCTATTTGTAATAGCTCATACACGTTAAAACCCCGCCCATTTTGTTCATTACTGACCGCCACGTGATATAACGAGTGAATAATTTTCATTACACACCGGTTGATATTAGTAGTTGACAATATGCAACTTCCAAACTTTTTAAAAGTCGGAAACGAGCAATTACCGACCGATTGCGAATAAAAATGTTACACCCTTGAGTGATAGTTAACTTTATATTAATGTTCCTCCTTGTCCAAATTATCACGAAGGGACAGTTTGAACATGTATCATAAATTATTACCTTAAACATTTTGTGTCAACTGTTAAAAAAAAATAATAAAAAATGCTCACCTGGCTATTTCGATGACTTGACAAAATCCAACACTTCACTTTCACAAAAAAAATTCTCTAAACGCCTAAAGTCAAGTGGTAACAGTATAATGATGCACTTTATATGCTGAGATGATATTGAACTATCATCATGAATGCAGGAATGATTTATGATCGAAAGCCACGTTTAAAATAATTAATTCCATCAACCCACTATTGTCAGAAGTAGACGACTTTACTATTAATCGGGCTGGTGAATTATTAAAATATCGCATTTTAATAATCAAAATAATGTCTCGTTGAAATTTTTCAAAAAAAGATTCAAATCGCCGATAACGGTTTTTATCACATTCGAAAATTTTAACTCTTCTGCGCGCGCCGAAGGTGACAAAACACGTGCGAACACACGTCACAAACGATAATACTAAATATGGCCAAGTTTAAAATTTTTACTTGAAATAAGTAATTAACTAAATTGTTACCTTTATCCGACAAGAGTCTAGATCCGCACTTAAATTAAAGATAATTTGAAACGGTGGCACTAAGGTGTTAATCTCCAACTTTCACTTTTATAATCAGAAACTAAATCAAACCGTGCAAAATAACAAAGACGACTTCGTCTGACCGACTCAAAAGTTCACACCGAAAAGAGCTGTTTCTGCGCTGTCGTCTTTTCCTTCAGTCCGATAAGAAGGTCATGTGATCATCAAGGTACGATAAATGGTGCTACAATAATTAACCTTTCTGGGAACTAATATATCGTCGCACCGAACCGTGATAAACTTAGAAGTACAATATTTTCAGCAAATAAGATATTTGAAAATGTTATTTGATGAAAAATTAATATAAATTTCATATTACATAACACCTGAAAATGAAATGTTATCAAACATTAAATATATTAATAGTTTTGTTCCATCGTAACAATTGTGGAATATTTTTCTCTATTAATCTGGATCTAAGAAGATCAATTCTACCTTGTGGATAAGTTAGAAACCTAGGTCATCTAGTAAGATGTTGTAGAAATTATAATTTTTGTTTGCAATTTCTTTCATTCGACGATTTTGCTGAATCCGGATCTGCTATTTTGAACTTTTTCGTTGGTAATGTTTTGTGAAAAATATCTACTAGTTAGATTTTCACAGGCCTATCACCGAACTATATTGCCTTTTCAACGAAAGAGGACGGTTTTACTAGTGATTTGTTCATTTATATTCCGAAATCTTCATCACAGAATTCTTTCCAAAGACTTTGCGAGAATATCGTGGAAATCTGATGTGTCGCAAAGTAAGAAATTTTCAAGGAAACAATAAAAACATGAAAACCTTACTTATCGAAATAAAACTGCTACATGGAGGTTTCTGGGGTTACTGATTACGAATCCAGTATCAGAATAATAAAGTTAAAATGGATAATCAGAAAAGAATTTTTAAAGTCTTCGCTTTTTAACTTTTCTTAATGACAAGAAGTTGTTTAAATTGTGTTAAAAGTCAAAAATCAAAATAAAAATACTTATTACGTACTTATACGTAACACTTTTATATAGTCAAATAGTCAATGATTAGCTTATTTTTATTAAATATGGAGGGATTAACGGTTTCAGGGACGACTTTTAATAATTTTCAAAATCGAAAGCTACGAAACTATGTGCTAACCCCCTGCTGAAAACCGATTGGTAACAATCCAAAGCAAATTATTAAAATTTTACTACTCACATTTTTTACTAAGTGGTTATTGCCTATCTAAGTTATGTTTTAATTACCCCATAAGATATAATATTGTTTATTAATTTGGTTATCCTTCGTCAATTTTTCTGAATCCATATAAGCTACGTGAATTTAATGTTATTTTATCCTGCTAGAAGTTGAATTTTAGGCAATACCAACCATGCTTAACTCAAAATATAATTTTACGTTCGTCCATAGGAAATCTTGAAATTGCATAATGAATTTTTTTTATGTTGGTATTATTTTGAAACTAAAATTAATATAATATAAGACGTACTGATTTCTGATATTGATTATAAAAACCATACATTATTAAAAAACCATTAATAGATGGGAAATGTGGTAAAATTAGCTAATCATACAACGCAAGATTTTGTATTTCAAGAAATATTTGGTCGACCATACACAATTCGCAGTATGCAAAAAAATTAATTAATTGCCATCTCAAAGTTTCACAATAAATGATTTAACTATTGAACCCAACGCAATTCGTTCTGAAACAGCGAATCAGAGTTACATGGAAGCTAAAGCTAAACGAAAACGAAGAATTAAAAGAAAAAAGTATCATAGCTTACAAAAAAGCAATTCGTTCTGAAACAGCGAATCAGAGTTACATGGAAGCTAAAGCTAAACGAAAACGAAGAATTAAAAGAAAAAAGTATCATAGCTTACAAAAAAAACAACAAATTTAAGATTTTGAAAACTATAGGAAGCGTTGAAAAAGTTAGAAAAAATTGAGCACGTTAGGGTGCAGGAACGTGCTATTTTGAAGTATCGAAGTACTGCGAATGGGGTAAAAATCAGCTAATTATTCTAAGTTCCGGCTGAATATGATAAAAATGTAAGTATCTGCTTTAATAAATAAATGGGCAAGTGAATATCATCAAGAGCAGATGATGCAAAAACAAGATCATCAAGAAAGCGCTTATGGTTTTAGGAAATTGGCAAAATAAGTCAAATATAGATTACCGCAATTTTGAGTTACGTGCAATGTAGACAGATTGCACAGTCGTATTCGGAAGATATAAACGATAACGTATTTTTGAAATTTCAAAGAAAAATTCAATCTCAAGTTCAGTTTCTAGAATAATCTTCTTTTCTAATAATCTAATTCTTTAGATAAATTAAATGATATCGTGAAGAAATCGGTTTTGAGAACAGATGTACTGCCAAAGACGACTACAACGTTGATTAACTTGAAGCAATGTCAAATATGCAATCATTAAAAATGTCACAAAGTACAAAATATCATAATACAAAAGGAAGTCTGCTAGACAGACTAAGGTTTATGAATATTGCATCGTAAAAGTTATAAAGACATTGCTCTTTCGAAGTCGGAAAAACCGTGCGAATTGAAGATTTAACAATTTTGAAAATTGCAGACATGATGATTGCACCAGTCAATGAAATAAGTTCGGTGGACACGGTACGGGTTGTTAGGTGCGATCATCATGTGGCCCATCGTCTTCGTAGGAGTTGTTATGTAAGATTAAAATTTGTTATGTAAGATTAGGCTGTTTAGCCTAAAAGTAACCTATAAAGAAGTTTTAAGTTATATTTTAACAACAAAATGATTTACAAGTAAATTATATTAATTATTATTGCTCGTTTACTTTATTTTCGTTCTTGTGTTAATTGCAAAGCGCGATATTTTGGGTATTTTTCAAAAATAGCAGTCGAAATGGATACTACGGATGATGTAGCACTCTACGACGACTTAAATTATGTAGATTTAGGTGAATTGGTCAGTAAGCTTGAAAACGATAAAGAAATTTTGTCTAAACAAATCAGGACTTTGGAGGGAAACGTAGAGAGACTGGTCACTGAACTTGCGTGTATGAAAGAAACCGAAAAAAGCCTGTCGAGAAATATCTCGGAACTTTATAAAACTGCGAAAACTGAAATTGAACGTAAAGATTGAATGATTGATAGATTACGAACCGAAAAGGAGAATTTGTTGTTTAGGCGTGCAAATCGAGCCACAGAGGAAAGACAAGTCAACGATTAAGTTAAACAGATCAAACAAGAAGTTTTGGATGAAAATCCTAGTAAGAGGAGAAAATGTGATAACGAAACGCATGTCGTTAAATGTGAACCGGCGAGACATTCTCCAAGAAGACGAACAAGTTCCGATTCTTGAGATTATAAAGATAGACATCACGGCAAGGATAGCCATAGATATAGAGACTCGGGATCTGGAAGTAGTAGAAGAAATCATGGAAATGAAAGTAGCGATAGAAATCGCAGTCGGTATCACATAAAAGTGAGGATAATGACCGTAATAATGAACATCATAAAAGTGATTCTAAGCAGTCTTCAGATAAATTTAAACATAATACTGTAAATAAACAGGATTTTACAAAAGAGAGTTCAAGAGAAAGAGGTAGAAATGAGAAAAGAAAACATGACAGTGGAAGTACTTCTTATGATAGAAAGCATAAGTACGACTTCAGTCATAAGAGTACAATAGAAAAGGATAACGACAGATGCAAAGGAAACGATCCTGGTAAAAGTAACACACCATCAGAAAGTATTCATGCCAATAGTAAAAATGTTACAGGCGATGCAAGCAGCAAATTCGTGGATTGTGATAATTCATCTCATTTAAAAACGCTTTAAAGGAAGATAAAAGCAACGTTGATAGGAAAAAGAATCAACTGATGAAGCCTTTTTCCTTTTTTGAAACGCTTTCACCGATGAAGGATAAAAATATTGTTGATTTACCACAAGTGATGGATTGTGAAGATCAATTGAATTCTAAAACTTGGAGTGAAGCGAAAGGAGTTAAAATTGAAGAGACTTCATTGGTAGTTGATTCTGATTTGCGGCAACGAATAAATAGCCGTGCTCAACGTATGTTGCAACCTTCAAAACAAGAAGATTCCACCACAGAAAAAGAGAATTTAATTTCTCCAAGACATGATAATTTAATGAATTATTTAGAAACCAAAAAAGAAAAGGTAGTATCCGATGATTGTGAGAAAAATTGAAATCAAACACTTCGACCAAAAGAAAAGTGATTTTTTAAAGAAAAGTAAATCAAAATTGAAAAGAAACGCAATGCAACTACTTCAAGAGCTTATGATGGAAAGAATGAAAAGGAGGGTAAAAGCGGTTCATATACCGACAAAGGCACCACAAAGCACGGTAAGGTACGATCGAGAAATTCTGATAAAAGTTCTACTAAAAAAGATGATTCCAAAGAAAAACATAAAAGAAGGAAAAATTTAAATGGTGAAAGTGCACCTGAAGAGCTTGAGGAATCATTTATTCAGATGAGTCACTTATGCAAGGAAAGGAGCGGATAAAGCGAGTCTTAGAGCAGTTGGGTGATAGTGATGAGGATACTACTCATAGTGCCGATGAAACTTCATCTCTGGAAACCGATGATGCTAAAGTAACATTTCTTGCAAATGTACACATTTCACCGGTAATCAAAACCAAAAAGGGAGCAACAAACAGACTACAAGAATGTATTGAAAAATTGGGGGAGCGTAAACATAGCTCCAAAAATGTGGTCACATCGAATGAAAACCCAGAAGAAAATAATAAAATTGTGTCCACAAAAAATGAAAATGCAGTGGAAGTCACTTCTTCCTATTTAGATGATCCGATAGGTTCTCCTACTTCATCTAGCAATCAAATTATAACAAAAAACCCAAGGTTGGCAAACTTAATTGATAAATTGAGTGGAAAGGAACCAAATTGCTCAAGGTATGATGTATTTGCAGAAAGCGCTAATGAAGTTGCCCACTCTAAGCTGAAATTAAACGATTGCCAACTTTCCAGTACCAATACGACAATAATTGAGGAAAACGTTATTAGTCAACCTGGCACAAGAGCTATGAATGATTCCAATTTAATTTTACCCAAATTAACTAGACTTTCAACAATTATCCGTGGAAACAGTAATTTTGCTACTATAAAACCTCAACTTACGCTTACAGAAGAGACCAATAGTAACTCCATTAGTAATTCACCTGATGTTAATTTAGTACAACCTTTGGAAACCTCCAATGCAGGCACGATTGAACCGAAAACCACAAATAATAATGGTGCAGAAAGGAGAATAGAGACAATGTGCCTGTTGGCGACCATGTACCCGTCTTCGACTAGAAAGGAAGGTCTATGACGCAGATTTATAGATCATAAATAGATTCGGGGCCTCTTAATATTGTAGTTTAGCACAGTGACGACATAGTAGCGATATTTTGATTATACGATATACATGAAATGTTAATGACAGACGAGAATATACGTAAATATTGTTAAGACGATTTAAAAAATCCATGAATGTGCAAGATGATGCAAAGAAGTATCAGGAATTAATGAAAGATTTGTGGTTACCAGTTATTAAAACATTGGTTTCAAAATGAACTGCATAGTACCAGTTTGAATAAGCTTAGATAAAAAAGGAATTTCAAAACATTTTGCAAAAATGTATCTACCATTTCCAAAGATGTAATAAGCACCTGCGCGAACATGGAACTACTACAAATTGATGAAAATCAATGTCTAAGAAAGAATATGAAAAACGATTACAAAAATTTGTTAGGACGATTAAAAAAAATTAAGATTGTGCAAGATGATGCAAAGCAGTGTCAGGAATTAATGAGATTTGTGGTTACCAAATAGAAAGATGTTTTCGGCACATTTATGACTTTGATCATAAAATCATGGAAAGCATGGAGAATACTTACACGATTGATACCACTTGGTTTGATGAAATCAGAAGGACTTTGAAAATCTAAATTGCAGAAAACCAATCTGGTTTTGAAAATCATGAGTCTATAACGTAGCATGTTGTTATAGATAATAATATAGATCCGGGATCTGTCCATATTATAGTTTAGCACAGTTTGTGGAAGATGACGACATAGCAAGATAATAATCGTTTAAGAAACACCCTACAATAAAAGTTAATAATATGAAAATAAATTCAAATCGTGAATGCACGCTTATGGAAGAAAGCAAGAGGACAAGTTTAAATATAGGAACATGAATAAGTCTTTATTTCAGCACCCATGATGCACTTAGCTAATACAGAAAAAGTGGAAATTGGTGATCCAAGTTATTTTCACATCCCCAGATTTGCAGATCCCAAAATATAGGGAATTGCAGCAAATAGCTGCAATTCTTAAATTTACCTAAATGATTCAAAGTGATACAGAATGTTCTTCAATAATAAAGATTTGATATTCTGCAACAATGTGTTACTAAAGCAGCTGGTCAAGAACAATCCAATACACAGTAATGAATATTAATCCCAAAACTTGGATGAAAGTACGTTGATTTTCATAATAAAATCGATTCACTACAACATCCAAATAAAATTACTGTACTCAAAAGTCGTAACAAATAAAACTTTTTAAATCGCAAAACTTATAATTGAAAATGTGCGTCTTATCGCGCAACTTAATGTGTATTGGTTAGTATTTAAATTCAAAATTTGAATTGAATTCAAATCAACTACTATTTAAAAATATTATCAAAACAAAATTTCATTGTAGAAGCTAAGCCCTCATATGAGGGCGGTTTGATAAGTCGGTGACTTTTGAATAAAAATACTTTTAAGGCAAAACGTTATTTCTCAACATACTCGTCATTTAGCTTGTTACACGTAGCTCAGGGGTTGATCAATTTTTATCCTTTCCAAATAATCACGAAAGGATAGTTTGAACGTTTACCATAACTTATTACACTAAACAATTTGTATTTGATTCAAATTTTTTAAAATTAGAAGGTTAAATGAACAATAAAACAAAACATTATTTGTAAGCTTTCAGCAGTGGTTACTGCTGTCATCAGACGTTTGATGAAAAAACGTCTGATGACAGAAAACTTCATCAACAAGAATTAAACCTTTAAATAGAAAGCAATTTTCTCCGGAACTGTCTTGTTTTGATAGTACAGTAATACCTCACATAGTGGACACATAGTCAGTTTAATTAAGAGATAAACTTAAAATTAAAATTCAATATTTAAAAACTAGAAGGTAAAACTATTACTGCTTTTCGTTCGATGCTATCAAATTCGGATATGTTGCAATTATTTATGTAATGCGATAGCAGCTTTTGTTTGCCTCAAAGCGAATGGAACTGTTTTATTCATCAGCACTCAAAAAATACAATACCTGTGAAGAAATGTTTTAAAATATTGTCTTTTTATATTTATAAATATTAATTATTAGTGCGATTTAGTAAAGTGATCTTACCATCGACTACTTGAATAAAGTGGATCAAGTCTGGACATATTAATTTGACGTGACCACCATTATTTGTTATTTACAGATAACAGAATCTATATATTCAAACGCCGATAGAAAAACGCCCTCTTTTCCATTTTTTTAATTATGCCATTAATAACAATTCCGAGTCCAAGTAGATGAAACCTCTACATCAGGAGGGGCAGCGTCCATCCTAGACATCACGCTGACTTCCCAGCGGGCTCTCCTGAAAAATAACTGGTTGAAGAGTCTTTAAAGAAGAGACACTGAGTGACCACAAGTATATTCTCTTCCACCTGTAGGCCAAAACACCAGACCGGCAATCCAGCCTACTGCGTTTAGGGGCTGACTTTCGCACAAAATGGTAAAAGAAAATTTCTGGAGGCTTTAGGATAGAAACCGGGAAAGTTCCATCCGTGCATGCGATGCCGCAATACCAAGAAGGGAATAATGAGTCATAAACCAGTCCACTGGTGGACCCCGAAATCGCGGCACGGAGAAGAGCCTCAACTGAATAAGAAGAGCATCATAACGAAGAAACAGACCCGACCACGACAAAATTCTTAAAGAGTACCGGCTAGCTAAGAAGGAGCTGGCTCGGGAAATAAAAGCACAGAAGAGGAAATGCTGAGAGAAACTATTGGATCTTCTCAACAGGGATCCATGAGGCAAAGCCTGTAAGATCGTTGCAGGCCAACTAAGGGGAGAACATCAATACCTGAACTCAATCCAGCAATCAATTGATTCAAACCAACTAACTGGACTAAAAACTCACGAAAGGCGAGGGAAACAAACTCGGCAGAAAAGATCCAATACGACGAACCCGCCAGGTCGCGAAA
The DNA here is from genome assembly GCA_036346125.1 of Lycocerus yunnanus. NCBI lineage: Eukaryota > Metazoa > Arthropoda > Insecta > Coleoptera > Cantharidae > Lycocerus > Lycocerus yunnanus. The sequence continues at coordinate 10,095 of JARFIX010000157.1, read as the reverse complement.
GTTTTTTCTTTACGGTAGGTCTTGCGACCAAACAGGCGAACTGGCCAAGCACCTTCATGGCAGGTGATCCAACTTTGGTCAAGAAGGAAATTTTTAGTAAGTAAAAATCTGACACTATCGCCGCTATAGATCTAAATAAATTTACCTGCTGCAGGGTGATTATCAATTTTGCGAATTCTAACATCGTGGCTTATAGGTTAGAATTTTATCCATGTGAATCCATCAGTCAATATTTACACAGGATGGCAGATAATCAATAATAAGGTAAAAAAACACATATTAATAATTTTACTAGCGATGGACAAGGATGATTAAAGATCCAAGAATTTAATTACGTGATAAAATCAAGTTGCAACGTCATTTTGGTTTAAGTTGTAACAAAAAGGCTATTACGAAATAAAAAGTCACTAAACGAATTCCCACGTTTATTTCAATTCATATAAAAGAGCGCTATGTGAGCATTTTTGAACACTAACAGTAAAAATCGGGGTAGTAGATTTATTAAGGCATAAACAATAAGTAAGATTAGTAATAACATTTATTTTGGTAAATATGAACTATTAATTTTTGGTAAAAGGTTAACTACAGTTGTTATCATGAAAAAAGAAGCTGACGTCATTTTCAATATGTGTGTGAAATAAGTCAAGAATTATTAGTCAAATAAGTATTTGTTATAATCAATTAATCATAATTAAAAAGCGGAAAATTAATATGGCTGCCAATATACAATTAATAAATCATAAAATAATTTTCTATAATTATTATTTTATTTAATAATTACGTATAATTACATTAAATGTTATAAAATGTAAAAGTTACAAGTAAAACAAAACCGTACAAACACAGCAGAATCAACAAACATTTATTACCACGCCAGAAATCAAACAAGTACAACGCCAGGCAATTTTATCCTACTTCTATAAAAATTATTATGCAAGCTATTGTAGCTATCTTTTCTATCGTATACGTTGAGCATCATAAGATTTCTAAAATCAGACGCTTAAGACACATTCCTTTAAGGCTGTCTTTGTTGCACCTATGATACTAATAATAATTAATTTAAGTAACTAGTTGTCGGTACTTAATTCAGATGATGCTGACGTCAGTTTCATTTTTCGTGCAAACAAGTGTATTGACATTTTATTATATTATATTATAATATTTATATTTTTATGTATTAAAAATTTGTTTTCATTTGTATGTCATATAAACCACGCATTTATTCTTATAATTTTACAAAAATGTCTCATTATTACAATTATATACAGAGTGCATACAAAGAAATGAACTAGCTGTGGTAACAAATATAATTTGATGTAAGTCTGTGGTTATAAGACCGTTAAAATTCAAAGTAATAACTGACGAGAATTGTTATTGTGGTTTATTATTTCATTCAAATTTTAAAAAAGTCTTTCCGAAACATAGCAATATGTACTTATATATAACGGTATATTACTAGAATTATTGTATTAATTTTGCTTATGTTGATTGCATTAGCTCTAATTTTAATTAAGAATCTTCATAAATTACTCGCATAAAGGTGAAAACGAAAAGTGCTTCTGAGAATCTGAAAAAATAGTATTTACATAATTATTAGTTTTAATGATAAATTAATATTAATAAAACAAGGAAATTAAAAGCTTCTCAAGTCTGAATGATCAAGATTTCGTATAGATTTGGTTAACAAACTTAAAACCCTAGAAATTATTCTACAAAATATTTTAAAATAAGTTTTTGTTTTCCTAAGCAACGGTGCTCGAAAGTCCATCTTTTATAAAAATAGTCGTGTCTTTTTTTGCACATAAATTTAATAATAATCAAGCAATCAATATATAATTATAATCAATATATACACCTTTAGATCTCAACTTCAGAATTGACAAAAAATGGAAGAGTTTCGATAGTTTTAAATTTTGAAATAATATCCAGGGTAGGCACTCGAAGTGATGCCAATTATAAATGCTGTAATTTTGTCAATTTTGATTTTTCTATTTAGAAACTTCAGTAAATTGTAAACATTTCAAATAAAAAAATTTTATTGTTCGATGTAGCCACTTGACGCAAAGGAGGTCCTAGACTAAAATGTGAGTTAGGAAATGTTCAAATTTCATTAGAATTGTAAAAAAATAATAAATTTTTTTTCAAATTTCATTAAACTTCAAACCTTTTAAAATATTTTATACAACATATAACTAAAATAGTGATCGTGTGTATTTAACGATTATTATTTTCACAAAATAAAAGTACATTACGTACATAACCAAATAATTTTATTTGCAAACGTTTGACAATTTTCTATTTCCAAGAGTTATTTAAAAATCGCTTGAGAGCATGGAAATTTTTCTCAATTCTGATTGGTTTTTAAAACCCCGCTTGCTTAGGGCAACTACGTCAGAACCCCGAATTTTTTGAATTTTAATAATTTTTTTCCACCCTAAACGCATTTAAAAAATCTAAAATAAACTAAAAATTAAAAAACTTCGTAACTAAAGGTACCACTGTATATTGGACAACCCAAACGCAGATGTATACTTAATTACCATTATGAAGGTTTGTAAGTTAACTTGCAACAAACCACCAGCAGTTAATATTTCTGGTTTATTAGCACGTCGCATTACCATAACCAAAGCATTTCGCAATTTTGGCTGTGATTTAATCCACCATTTAGATTTGTACACTTCGTGTGTTATTTTCACGCTCTAAAAGTAATTTTTGTTCAGTATTTGGATATCGAAAATAACTGAACTGTGGACTTACCTCGTCGGATAGCATGGTTCCAAAAGCACAAAAATATAACAGCTGAATAAGGTAATAAGACATCACCATTACGAAAAGCAGTTTTAATGTATTATCGGTATTGCTAAAATAGAGTTTATATTAAAAAGTTATACTCACTAGGTGATGCTTACCTGGAGGTTATAACAATCAAAGAAAAGCACATGCCAAACATATTCGACAAAAACAGTATTAATAATGGCATTCTGTAAACGTCTTTCATTATATTAATACATCTGCAAAAAATACGAGTGTTTAACGGAATTTAATTCAAAATTTTAAAATGAAATCTTACTGCAAAATTAAATTGTGGTGATCAATCAATTCTTTTATTTGGTCTATTGCTTCCTTATCAGTACCATACACGTTCGGTTTTACCATTAAATTTGGAAAATGCCTTTTCAGCAATCTCAATTCACAGATTATGTTAGCGTTCAATGATATAAATAAAAAGTCAAAAGAAACTAGTATTGGAATGAGTATTAGTACCTGAATAATTTCGTACACATAACAAATTTTAATGCTGAAAAGTCGAGAACAACTTGAAATCCAGGGAAGTGCACTAAATTCAGAAAAAAATAGTGGTTTTGTTAGGTAAAGCAAACAGATTGTTACTAGGACTATAATATACAACCGCATAAATAATTTTGCAAAATTAAATATTTTTTCATTTTCCTCTTCTTGCTCCAAATAGAGAAAATTTGGTTTCCAAAACTTGTTGGTATTGTTAAGAAGTAATTTAAGCTCCACTTTGTTAACAAAGAAAAAACACATTTTTGTGGTGATCTAAAACGAGAAAGGAAGATTAAAATATTTTTAAAAATTTTAATACTAACAAACCTGAGTAACTGCTACAACAATCAATACTTCCATGATGGAACTAATCCCTCGGTAGGTTGAAGCCAAAATAAAATAAGAATCGATGAATGCAATTATTGTTACTGCAACATTAAATTTTCATAAACACCATAAATTAACGAATTAAAGAATGGATTAAAGCCCATATATGTCATAAGTTTGAAAGTTTGTCGTATTAACGGTCTAAAAATCATCTTGTGCATGTAATCAACTTCTTATTCCATAATTTTTTGTTACTGAAAATAATTCTTTTTTTACAATAGTAATTTAGTAAACCTCGATTTCTTTAGAAATATTTACAAAAATGAAATAAATGAATCAGCACAATTCAAGATTATTTTCCTCAATCTACCTCTTGTACCCCCTTTTATTTAGTTTTTGAAATAGGAGTGGTGGTTTTTAATTATTTCAGACGCTTTCAAAGGACATGAACACAGCACATTTCACGATTATTGTCATTTCATGCCAGCGTAGTAATGATGTACATCAATTTAGAAACTAAACTTCTAGCAAATTGTGCAATTAAATTAATATGTTTTAAAATAGATCCATACTTTACAAACTCTTGCATGCAGTAAATTAGAATTGAAAATATTTAAGGGTTGATTAATTGACTTAAATACTCCTTTTGAATCAAATTATTCATCCAAAATTAAAGTTTTCAGAAAATAAATAGGTAGAAACATTTAGTGGTGAAGTAGCGTATATTATACACTTAAATGCCCTGTATAGGGCGGTCAACTACATTTAGGGTTTTATTAATTTTACTAATTAAAAGGTTTGGTAGTTGCTAGTTTAATCGTAATCAATTAATTAAATTAAACATTGATTTCTTTAGTTAATTTGGTAATTATTTTTAGTTCATTTGTTAGAATATCATGGAGGTTTGGTAACTCAATAAAAAGCTTTGGTAATTCATTATTTTGTAGTGATTAACTAATTACATTCAAGTGAAAATAACGCGCTTGTCGGTTTTACAGAGACGGCTCCAAAATGCAATAATACAATTTAAACTATCTTCTTATGCCCGATTTCTTCAACTATAGTTATCTATCAGTTAAAATACATTAAAGTTAAATTGACGAAATTACCAATGAGGTGTTTGATTTGTTTTTGTTTTGTTGTGTGCTTGGTTATTTCGTTGTGGCCTGATTGGATGGGATTGGATAAGGTGCATATCATCAGCCCTCTTCCATTGCAAATTTTTAATTCAAAAGTCTAAATCTATTGTGCATTCTTTATTTCGGTTGGACCTATTTTGTTTTTGAATTATTTAGAAAATTAGGGAGGAACACCCTCCAGTGCACACATTTTGAAATGAAGAACATTGCATAACATGCAGAATCCCCAGACCCAGTAGTTTACTTTTCATCAAAAGTAAACTAAAAATTTCCCGTTGCAAAGGCACTGGAGGGTGTTCCACACCCCCCAGACCCCCCGGTTTAAATAAATTATTTTTTTTAAAGTGAATTAAATATTTAAGCATATCCCAAATTGTTTATAATTAAATAACTATGAACAAGTAAAAGTGTTTAATTCATAATCTGACAATTAATTATTAACTACATAATTATAAATTCCGTACTCCCTGGGAGGTAGATCTCTGCAACAGGAGATCTTCAGTTTACTTCGAATAAAAAATAAACTGCTCAATCCGGGAGGTCTAGAGTGTGAAACACCCTCCAATTCCTTTGCAATGGGGATCTTCAGTTTACCTCTAATAAAAATAAACTACTCAATCCGGGGGTCTGGGGTGTAGAACACCCTCCAGTGCAAAAATTTTGAAATGAGGAACATTGCAGAACATGCAGAACTCCCAGACCGAGTAGTTTACTTTTTATCAGAAGTAAACTGAAAATCTCCAGTGCAGAGGCACTGGAGGTGTTCCACACACGATCTTCTATTGCAAAGGCACTGGAGGGTGTTCCACACCCCAGACCCCCGGTTTAAAAATTTATTTTTTAAAGTGAAATAAATATTTAAGCATATCCCAAATTGTTTATAATTAAATAACTATGAACAAGTAAAAGTGTTTAATTCATAATCTGACAATTAATCATTAACTGCATAATTATAAATTCCGTACCCCTGGGAGGTAGATCTCTGCAACAGGAGATCTTCAGTTTACTTCGAATAAAAATAAACTGCTCAATCCGGGAGGTCTAGAGGTGTGAAACACCCTCCAATTCCTTTGCAATGGGGATCTTCAGTTTACCTCTAATAAAAATAAACTACTCAATCCGGGGGTCTGGGGTGTAGAACACCCTCCAGTGCAAAAATTTTGAAATGAGGAACATTGCAGAACATGCAGAACTCCCAGACCGAGTAGTTTACTTTTTATCAGAAGTAAACTGAAAATCTCCAGTGCAGAGGCACTGGAGGTTTTCCCCACACGATCTTCTATTCAAAGGCACTGGAGGGTGTTCCACACCCCAGACCCCCAGTTTAAAAATTTATTTTTTTAAAGTGAATAAATATTTAAGCATATCCCAAATTGTTTATAATTAAATAACTATGAACAAGTAAAAGTGTTTAATTCATAATCTGACAATTAATCATTAACTGCATAATTATAAATTCCGTACCCCTGGGAGGTAGATCTCTGCAACAGGAGATCTTCAGTTTACTTCGAATAAAAATAAACTGCTCAATCCGGGAGGTCTAGAGTGTGAAACACCCCCCAAATTTGCCTTTGCAATGGGGATCTTCAGTTTACCTCTAATAAAAATAAACTACTCAATCCGGGGGTCTGGGGTGTAGAACACCCTCCAGTGCAAAAATTTTGAAATGAGGAACATTGCAGAACATGCAGAACTCCCAGACCGAGTAGTTTACTTTTTATCAGAAGTAAACTGAAAATCTCCCGGTGCAGAGGCACTGGAGGGTGTTCCACACAAGATCTTCTATTGCAAAGGCACTGGAGGGTGTTCCACACCCCCCAGACCCCCCGGTTTAAATAATTTATTTTTTTTAAAAGTGAATTAAATATTTAAGCATATCCCAAATTGTTTATAATTAAATAACTATGAACAAGTAAAAGTGTTTAATTCATAATCTGACAATTAATCATTAACTGCATAATTATAAATTCCGTACCCCTGGGAGGTAGATCTCTGCAACAGGAGATCTTCAGCTTACTTCGAATAAAAATAAACTGCTCAATCCGGGAGGTCTAGGTGTGTGAAACACCCTCCAATGCCCTTTGCAATGGGGATCTTCAGTTTACCTCTAATAAAAATAAACTACTCAATCCGGGGGGTCTGGGGGTGTGGAACACCCTCCAGTGCACAAATTTTGAAATGAGGAACATTGCAGAACATGCAGAACTCCCAGACCAAGTAGTTTACTTTTCATCAAAAGTAAACTAAAAATCTCCGTGCAGAGGCACTGGAGGTGTTCCACACGATCTTCTATTGCAAAGGCACTGGAGGTGTCCACACCCCAGACCCCAGTTTAAAAATTTATTTTTTAAAGTGAAATAAATATTTAAGCATATCCCAAATTGTTTATAATTAAATAACTATGAACAAGTAAAAGTGTTTAATTCATAATCTGACAATTAATCATTAACTACATAATTATAAATTCCGTACTCCCTGGGAGGTAGATCTCTGCAACAGGAGATCTTCAGTTTACTTCGAATAAAAAATAAACTGCTCAATCCGGGAGGTCTAGAGTATGTGAAACACCCTCCAATGCCTTTGCAATGGAGATCTTCAGTTTACCTCTAATAAAAAATAAACTACTCAATCCGGGGGGTCTGGGGGTGTGGAACACCCTCCAGTGCACAAATTTTGAAATGAGGAACATTGCAGAACATGCAGAACTCCCAGACCAAGTAGTTTACTTTTCATCAAAAGTAAACTGAAAATCTCCTGTGCAGAGGCACTGGAGGGTGTTCCACACACGATCTTCTATTGAAGGCACTGGAGGGTGTTCCACACCCCAGACCCCCCGGTTTAAATAAATTATTTTTTTAAAGTGAATTAAATATTTAAGCATATCCCAAATTGTTTATAATTAAATAACTATGAACAAGTAAAAGTGTTTAATTCATAATCTGACAATTAATCATTAACTACATAATTATAAATTCCGTACTCCCTGGGAGGTAGATCTCTGCAACAGGAGATCTTCAGTTTACTTCGAATAAAAAATAAACTGCTCAATCCGGGAGGTCTAGAGTATGTGAAACACCCTCCAATGCCTTTGCAATGGAGATCTTCAGTTTACCTCTAATAAAAAATAAACTACTCAATCCGGGGGGTCTGGGGGTGTGGAACACCCTCCAGTGCACAAATTTTAAAATGAGGAACATTGCAGAACATGCAGAACTCCCAGACCGAGTAGTTTACTTTTTATCAGAAGTAAACTGAAAATCTCCCGTGCAGAGGCACTGGAGGGTGTTCCACACACGATCTTCTATTGAAAGGCACTGGAGGGTGTTCCACACCCCAGACCCCGGTTTAAATAATTTATTTTTTAAAGTGAATTAAATATTTACAGTAGCGATCTAAAGTAAGTTGGCAAACAGTTTTTACAAAAATTATTAGAAAAGAAATCATTTAGTGGACTATCATATATTTTCTAAAAGTATGTAGATTAATACGTAGTTTAACGTATAAAACTTGCAGTTGGTATAAAACAAAGAAGTATATAAGCGAATTGAATTTTATGGAGGGTTCAAAAGAAAATTGGCATAACATCCAAACAATATCAAAACAATAATAAGCGTTCATAAAAGTTAATTTGATTGAAATATATCTTTCTTGATAATACATCGACATGCCCAGAAGGAAAGAGTATTCAGAAGATTTAAAAACACGGTTCTTAAATGGTTAAAAATGGAAATTCATTGAGAGCAGCAGAACGCGAATTTGACATTCCAAATCAAACAATAAGTCTCTGGTGTCACAAATATAATAAATATGGATCAGTAGAGACACGCCCAAGAACAGGGCGACCACAAAAAACAACCAAAAGAGAAGATAAAATGATCGTTCGTGAAGCAATAAAAATCCTCGTGTAACGGCTACACAAATTGTTCAAAGTTTTAACGAAAATCGCGAAGAAAATATACATGTTTCGACAGTGAAACGTCGACTATATGCAGCTAAACTATTTGGCAGACGTCCTTGTAAGAAACCACTTATATCAAAAAGAATCGGATAGCCCGTCTGAAGTTTGCTAAAATCACTTACACTGGGAAAAAAGATTGGTCCAAAATTCTTTGGAGTGACGAAAGTAAGTATAATTTGTTTTCCTCGGATGGTATTAAGTATATTCGACGTCCAGAAGGTAAAAGATATGATATTAGATATCAAGTTCCTACTATAAAACATGGTGGAGGGAACGTCATGGTGTGGGTTGCTTTTCTCGTGATGGCATTGGATCTCTACACAGAATTGATGGCATTATGGATCGGTTTATGTATGCCGACATACTGAGGGATCATATGCTACCACATGGCAAGAGAAAATGCCGCGCGGCTGGATATTTCAGCAGGATAATGACCCAAAACATGCTTCACAGCATGTTAAGCAGTACATGGACAAAGCTAAAATTCGGCTTTTAGAGTGGCCCAGTCAATCTCAGATTTGAATCCCATAGAGCATTTGTGGGAAGAGCTCGAACGTCGAATAAGAAGTGAAAATTATAGTAATACCACTAAATTATGGGAAGCATTGCAGAGAAATGGTCAAAATACCATTAGAACGTTTAGAGAAGCTGGTTGACTCGATGCAATCACGATGTAAAGCTGTTATCGCTGCAAAAGGGTTTGCAACAAAGTACTAAATGTTTTTAATCCATAGTTGTTACTATATGTATTTCTTTATTTTTTGTTTTAAGAGCGTTTTGTCATAACTTGATAAATAGAAATATTTCGAAATTTTCGTTTTTGAATTTTTCACGTTAATAAATTTTCTAGAAAATTATATTTATATTTTTAATTTAAAGCCTTTTAAGGAATAAATATTTGAAAAATTAAAGCAAAATATTGAACTTTGAAAAAAACTGTTTGCCAACTTACTTTAGATCGCTACTGTAAGCATATCCCAAATTGTTTATAATTAAATAACTATGAACAAGTAAAAGTGTTTAATTCATAATCTGACAATTAATCATTAACTGCATAATTATAAATTCCGTACCCCTGGGAGGTAGATCTCTGCAACAGGAGATCTTCAGCTTACTTCGAATAAAAATAAACTGCTCAATCCGGGAGGTCTAGAGTGTGAAACACCCTCCAATGCCTTTGCTTTGCAATGGGGATCTTCAGTTTACCTCTAATAAAAATAAACTACTCAATCCGGGGTCTGGGGTGTAGAACACCCTCCAGTGCAAAAAATTTTGAAATGAGGAACATTGCAGAACATGCAGAACTCCCAGACCGAGTAGTTTACTTTTTATCAGAAGTAAACTGAAAATCTCCCAGTGCAGAGGCACTGGAGGGTGTTCCAC